>NW_021024787.1:22072-64472 GCF_004153795.1 Camellia sinensis | reverse complement strand
GATTAGCCTTCGGTGTAAGTGAATGAGGCGTTCGACACGGCGAGAGAAATGCGAACGATGACGGGCAGAGCACAGCGACAACGAAAGTGGGAGTGTACTATGGGGCACAACGTCGTGCACTTCCCATGACAGAACATTGCACAACGACACGACTAAATCTTATCAGAAAAAACCCAATCATAACTCAACAACACAAATCTCATCACTCTCTATATTCGCTCATCTATACAGAGTACTTTTTTTTTTCATTGTTTACGTTTTTATGCATGAATTATTTAGAGATGAATATCTAATAACAACGGTAGACGTGTCGTATCGATGCTTCTTCTTTCTTCTTCTCTGTATATGCTTAATTACTCGGACAGTTATTTCTTTTATTTATTCATGGCGTTCTTATCATGAAATATATAGTTAGGCATGGAATTACTGTTGATCTCTCTCTCTCTCTCTCTCTCTCTCTCTCTCTCTGTTTTTACTCTGTTTTTCAATTTTGAAAGCTTCTCTTTCTGTGCAGTATCTGAAGAAAAAGGACCTGAAGTCTCTCTACGAAGCTTTACAGAAAGTAAAAGAAGGTATGAATTCTTGGTTCAATTTCATACTAATTAATTTTTAAAAATCTGAGTACAATAATACATTTGATTTTGTGTATTCAATGAATGTGTGGGTGCAGAGTTGATGCTGCTAGGGTTCATTTCACTGCTTCTGACTGTACTTCAAAGTAGTATTACCAAGATATGTGTGAAGGAGGGCTTGACCCATCACTTCCTTCCTTGTAAATTAGTCTCCGAAGGAGGAGAGTCTTCTTCTAATTCAACTGGAGCAACTTCCCATTATCAACGTTTGCTAGCTGAAGCAACTTCAGGGACTGGTTACTGTGCCGGAAAGGTCATCACATCACATTAACACCCTCCCTCTCCTGAATTTTACATTTATTGCATTTTTTAAAAAAAACTTTATCTATCTATGTTTATTATTTATTTATGGTCCTAATCAGAAGTTTATAAGGTTTGTTGGGTCCTTCCACAAAGATGTGAGATTGAGTTAGGGGAGGTGGCATCTGTTGATCTTGAGAATCATGAGAATCCTATTTAGCTGTCATTTTGTTCTCCTGCTAACAACCACCTTACATCCTTAATTCAATCTAATTTGGATCTCAGTCTTTATATTAATTATATAACTGTTTTGATTTGGATTGTGTTAAAACATGCTTATGGGTTATAATATGTACGATTAATTTGGTAATTTGGTTCCATGATAAGTTCATATTCTAATTGTTCACTGTATTTTTTATTTTTTTTGATCGGCGAAAGTTAGTAGTTAGTTGTTAGATTAGCACCTTATTATCTTTAATTTGTTGCGCATAAACGTCGATCCACATTGATAAGTCCAATTCTTGAAGGTTTTTGAATCTTGTTTTGTTGTCTTCCCGCAGAAGATGGTCCCATTGTTGTCTGTTGAAGCATTGCATCATCTACATGTCTTTATCTTCGTGCTAGGCTTTGTCCATGTGACATGTACTGTTCTCACTGTTGTAATTGGAACGGCAAAGGTGAGTACGATATTTGTTTCTAATTTTCTCCAAGCTAAATTTTGCAACTAGTTATTGTTGATACTTATTAAATGTATTATTGTGCTGTGCGTTATTATTTTTTTGTTTGTCATGGCATAGATACGTCAATATCAAGAAATCAAGACAAAAAGATTGCATAAGTGTATCAGGCCAAGAACAGTGGTAGAAAGCAACAGACATGTGAACAGTGCGAGTGTTCAAGACATGGATAAAGAGCAAAATTATGAAATAAACATGTTTAGATACATGATTCGCAAATCAAATATTCGAGTAAAACAGCAATGGCGACTAAATGATAAAACAGAATTTTATGGAACACGACAAGAACTGAAAACCAAGAGGAATGATGACTTACCAGAGAAAAGAAGCCGATGCTTGAGATCGCCGAAGTCAGAAGAACGGTGGCGGTAAAACAGATTGGCAAGAACCACGTTGGAAGAGGTTAATGGTAGCGATGACAGAGCTTCAGAGCTATAGGATGGACTTTTGATGCTAACCTAGTTGGGATGATTTAGCTTATTGTGATACTTTTGCACTCCCATTTTCTTTATTGATGTAATTTGCTTTGTACTTTGTACTTGTTTATTCCATCAATAAAGTTTCTTTTTTGCAGATCAAAAAAATAAAAATAAAATGATTGCTCATCTTTGTAGACGAGTTTTTTTTTTAGCAACAAAAAAGAGATTTTGTTGATAAGAAGGAGAGTGCAAAAAGTATCATGATGAACAAGATCATCCCAACTAGATTGGCACAAAAACACTTCCCTTATTATTTGCTAGCACCCCAAGTTAGTCAGCAACTAATGAAAGAAACCAACAAAGAGAAGAGAGCAAATAGGGCACACACAACATAGTCACATCTTGACAAACAAGGGGAAAAAACTAAAACAATAAAAAAAGTGCAATTGTTATGCCAAAGCACTAAACTCCAACTCAGCCATCATTCTTGATACAATACTGAACTTGTTGCAGATTAGACACACAATATCATTGACAGAGAACACCACAGAGATTGGAGAGGCCTTAACAAGATCACATAATTAGTCAAAGTTTGGTTGTGTTAAGTTTTTATTCTTGGCAATCCCGTTTGACAAAACTCCTTTCAGTTGTAATTGTATTCGATCTTTTATTTCAGTGAGGCTATGAGTTTTAGATGCGAATCCAACTCGAATTGTGCTTTGCAGAGATGTTTGAGAAGTTAATTCTTTCTTGTTTTCCACTTCGCTGACTATGTCGGGGATCGAGCTTCCAGATCTTCTTCTTGGTTATTAGGATTTTTATCTAGGGCTTTTTTGCTAGTTTCTTTGATGTTTGTTTGAGTTTAATTCATGATTTGAGAAGTATACATCAAAGGATTGTTTGTTTCATTCAATAGAAAAGAGAGAGTTGTTCTTCGGTCAGTTCTGGGGAATTTGGGCTTGAAGCTTTGGTAGATTCTGGAGCGGCTTATCATCGTGGGTTCGACATTGACATTGTGGATTCAACGTTGGGAAAAACAATTCCGAGGTGAAGACGGGGTTGGAAGAGGCACATTGGTGTCGGTTCGATTCGGGCGTGGATTCGCTAGGTAATTGAGAGTACACTTGTGTAATTCCTTTATATCTTCTTAGTGAATTGTTTTGTGGCTATTGCTCATGTTTTTTTTTTTATCACAATTGGAGGCGCTCCAGTTATGGTTTTTCCACCTTAAAATCATTGTGTCGATTTGTCTTGATTGTTTGATTGAGATTGTTATTTACTACTTAAAATTGATACATAATCATAAATCAATATTTGGGGGATTTCTAGATTTTTTAGGTTGAATACCATTAAACAAACACTCATTTCTATGCTTCCAAGTGGACCAGAGAATAGCTAGAGGTAGAGCCAACCATATTTTATTTTCCAACTTTTTCATTCTACAACCAGACCACCACTACAGCAGCCCATTCACAGAGCTAGGCAAAACCCAATGGAATCTCCACCATCTTACAATGTTAGACCAAAGCATCCATACAAAAGGGTAGGAAAAAAGAACATGATCCACTTTTTCTACCTCATTTTGACAAAAAAAACACAAGCAAGATTAACATTCCCATTGTCAAGACCCAAACCTGTCCCTATAGGTTTAGCGCCATGATCGGCTAGTAAACATAGATAACCTATGACCCCAAAAAACAAAAACCTTTTAAAGTTAATTATGGGGCTTAGCGGAAGTATAATATAACATAAATAGTTATCCATTGAGCCATGCGCATATGAAGAGAACTTCGTATCATAAGGAAACATTCGTTCTTTATGTACATTTATCACATAAGTTCAAACATCCATGTCTTATATATAAACATAACCCCAACTTATACACAAATACAAAAAGGATTGTACAAAGCAAAAAAGTGTTTAGCTAACATGGGTCCACCTGAGCCTAGCTTACTTCGCTCAGAATCTTCCTAAAAAAGGCTGACCCGAGTAGACTCGACGCATTCTTTAACTTTGATGTTCTATTTGCCAACCTGTAGACACCTCATTTTTGACCGCCCTTATGACTTGGGTGCCACTGATTGATCACTCGATGATGAAAGTTGTGCTGTGCAAATGTTCGATTTCTTCAGCAAGAAGAGCTCTAAATCCCAACCTCACACCCCTTTTTGAACCAAAACTATTTTGATCAAAAAATTTTTAGATCTCAAAACCCTCTCTTTCAAAATATTTTTGAAAAGCTTCAACGATGTTTCGAGGCTCGTATTTCGTTAAATGTTGCCCTTTTCGGTAAACCGAGCAAGGACAAAGCGGAAATAAATGGAAGAGGGGTGAACTCTTTCAAAAGTATTTTAAAACATATTATTTAGAGGTTTGGAGTTGAAGAAAATTGAAGGGGAGAGAAGAAACCTAGTTGGGGAAGAAGTTGGGCATAAACCGTTAAGAAAGAACTGAGCAGCCTTCAATAAATTAGGTCTATCCTTTTGTACACTTGGACTTAAGTTGTGGGGCCGCCACCATTGGAATTTTACACTCAAGAATCTCCTATAGCCGAGTTCGGATGAGGGAGATATGACTATGTGAAGTCAGGCATCAATCCGATTAAACCAAAACTGAGCAACCTTTACTAAAATAGGCATATCTCTTTTCACACTTAGAATTTTGATGTGAAGCCATTACCATTGGAAAGTAGACTTACGGGGCTTTAATTTAGACTCAAGAATGACCTGCAAAGGAGTCCAGATGAAGGAGATATGCCCGTTTGAAGTTGGGTCTGGGAGCAGACTTTTGGTGGCCGACTGGTCACCATTGATAGCTAACCGGCCATCATTGGTGGCTGACCGGACACACTTTTGGCTTGTCGGCCAATGGTGAAAACCAAGATATTTTGTGCCAGTTGTCCCTTAAAAGCTCCAGCTGTCCAGGGCTTGATATTTTCGACCCAAGGCTCATATTTTCTATATATAGATGACCTCCCTCTCATACTTCAAGGTTAGAAACATTTAGGAGTGAGAAATTTTTTTTGGAAAAGTCCTCTCTTTACAATCCTCTCTCTCTACAATTCTCTCTCTCTTTTGCAACTTGGATAGCCTATGCCCAAACACACCAAGCCAAACCTAGAGGATAGGGGTGTTCGCCGATCGGTTTTGTGCGGTTTGCAGTTCGGTTTTGACCTGCCCGCATTTATGCAGTTTGGGAAAAAGTCAACTCGCAACCGCCCGCAATGCGGTTTGCGGTTTGTGCGGATAGGATTTGCAAATGTGCGGGCAGTTGCGGGCGGTTTGCGATTTACACTTTTTTCTTTAAAAATTAATTTGAGTTTTTTTTTCCCATCGAATTTAGGCATCAGATTCATTTTATATATTTGTGATCATTTGACAACAATTTTCTGATGAGTTTACAAATAAAAATTGAATATTAATGCATTAAATGAAAGCATCCAAAACAAAGAGACCTTACACTAGCATTTTTGCCATGAAAAAAATGTATATCAATGCATTAAAGGTTGTACTCAATTAGAATTGCTAGTTCAGTAATCAATAATCAAACTAGAAGCTCCATCGACCAACAAAAGGAAAATTCTATTAGGAAAAAGTGGATGAGTCACCAATAAAAATCATATAAGAAACCAAGTTTAGGACTTGATAATTCTACGGCAATAAGAAAGTTGAGAAATACTTAAAAATAAGGATCTTAGTGTCATAGAGAATATAATGGTGCTCCTGTTAAAGTTACAAAGTTAGTATATAAATAATAATAATAATAATAATAATAATAATAATAATAATAATAATAATAATAATTAAAGTGCGGGCGGTTTTTGCGGGTTGTGGGTTTAACCCGCGACCCGCCCGCAACCCGCAAATTTGTCATATTACAAACCGCATCCGCTCGCATTATATTTGCAAAACCGCCCATTTATATGCGGGTTGGGCGGTTTGAGCGGTTCGGATAAACCGTTGCCCACCCCTACTAGAGGACTTCTTATTTGAGCTCTTGAAGCACTTGAGAGTGTGAAATTGGTGGCTTATGCCTTAAGGGCTTATTCCTCTTCAAGAGGTATAATTTCTCTTGCTTTTGTACCATCTTTATACCACTTGTTTTCCATCTTTTCTTACTGTTTTTAAGCTCTTTAAAACCTATTTTTATGGGCTGAAACTTGTAGTTTAAAGCTACCAAAGGTAGAGGGGTTAACCACCCTTCCTTGAACCTTATTCTCCAAGCATTTGCCCTTGTGTTTCCCATTCTTTTCTCAACCTTTTTTGAGCTTTTTACCACTGATTTTCAGAGGTTTTCAGAGGCTAAAAAAATGGTTTTGAGGTCCCAAAAATTTTTTTTTTTCGGGGGGAGGGAGGGGGGGAGGGGGTAGCCACCCTTCTTTATGCTTGTTTATTAGTTCAAAAGCTCTATGTTTGAGCTTTTTGTTTTAGCTACTTTTGTCTTCATTCGAGCATGTTTTCTAACTGATTTTGGGCTATAAAAACTCTATTTTTGTAGCCTAAAGGTGGTGGTTGGAGGCCATTTTCAGTTAGGGGGTGGTTCACCATTCTTACTTTTTTATTTGTAAAGCTTTTGTATCTTTGTTCACCACTTTCAAACCAACTTTTTTGGCCCTTTTAACCACTGAATTTCAAAGGTTTTTCAGTAGCAAAAAACTCATTTTGAAGTCCAAATTTGGAGGGAATAACCTCCCATCTTTGTGTCTTGTTTGCATGCTTAGTTAGCTTTATATGTTAGCATGTTTTTCTAGCTTAACTTAGCTCAAGTCCAGCATGTTTTAGCCTCTGAAATAGCCTGTTTTAGCTCTGTTTTAGGCTAGTTAGTTAATTTGAGTCTTGTTTTTCATGGTTGTAGTGTAATAGTCTTCACAAGTTGGTGTTTTAGGGTCTTAGACACCTCTTGTTTGAGTTGATAGTATCTTTTGGTGTTGTTTTTCACTCCATTTCAGCATTGTAAACTCTGCAACCTCCCTCTTTGCTTCACTCTTTCATTTTCTTTTGAGAGTTGTTTCAAGCTTGGGATCCTTGAAGTTTGAGATTGAGGTCATGCTTAATGGTTTAATCCTCCTTGAGGGTTCATTATCAACGACATGATCTCTTTCTTGTCTTACATTATCCCTTGGTTGACACTTCTTTCATCTTAAAGGACACTCACCAATGGACAAATTGATTAAATAATGATTTGGTAACTAAAATGTGGAAACAAAATTGGCAAGTAAAAGTGGCAAGATAAGCATTTCTTTGTGTTGCATTGCATGTGTTCAAATCGGACGTTAATTTGAACACAAGAAAGATGGGACATTTCATACTCAAAAGTGATGAAATGTGCCACTTTCCTAGGTCTCCATTGCCCTTGATCATGCATGATAGGGTGATGGTCATTTTGGTCTTGTTTGTGCATTTATTGAACTTGTACAACTTGGTTCTTTGGCCATCATGCAATGAAATTGCTTGGTTGATGGTTTGAGAGCTAAGTATATCACTCATTTGAGCTTGTTTCGATGATAAGGAGCAATATACAGTACAAACAGCCCTTGCGAAATACACTGTTTTGCTCTGTTTGTTCTCTATTGCAAAAAGGAAGTCCAGGTTATCAATGGCCGATAGCCACCACCAGTAGCCGACTGGCCACCATTGGTAGCCGACCGGCCCCCTGTTGGCCATCCATAAAAGTTGAGCAGTGTGTTGGTAAGGTGGAGCAGAGGTAGTTTGGAAGTGGGCAGCATTGTTAGTATTCAAATGTGAAAACAGAGGCTTGCAGCAGCAAAACGCTGTCTTTTCGAGTGGAAATTGAGCACGTGCATGAAGCCTCCCTTGTAATCCAAGTTTATTTAACGTTTAAATATCTAGCTTAAATTTGTGTTGTAATTAATTAGTTGTAACTAATTAAGAGTTGTAATTAATTAGTTAGTTTAACTAGTTATTCAATTTCGTTTTTGTAATTAGTTAACTAGAATAGTTAATTAATTTGAGTTTTGTAATAATTAGTTAGCTTAATTAGCGTAGCATGTTGGTTAGCTTATTCATTCGGACTGTCCTTTGTGAGAGCATAATGTAATAATGTGTACGTCTTCCAACCCCACGTCTTTTTCCCTTTTACCTAATAACTTTTGATGGTTAGATTAGGGACATATTTCAATTAGCATATCGCAAGCTTGCATCCATTCATTTGTCTTACATGCACTGAGGCTCGACGCATCTGCATCGTTATTTCATTACTTCATTGAATGTGTTTACATGACATGTTATTTAATTGAATCATATGCCATATTAGTAGTCGAGCCTATTAATTGCATTCTTTGCATGTGCTGCATTAGACTTAACATAGTTAGGAATCATGCATATTTTTTTAACTCATATTTCCTTAGCTAGGAGTACTAGGTGAGTTTTTAGTGCTTTAGCATACTTGCATGAGTGTGAGTGATTGCCATGGCTAGCATTCTTGCCATAAGGCTAAATGTTTAATTGATAAACTGTTTTGAATGCCTGTGGATGAAGTCTTCTTGTTTGAAATGGAACGATTCAATGATTGTGCGTTTTAAGCCCACTGTGTCGAGTGGCAAATCATCTTTAAGCCTACCATGTTTGGTGGCAAATTTGCAACTTTAGGCCAACTTGAGGTGGCAAATTCAAACCATTTTCACAAAACAAACATGAAATTGAATTGTTCCAATTTAAGCAAACTAGTCTACAATTGCTTGTGTGCATCACATAGTAATATTAGCCTAATAACCGGGACAAGAGCACATAATGTTGATAAAAATCATATAATGATTAGCAGAGGCCAATCTTTGATCGGGCGAGTGGGGGTGCTCAAATCATGACTTTTTTCCCTCGTTCCCAAGTTCCCTAGCCGAGGCAACTTTGGTGATGATGGACACGTGGCCTTTGGCATGAATCAGGGTTTCCTAAATTTCCCCAAAACAAAAATATTTAGGTAGCGACTTTGTATCTGGCAAAGTAATCCAATTTTGGCATTTTTGATTCAAAATCGATTTTCCAAAATGATTTGCTGAATTTGGAATCTTTAGTGTTTATCAGTTTCACATTGCACTTGTGAGATTAGATTCAGAACCGCGAGAGTCTGAACTGTAGGGCTTTCTTTCAAACCTTCCAAAAGGGGGCGCAAAAAAAAGCGAGCCTACAGTTTCTGGTGACTCTGTTGGGGAATTTAGAGAACTTGACTTGAAATTCATGATATGAAATTTTATTTACACTTATATGTTTCTTTGCATTGCATTTGCATTGGTGCATTTAAGTCACTGTGTTTGCTATCTGTTATTCTTGAGCGGTTTGCCGGAGGCTTGCTTGGAAAAGCTTGCCAAAAGACTGACCGGTTGTGGGCTCTGCCACGATGGGAACACAACCCTTAGATCTGGACTACTGCTGTACGGTTTGATCCTCATTTCACTTTTCGGTGTTAGGTGTGAGAGATATATTAGGTAGTCTTGTTGAGGTACCCTTTTTGGACCAATCGACCTAGTTGCATATTGAAAGCCATAGTGACTGTTCCAAACTAGGACAGGATGTTTGCCCGAATGCAAGATTGCAGTGAAACCACTTTGTTTGAATAGTGAACCCTAGCTCTTGACGAAACTAGGACAGGGTAACCTTATCCTCTTATATGGGTGTTTTGGTTTTCACTTAACTGGTATGTGCTTTACAGTGAAACTATACAGGGATGTGTATATCAGTTGACAAGTTGGTATCTGTTTTGGGGCAGAATTCAGTAGAGAGCACAGTCATTCAGCTGTGATCATATCCGTTCTAGTGAAATTGGCTTGAGATACTGTCTGTTTTCTCTTTTGTTAGATAGTCCTGGAAGCATAGCTTCAAAAGGCTTCGATATCCCTTGGGTACTCTGGACTTTGTCAGGTTGAAATGTAACGACCTCAAAATTCGTATCCGAAATTACTTTTATGTCCTTGTGGGTTAATACATTTTAATTTAATGATATCTGTTCAAATTGAGGAATTTTCTGTTGAGTCACGGCTTTAAAATTTAAATTACTGACCTTTACGGGTTCAGAAATCAAAATTGAGTACTTGGGGTATGTTAATGGAAATTTTTAGAATTGTTTGGGAAAATTAATTGGAAATCTAATTTGTCTAATTCGTTAATGCACGTTTGGGTGGTTAACTTGGTACTGCAAATTGAAGGCCTTAGAGGCTTCAGAAACCAGAACAGATGACATATTTATGATCATCACAATTTTTAGAGTCACCTGGGAAGTTTAATTGAAATTTGATTTCGTGCGATTCGTAAGGCCGTATTTGGCTCTCCCTATTGTGTTAAGCCTATGTGTGTGTATATTTATATATATAGATGTGCCTTTGAGTTGTTGAACTTATCTCCTGGAACCTAAAAATATCTAAAGAAGAGAGAGGGGAAACCGTGAAAGGGAGAGAGAGAAGAGAGACAAAGCTTCTCAACATCCATGGTAGCTTTGAAGATGATTGAAGGGAATTGAAGAAAGAGAAATAAAATCACCCATGGAAACTTGAGGGAAATTGAAGAGAGCTAAGAGATAGACAAAGATTGAGCTAAGTATGATAATCTATCTTGAAACCTTGTGTTTAAAGTATCAATTTGGTGAAATCATAAAGATCTTGGAAGATTTAAACCCATTTGGGGTTAAGGTTTTATGTATGTATTTGCTTGAGCTAATTTGAGGAATTAGAGATTGAGTTCTATAATTTTGTTTATGAGTGGAGCTCAAGCTCATGGACATCATAAAATGAACTTTAGATTATGCAAGAATCAAGTGAATTTGTGGGTTTGTGGGTTGTGTTTTAAGAACCTTGAAGATCATGATAGATTAAGCATTAATCTTGAACTTTGAGACAAAGATTGATTTGTTTGAGATGAAATTACACTTGGTTGATGTTAGTTTATCATGTTATGGGGAAATTTTACATGTTTTTGAGTGATTTATGTTAGAAACCAAGCTTAAAAATGGAAAGACCAAGTGTTGGAACAAAAACCATTTTCGGACTGCAAAAATTGCCCAGAGCCGCACGTGCAGCAGTCTTTCCGCACGTGCGGCAGTCCATGCCCAAAACCAAGTTTGATTCTACTAAAAAGGCACGTAGTCCCGCACGTGCGGCCCCATTCCCATACGTGCGGCCCTGTTTCCCGCACATGCGGGGACAGCTCTATTCAGCCAACTTTGAATAAGCATATCTTTTGCATCCGGACTCCATTTTGAGTGATTCTTGAGCCTAAAATCAAGCCCCAGAAGTCTAGTTTCCAATGGTGGTGGTCTCACTCCAAAATTATAAGTACATAAATAGATATGCCCAAATTAGTGAGAGTTACTCACTTTCTGCCTACCAGTTTTGTACCATTTCTTCGTCTGACCCATTTTCCTATCGATTCCTCCTATCTTCTAAGACATGGATTATGAATTATTAAAGACTAATGAGTTTAGAACCGATATGACTAATTGATTAAAGAGTAAAGTAAGGAATCGGGTATGTTCTTATAATGCTATGTGCATTGTGTTTGTAGGTCCAGACGAGGACATCGTTCCACCGCTATCAGAAACCTATCACTGTGAGTAATAGTAGTGTAACGATATGTTATACTTACTTCTGGTGCTTATGATTTATATATGGTTGTTGAGAATGACATATACTGTTGACATTGTGCTTTGATTGAATTAACGGATATAATTGAACAATGGCACTGTTATGGACCTAAGGTCGTTCTGTCTCTGTTAATAAAAATGGGCTTGAGGCCGTTATGATGTAAATTGATTATGATTCATGGCCAGAGGCCAAGGGAGGTAGTGTACATGTCGATGTTCTACCTACCCTACAATGTGTGGACAGCTGTCTTTATGTGGGCCTAAGGCCGTTCTATATTATCTGTGGGCCTAAGGCCATTCTATATCTTATATGGGCCCGAGGCCGTTCTGTATTTATCTGTGGGCCTAAGGCCATTCTGTATCCTATATGGGCTCAAGGCCGTTCTGTATCACATGTGGGCCAAAGGCCATTTTGAGATATAATTATGAACAAGATCTGTGTATGACTTGATGAGCTTATTTACACTCTTTAAGACTATGCTCAATTAATTAACCTCCTTACATTGCTATTATTCACTGATCCTTGCTCACCCCGTTATCATGTATATTTATGTAGGTGAGCCATCAGAGATTGACACTAGAGTTGTACTGAGGTTCACCTGTCTGCCAAGTCACCTGGGGTATGTCTCCGTGTGGAGGCCTTAATTTGTGTTGGGAGTCATATAAATTATTAAGTCTTATGTAAGTGTGTGTGAGATCTATATAAATTCTGTAATTGTATATGTAACTCTGGGAATGTATTTAAATGCTTAAATCTAATTAAGCCATTGTGTATGCACAAGCTCAATGAATGTTGTCATTTATTGATATTTGCTTTGCTAAGGCCCCGTATTTGGTTAAGTATTATTTTAAAATTCCGTTTTGAGGCCTATGTTCAGGCCGGTCATGGACCAAACTTTTAGGGGCGGGTTTGGGTCGTGACATGGAATTTGTTCAAAGGCAACCAGAGTTTACCTCACTTCCCCCCCGGTGTAAGACGAAGGAGAGTTAGACAGGATTCACCAGTGCAGTGTTTACAGTAGTCACCTTTCGGTTCACCAATGTCCAGTCAGGTTCGGGAATCTGCTTCTCGCTCAACATGAGTTCAAACGCCGATTCTAAATGGCACAATATCCCCATCTAGTGTGGATGAACTCATGCAGCACCTATAACAAATAGTTGAAGCACTGCAGCAAGACGCTACTCGTCAGGCCGAGGTCACGGCCCGTCAGGTTGAGGTGATAAACAGGCTACAACAACAACAGCCACAGCCAGTCGCAGCTTCTACATCTCATGTACCTTTCACGGGTAACCCGACATCCGGAGCCACTACCCATACTGCTAATGTCCAAGAGAATCAGGGCAATCCGGCAAAGCCGATCCCACCACAAACTTCTAAAGCACTTATGTCTCAAACCGAGGCTCTATTTGAATTCGAGGTTGACCTAACTGCCCTTAAGGTCAATAAACTAGAGAAGTTCTTCAAACGAGCATAGGGAGTGAACTCCATCTCGGATATAGAAGACGGATATACTGATTCATCAGCTACTTTACCAGACCGGTTTAAGATGCTGCATATTGACCGTTTCAATGGCTCTGTAGATCCGATGGTACATTTGCATCTGTTTTATGATATTCTGAGGCCAATGGGTTTGACCCAGGCCCAGAAGTTGTCACTATTTGGCCAAACCATGTCTGGGATAGCTGCAATCTGGTATGCGAAATTAGAGGACTCTGTGAAACAGAACTGGGAAGAGATGGTTGAGGGCTTTATTACTCAATGCTCCTATAACACACAGATCGAGGTCACAACTCGTGATCTCGAAGCCACCCACTAAGAGCTAAATGAGGGTTTCTCAGAGTTCGTGATGAGATGGAAAGTGAAGTCCTCAATGATAACTACAAGGCTTTCTGAACAAGATCAGATCAGGATGATTGTTCGGAATCTGCATGGCAAGTTCCTGCAGAAGATGATCGTTCTACGTCTGTTTACCTTTCCAGAGCTTCATGAAATGGGGGTTCAAATCGAGGATGCTATCAGACAAGGGATCTTTGTGGAAGGTAATGAGCCTTTGAAGAAGAATGTTGTTCACAGTTCCAATGCTACTACTAATGGTAGCACAACTGCGAAATGCTCAGAAGTAAACACTGTCACCACTCCCCTCAATGGCCAAAAACCAACCACTTCAACTCGGCCCCAAGCCCGAAATTTCCATCCTCTTTATACGAGCCTCTCTCAAGCTTTAAAAATGCTGCTAGAAAAAGGGTACCTAGAGCTCCTAGACCCCCAACCCCTCCCAAATCCTCTTCCACCAAGATATGACCCAGCTAAATACTGTGCCTATCATCAGCAGCACGGTCATGATACAAACCGTTGCATCCGCCTTCATCATAAGATTCAGGATCTTATTGACGAAGAGATCATGACTCCACCAAAAGGATCTCAGGCCACCACTAACCCATTACCTCCACACCTCAACCTAATCTATACACTACCATCTACCTACAACCCCAGCATATACATTACCCGGCCTATTTACCCAAGCCTGAGGTCTTCATTCCGGAAAGCATGTACTTGCGTATGATTGATGCACTTGAATCCCAATCATCTCAAACCCACGAACCCACTACTTCTGAGCTAATGAGCATGATTAAAGAGCTTCAGAGAACTACGGTAGATCTAGCCTTTGGAATATTGGCTTCATCATCGACCACATCACATACCAAGAATTTCATGTCAGAAGGCTCCCCAATCTTGGGACGGGCTGCATTTGAAGAAGGCCAATCCCTCGGCAGAATGGAGGCAAATGGAAAGAACAAGGTAGGGGCAGACATTGGACCCTATGAACATCTTCAGTGGGCTATTGAGGCTTTGAAAGCCGAAGGGCTGAACAAACAGCAAATGCTCACAGTTGTTGCAAAAACTGTGGATGACACTTTTGCCACTCAGGATGAGAGCATGCTGAATCAAGGGGCAAGCCGGGAAAATGGATGTTATACAAGAAACGCCCCTTTCAATTCCAATCCTACACCCATAAGAGATTATCAAACCCAATCAACACCTGCCAAGCCCGCTGTCAAGCCTGTCAGAACTGGTAACCGCACCTTCAATCCCCTCTATATGACCTTGTCCAAAGCTCTCCAAATCCTTATAGGACAAGGCCATCTCAAACCCCTTGAGCTTCGGTCTCTCCCAGATCCCCTTCCAGCCAGGCATAATGCTGCCAAGTACTGTGCCTTCCATCAACAAATTTGTCATAACTGTCATGACCCGAACCTGTCCCTATAGATTAAGGTCATAACCGGCCAGTAATCATGAGATTACTTACGGCCTCAAATCAGATTAGAATATACACCATCAGAGTTAAGGGGCCAAACGAAAGCAAACTTAAAAATTTTGTCCAATGAGCTATGCTTACATGGCATATCAAAACATTTCACATGTACTTAATAATAACTCACACCACATATAAGTAGTTAACATCTTGTATACCTAAGATCAGTCAAACTCATAGTCGGCTAAACCAAATGCTTATACACATAAATGGTCTATCACGACCAATGGAAATAGCAGAAGAAACACAAAAGATCATAAACAAAGCCTTTTATGTGAGGCACCTGGGCTGACTTCACAAAACTTGGGTTCCTTCTTAAATTCCACTAAGGCTAGGGTTGAACATCCCTTTGCTCACCTACATACATATAAATGAGAGTGAGCTAACGCCTAGTGAATAATATCAAAATAAAGAGGTTAATGAATGAGATTCGTTCATAAATGAATCATACTCATAATGTACATATTCGAACCACTATTCTCATTCACACCAGAATTACAAGTCTCATAAACAAAGCAAAACGACCTTAGGTCCAACACATCATATCCATATGCAAAACGACCTCAGGTCCAATTCTTATATAAAACAATATGACCTCAGGTCCATCTATACAAAACGACCTTTGGTCCAACCAACTCTCCATTCAAAATGACCTTTGGTCAAATTCGAACACATCAAACGGCCTTGGGCCCAATTCAAACATATCAGGCGTATCAAACGACCTCGAGACCATTCTCTTTATATTCATATCCATGCATATTTCATATTCATGATCTTGATCCCGTTCATTCAAACGGCCTTGGGCCCATTCTCTTTATATTCATATCCATGCATATTTCATATTCATGATCTTGATCCCGTTCATTCAAACGGCCTTGGGCCCATTCTCTTTATATTCATATCCATGCATATTTCATATTCATGATCTTGATCCCGTTCATTCAAACGGCCTTGGGCCCATTCTCTTTATATTCATATCCATGCATATTTCATATTCATGATCTTGATCCCGTTCATTCAAACGGCCTTGGGCCCATTCTCTTTATATTCATATCCATGCATATTTCATATTCATGATCTTGATCCCGTTCATTCAAACGGCCTTGGGCCCATTCTCTTTATATTCATATCCATGCATATTTCATATTCATGATCTTGATCCCGTTCATTCAAACGGCCTTGGGCCCATTCTCTTTATATTCATATCCATGCATATTTCATATTCATGATCTTGATCCCGTTCATTCAAACGGCCTTGGGCCCATTCTCTTTATATTCATATCCATGCATATTTCATATTCATGATCTTGATCCCGTTCATTCAAACGGCCTTGGGCCCATTCTCTTTATATTCATATCCATGCATATTTCATATTCATGATCTTGATCCCGTTCATTCAAACGGCCTTGGGCCCATTCTCTTTATATTCATATCCATGCATATTTCATATTCATGATCTTGATCCCGTTCATTCAAACGGCCTTGGGCCCATTCTCTTTATATTCATATCCATGCATATTTCATATTCATGATCTTGATCCCTTTCATTCAAACGGCCTTTGGCCCAGGCCCAATTCAAACATATCAAACGTATCAAACGGCCTTATACAAAATTAGGCATATAGAATACTCATTCATATTTCAAATCAACAAATCCATGAAGCTTATACAGAAGTAGCATTTGGAAAGCAACATACTTGAAAATATTTTTATTAAGATATTTCTGACAGTGATCCGCCGGTGGATTTGCCCTTGCACTTGACCCTACATAATTCATAACACAATGGGTCACAAACGATCCAATCCGTTCTTAATTCATATATCCCTCTCATGCTTCTTTTTTATTCTTTTAACTCATTTACAATGCTTAACACATGCCTAAGAGTACTTAAAAATGAAAGATAACGGAAAATGAAACATAAAGCATCTTTACAAAGTTTCTGAAACAGGGCTCCCCGCTCCAGCTCAGGTTTCCCCGCTCGAGCAGACCCCCTTGGTTTGCAAAAGTGCTGGTTACTTCATATTCACACTTGAGCACTAATTCGGACGCTCGAGATGAGGGTTAAACATATATGACTGATGCTTGAGCGTGACTCTCCCCGCTCGAGCGGACATCAAAGTCTGCAAAAGTTCTGGGAACTCACATTCCACGCTCGAGCAGCCCCTTCCCCGCTCGAGCGGACATGCCAAATTCTGGGTTTTCCAGAATTCCCTTTGAGCTTCAATCATGCATTCAAGTTGATATTTCTTGTATTTTACAGCCCATATTCCTCATATATATATACTAACATGATACAAGCACCAAATTACAACATTATGAAGCTCAAACCCCGTGAATCAAATACATGCATGCTCCAAATTACACCAAACTCCTTTCCAACATAACAAATTCATGCATTCAAAACTCATACTCTTATGAATTGTACATGCATGTGAGATATAGCTCTCTTTCTCAATTTAAATGATGAAGAGATGATCAAAAGCATGAACTTCAATCAAAGATTCAACATGGTTCATGTATTTCATGCTCAACATACAAATTCATGGAAATTCCTTTCATGCATGCATTCTTTGACTTCAAATTCATCAATTACAATACAATTCTTGTTCTTGATCACATATTCTCTTTGAATTTACATGATTACAAACTCAAATTCATGAATTAAGGGTTGATTACTCACCTAGGAGCTTCAATTCTTCCAATTATAGCTATCTCTTGAGCTAATCCTCTTAGTCTCTTGAATTCTCTAGCAATTCTTCAATGTTGGCCCCCTCTCTCTCACTAAATTCAGTTCTCTCTCTCTTTCTAGAGAGCTAATCTCAGCCAAAATGAGTGAAATGAGCTCAAAACTTCATTAATGTGAGTGTGATGCCCCATTTTATAGTCTCTCACTTAATCAAATTGATTAAGGTTAATAATAGTGCCCTAATTAATCATTATGAATCTAATTATTTTGATCTAAATCAATTTTCAATTAAATTTCACCGTACGCTCTAAAAATTACATTAATCACAATGGCATAATCAATTTCGGGTTCTGTGGCCAATAGGGCCTTCAATTTAAATTCTAAAGCAGATAATCAAACAGATTTTCCTACGGTGAGCAGATAGAAATTCAAAACCACATATATTCATATAAATGGCACTCAAAATCATATCAAACACATAATCACAATCATAATCAAGATTAATTAGCATAACACGGACCAGGGTTATCACAACAACACTGACGGTTGTTATCGTCTTCGCTATGAAGTTCAAGATCTGATTGACAACGAGGTCATCGCCGCACTAGGTCTTGCAAAGTCTATCGGTACTGGATCGATGAACTTGGGGTATAATTTGACTATGTGATCAGGGATGAACCACCTGCCGATGGCATTCATTTTATCCCAGACATGGCGGATGGCACGCACTATTTTGAGCGATTTTCGAATGCTATTTATTTTATTTTCTGACTTGCGTATTGGGTCACCCTTGTCGTGTTGTTTTGAGTCAGTCTTTTTGTATCGAGTTTGTCTTGTTGTGTCGGAGGTTGGTGATTTTGGGGGTGTTAACTCGAACATTACTTCCCTGTTTGCTTTGTTTGTCTTTTCGCTCTTTCTTTTGAGTCTGTTTTTATCATGGAGCCAGTTGAGCCAAAAGTTCTGAATGAAATGGCAGTCATTTTCACCTACTTTTTCTGTGCCTTTAAATCATTGCCTTGACCTAAGTTTTTCAAAACCTTTCTAACACTGTGATGAAAATAAAGAGGGAGGAATTCCTTAGGATTTGCAAAGTTTGATCGACTGAGAGGAAGAGAGGCATGTTAAGCCTTTAATGAATGAGATCATATTTGTTAATGTGAGTACTGAGAAGGATCCTAACTTGATCTAGATTGGTTCTACATTGTCTTTAGAGGAGCTTGAGCGACTAGTCGCTTTATTAAAAGATTTCAAAAAATGTTTTGAGTGGTCCTACGAAGACATGTGTGGAATCGCTCTCAAGATTGTACAACACAGGATCTCTCGGCCTCTAGACTCGACCCTTTTTGTTTTCAAACCTTGAACCTTGACTTAGAATGTTCAACGATCAATCACAATATGAGGCTTGTATGGCCAGATCGAAAGCAACCCTTGAACTAGGGGCAATAAGGTCATATATCATTAAAGGAAGCTTGCATAGCTGGATGAGAAGCAACCCTTGAACTAGGGGCAAAAAAGTCAGATATGCTTCAAGATTCAAAAGATGGGTCATTTTATAAACCAATGAAGACTAGCAAGAAAACCAAATCCCAGAATCTAAAGAGAAATTATTTCTAAAGGACAATCGAGGTCCTATCCACAATACTAGGGACAAACTCAAACCCCAATTGGATGGGCCCTTACATCATCAAGACTACATCATCAGCGAACAACAACCATTTTCCTGGATTCAAATGACTTAGAGATCCTACGACTAATCAACATGGACAAGTTAAACTTTTTATCCTTGAGAGGCTTGTTGGGCCAAAAACCCAGAAGGGTGACCCAGGTAAAAGTTAGAGCAAGACAAAAGAAAAGAAAAAGAACAAAAAAAAAAAAAAAAATGGAAACAAAGAAAAAGAAAAAGAAGAATAAGAAGAAAAAGAGAAGAACAAAGAAAAATAGCTCGCAAGGTTGAAAACCCGGAAGGGCGGCTTTGGCAAAAGTTATAGCGCAAAAGAAGAGTGTTAACACTCGAGTGAACCTCAACCTTAGAACTACTTACGCCTGATTCCCATGTTTGGGATACGTAGGCAACTTTATCCTGAAGTTCGGTCCCAACCATTTTCAGCTTGCTTGTTGCATCCATGTTGATTGGCTTACCCTTGTTTAACTCGGCTATTCTATCAATATGCAAATTGGCTCAACTTCGTTCAAAATCGGACTGTCTTATGCTGTTAGAAGATTTAGCTGCAAGACAATTCAACTTCAGATCTAAGGTTGTGCATCTCAAGAGTAAATTCCACGTTGGTTGAGCAATGGCCATATGCAAAAACAGTTTTGAAGTTTTTTTTTAATGAAGTTGACTAATTTTTTAGAAAATTATTCTATTTTTCCAAAATTGGACCATATCTTGGACCCAAAAAAGGAAAATTTTCAATGCTCACAACTTGACTTACATGATTTTAAATCAGAAAATCGAACAAGCATGTTAATCAAACTCTCATGTTGGTCAAAATTGTTTTAGCAAAAAGCCAAAAACCAAAAAATGGTCAAAATGATGAACTAGGGGCACAGTCGAGTCAGGGTTTCTGTCTTTTCCCCATTATCAAAGTACTCACCAGGAAGGGCATAGTTGAAGTTAGCAGTAGGGGGCCAAGCGCTTTCTCATCCTCTAAACAGTGAGGTATTTAGCCAAGTATGAAACACGAATTCGAATGGAGTAGGATATTTCACTCCCTCATCTGGACAGGTCTGATCACATCTAAACTGGCCAAGGGCACCGTCAACTGATGTCAGTTGCAAATCTGCACCACATCCAGTCACGCCACAACCCCTCTATGGGAGAAGCTCACTAGTTATGAGCCAAAGAAAGAGAATTTAGTAGAATACCAGGACAAGAGCCCATGACTTCCTGCTTATCCATCAACCACCCAAAGGAGGGATAATAAAAAATAAGAGAGATTAAAGAATAGAGAGATGTGTGCTGTGAGGAAAAGTGAGGAAAGGGCTTGCTACAGAAATAGAGATTGAGTGCCATAGTGATGTGAAAATCACAAATAAGAAAGGGTGGGAAACAATACCGGGAGAAACAGGCTCCTCATGAACTGAGAAGTCTCTTGCCATTGGAACACATCCAGGTGTTGTGTTTGTTGTTTTTGTTTATCTCGATTCTTGTTTTAAGTCATTTTGAGTGTAAATACATGTGTTTAGGTTGTTTTACCTTCGTTTTCTCTTTGTTGAGTCGTGATGTACTGTAGTCAATCGTAGGCTCAATACCCGGTTAAGAACTCATTTTTTGATTTTAATTTCAAAAATAAATCATTTTGTGCTCAGAGTGTTATGCCATTCTCCACATGTGCAAAACAGGATTCTTTCATTCATAAATTGCAGGGTTCAACCCAGGTTATGTGAGAGCAATAGAACAAGGACCTATTTGAAGCTACATGGGTTCCGGACTGCAAAGTAAAAGAAAATAGGGAAAATATTGGAGCATCTTAGTGTGTTTCAACTTCAGCAAATTCTGAGACTGCATTCCGGATGCACCTTCTCAGGCCTTGTCTTTTCTCTGGAGTATGAGTGTACCTCGACCCAGAGTTCAAGCCTGCTTCAAGTCAGAATGGCAATCAAAGCGGCTTGCAGAGTTTACCCCTTGCCAATATGAACAGGATACATTCTTTTTGAACACGTTACAAAGTCTCTGAGGGGTAAGTCGGAGGTTGTCGTTGAACAACACTTTTTATTCGATCTGCCTTTCTGTCAAAATTACATATTTTGTTCTCTTCTATTGCATAGAATGTGCATTTTCACATATACTCATGTTGCATGCGTGCCTTGCATCGTTTATGATTCATGCATAGAATATGCTTTCAAATTTGCATAGAATGTGCTTTCAAGTTCGTATGGAATATGCTCTTGTTTCTTGCTTCTTGCATAAAGCATGCTTTCAATTAACTTCACACGTTGGTTGCCTATCTTGCATGGAACATGCATTGTTAATGTATTGCTTTGTAAAACTACTCACTCTATGCATCTATTGCACAATAATCTCACTCAGTGCATCTATTGCACAAACATACACTTTGTATCGCACTATCTTGAACACCTGCATCGCACTATTTTGTGTATTTCACTTTGCATCGCACTATCTTGTGCATTTCACCTTGCATCGCATTATTTTGTGCACTTTGTATCACACTATCCTATTCACTTTGTATCGCACTATTTTGTGCACCATTACATTATCTTGTGCATTCAAACCGCATAGCACTATTTTGTGCACCACTTGCACTATTTTGTGCACCTCATTCGCATTGTCTTGTGCATTTCACCTTACCTCGCACTGTCTTGTGCACTCCTCAATCTAGGAGACCTTAAATCCTCTAAAGGTACAATTCCTTTGGTGTTTTTTGTGCCCGAACGACTTCTAGTGGTCTGGTATAGCCACCTGACTGTGTTTGCAATGAGTTCCTAGGAGATCAACTGAAACGGTGGAAACTAGAGTTCGAATGATGATGCCTAGAATGCAAAGGTTCAGAATTTTCGAGACTAAAGTCTGGTTTAAATACCCAGGGGTGTATCCCCGGCTTGAAATCTGTATGGCAGCCCCATAGATTGAGATAGCATGTGTGCGCCTCAATTCTGGATACTGAAACAACCTAGTCTGTCACCCGTTGAAAAATAAGGAAAGTTATGAATATGATCAGGAAGAAAAGAGGCATCCATGGCTTCTACATGTAGATGTCGCTTCTTGTCAACATTTCAGGACCTTTGTACTGAGAGTTGAAGGTAAGAGTTCGAAGAATACAAGAGGGAGATCCCTGTCAAAGTAGAGCAGTTTATTGCCACTCGTCCTATGAGGTGCTTTCTAAAGCACCGCTTTGCTTGTTTATTACATTCCCAAAACATCATGCACTACATTGCTTATAACATATATCATATCATCGTACTTATTGCATTTATTTGCATCTTGTGTTATCTTGTATCATTTATCCTTTTACGCTGAGCAGCGTTTAGGATCATTGTCCTCCGGGACTTTTCTCAGGACCTCTTCTCACGATTTCAGCGTGGTTAGAGTGTCCTTTTTCTCATACGATTTCAGCGTGTTTGGAATTTATCTCAGGACGTGTGGAACGCGCCCTTAAGGGCTTTTCTTAGGACATCTTCTCACGATTTCAGAATGGTTAGAGTGTCCCTTTCCGCACATGATTTTAGCGTGTTTGGAATTTATCTCATGACGCGCGGAACGCGCCCCTGATTGGTTTTTCTTAGGACCTCTTTTCATGATTTCAGCATGGTTAGAGTGTCCTTTTCTTCACACGATTTCAGTATGTTTGGAATTTATCTCAGGACACGTGGAATGCGCCCCTGATTGGTTTTTCTTAGGACCTCTTCTCATGATTTCAGCGTGGTTAGAGTGTCTCTTTTTCTCACACGATTTCAGTGTGTTTGGAATTTATCTCAAGACGCGTGGAATGTGCCCCTGATTGGTTTTTCTTAGGACCTCTTCTCACGATTTCAGTGTGGTTAGAGTGTCCCTTTCCTCACACGATTTCAGCGTGTTTGGAATTTATCTCAAGGTGCATTTTAGAGGGCTTTTCTTAGGACCTCTTCTTACGATGTCAGTGCGGTTAGAGTGTCCCTTTCCTCACACGATTTTAGTGTGTTTGGAATTTATCTCAGGGCGCATCCCTGAGGGCTTTTCTTAGGACATCTTCTCACGATTTTAACGCGGTTAGAGTGTCCCTTTCCTCACACGATTTTAGCGTGTTTGGAATTTATCTCGAGACTTTTGGAACGCGCCCCTGATTGGTTTTCCTTAGTTCCTCTTCTCACGATTTCAGTGTGGTTAGAGTGACCCTTTCCTCACACGATTTCAACGTGTTTGGAATTTTTCTCAGGACGCGTGGAACGGGCTCCTGATTGGTTTTTCTTAGGACCTTTTCTCACGATTTTAGCGTGGTTAGAGTGTCCCTTTCTTCACACGATTTCAGCGTGTTTGGAATTTATCTCATGGTGCGTTCTAGAGGGGTTTTCTTAGGACCTCTTCTTACGATTTCAGTGCAGTTAGAGTGTCCCTTTCCTTACACGATTTTAGTGTGTTTGGAATTTATCTCAGGGCGCATCCCTGAGGGCTTTTCTTAGGACATTTTCTCACGATTTCAGCGCAGTTAGAGTGTCCCTTTCCTTACACAATTTTAGCGTGTTTAGAATTTATCTCAGGACTTTTGGAACGCGTGCCTGATTGGTTTTCCTTAGTTCCTCTTCTCACGATTTCAGTGTGGTTAGAGTGACCCTTTCCTCACACGATTTCAACGTGTTTGGAATTTTTCTCAGGACGCGTGGAACGTGCTGTTGATTGGTTTTTCTTAGGACCTCTTCTCACGATTTTAGCGTGGTTAGAGTGTCCCTTTCCTCATACGATTTCAGCGTGTTTGGAATTTTTCTCAGGACACGTGGAACGCGCCCCTGATTGGTTTTTCTTAGGACCTCTTCTCACGATTTTAACGTGGTTAAAGTGTCCATTTCCTCACACAATTTTAGCGTGTTTGGAATTTATCTCAGGATGCGTGGAACGCGCCCCTAATTGGTTTTCCTTAGGAGCTCTTCTTACGATCTCAGTGCGGTTAGAGTGTTCCTTTCCTCACACGATTTCAGTGTGTATGGAATTTATCTCAGGGCACGTTCCTGAGGGCTTTTCTTAGGACCTCTTCTCACGATTTCAGCATGGTTAGAGTGTTCCTTTCCTCACACGATTTCAGCATGGTTAGAGTGTTCCTTTCCTCACACGATTTTAGCGTGTTTGGAATTTATCTCAGGACATGTAGAACGCGTCCCTTGAGGGCTTTCTATGACCTCTTCTCACGATTTCAGCGTGGTTAGAGTATTCTTTTCCTCACACGATTTCATCATGTTTGGAATTTATCTCAGGATGCGTGAAACGAGACCCCGAGCAGTTTTCGATTCTCAGTTTACCTTGAACGGTGTTTTCTTTCCTTGTCCTACGTTTTGGCGTGGTTGGAGTTTGTTTTACAGCTTTTTGCATGAAAGCTTGAAGTTGCTCATTCATATTGCTTATTGCATCATCTTGCATGATCATAAGGTTTTCAAAATAGCCAGCTTCGCGTAGCGTGCGAGTCTAACCTTCAAACAGTTTTGCATCATGTAGATCATTTGTATCCTGCCCCTGAACTACACTGGTTTGATTCCTTGTAAAGGGATACATAGGCAGCCTTCGGGTTCAACCAACTACATCTGCATTTTGTTTGTTTGCCCAAGTCTTACGGCCTTGTCAAAATGGGTTTTTTTCGGGCTTTGACATTCACTCACGTCATTTCATGACTTCGAGCTCTGTCAAAGAGGGGCAACTGTAGACACTCCATTTTTTACCGCCCTTAAGACTTGGGCACCACTGATTGATCACTCGATGATGAAAGTTGTGCAGTGCAAATGTTCGATTTCTTCAGCAAGAAGAGCTCTAAATCCCAACTCTAAATCCCAACCTTACACCCCCTTTTGGACCAAAACTATTTTGACCAAAACTGTTTTAGACCTCAAAACCCTCTCATTCGAAATATTTTTGAAAAGTTTCAACGACGTTCCGAGGTTTGCATTTTGTTAAATGTTTCACTTTTCGGTAAACCGAGCAAGGACAAAGCGGAAATAAATGGAAGAGAGGTGAACTCTTTCAAAAATATTTTAAAACATCTTATTTAGAGGTTTGAAGTTGAAGAAAATTGGAGGGGAGGGAAGAAACCTAGTTGGGGAAGAAGTTGGGTATAAACAGTTAAAAGAGAACCGGACAGCCTTCACTAAATCAGGTCTATCCTTTTGTACACTTGGACTTATGTTGTGAGGCCACCACGATTGGAAAGTGGACTTCTGGGGCTTCAATTTACACTCAAGAATCTCCTAAAGTCGAGTTCGGATGAGGGAGATATGGCAGTGTGAAGTCAGGCATCAATCTGATTAAACCAAAACTAAGCAACCTTCACTAAAATAGGCATATCTCTTTTCAGACTTTTGGTGGCCAACCGGCCACACTTCTGGCTTGTCGGCTAATGGTGAAAAACCAAGATATTTTGTGCCAGCTGTCCCTCAAAAGCTCTGTCCAAGGCTTGATATTTTTGACCCAAGGCTCATAGTTTCTATATATAGATGACCTCCCTCTCACACTTCAAGGCTAGAAACATTTAGGAGTGAGAAATTATTTTTGGAAAAATCCTCTCTCTGCAATCCTCTCTCTCTACAATTCTCTCTCTCTTTTACAACTTGCATAGCCTATGCCCAAACACACCAAACCAAACCTAGAGGACTTCTTGCTGAGATGATTTGAGTTTAAATTTGAGCTCTTGAAGCACTTGAGAGTGTGAAATTAGTGGCTTATGCCTTAAGGGCTTATTCCTCTTTAAGAGGTATAACATCTCTTGCTCTTGTACCATCTTTCTACCACTTGTTTTCCATCTTTTCTTACTATTTCTAAGTTCTTTAAAACCTGTTTTATGTGCTGAAACTTGTGCTTTAAAGTTACCAAAGGTAGAGGGCTTAACCACCATTCTTTGAACCTTATTCTCCAAGCATTTGCCCTTGTGTTTCCCATTATGTTCTCAACTTTTTTTGGGCTTTTTACTACTGATTTTTAGAGGTTTTCAGAGGCTAAAAAAATGGTTTTGAGGTCCCAAATTTTTTTTTTTTTGGGGGGGGGGGGGTTTTGCCACCCCTCTTTATGCTTGTTTATTAGTTCAAAAGCTCCATGTTTTAGCTACTTTTGTTTTCATTCCAGCATGTTTTCCAACTAATTTTGGGCTATAAAAACTCTATTTTTGTGGTCTAAAGGTGGTGGTTTGAGGCCATTTTCAGTTAGGGGGTGGTTCACCCTTCTTACTTCTTTGTTTGTAAAGCTTTTGTACCTTTGTTCACCACTTTCAAACTAGTTTTTTTAGCCCTTTTAACCACTGAATTTCAGAGATTTTTCAGTAGCAAAAAACTTATTTTGAAGTCCAAATTTGGAGGGGATAACCTCCCTTCCTTGTGTCTTGTTTGCATGCTTAGTTAGCTTTATACGTTAGCATGTTTTTCTAGCTTAACTTAGCTCAAGTCCAATATGTTTTAGCCTCTGAAATAGCCTACTTTAGCTCTATTTTGGGCTGGTTAGTTAATTTGAGTCTTGTTTTGGATGGTTGTAGTGTAATAGTCTTCACAGGTTGGTGTTTTAGGGTCTTAGACACCTCTTGTTTGAGTTGATAGCATCTTTTGGTGTTGCTTTTCACTCCATTTCAGCACTATAAACTCTGCAACCTCCCTCTTTGCTTCACTCTTTCATTTTCTTTTGAGAGTTGTTTCAAGCTTGGGATCCTTTAAGCTTGAGATTAAGGTCATGCTTAATGGTTTAATCCTCTTTGAGGGTTCATTATCAATGGCATGATCTCTTTCTTGTCTTACATTATCCCTTGGTTGACACTTCTTTCATCTTAAAGAACACTCACCAATGGACAAATTGATTAAATAATGATTTGGTAACTAAAATGTGGAAACAAAATTGGCAAGTAAAAGTGGCAAGATAAGCATTTCTTTGTGTTGCATTGCATGTGTTCAAATCGGACATTAATTTGAACACAAGGAAGATGGGACATTTCATACTCAAAAGTGATGAAATGTGCCACTTTCCTAGGTCTCCATTGCCCTTGATCATGCATGATAGGGTGATGGTCATTTTGGTCTTGTTTGTGCATTTATTGAACTTGTACAGCTTGGTTCTTTGGCCAACATGTAATGAAATTTCTTGGTTGATGGTTTGAGAGCTAAGTATATCACTCTTTTGAGCTTGTTTCAATGATAATGAGTGATATACAGTACAAACAGCCCTTGAGAAATACACTGTTTTGCTCTGTTTGCTCTCTGTTGTAGCAATCTGTGGCCGACAGCCACCACCAGTAGCTGACTGACCAACAGTGGTAGCTGACTAGTCCCCTATTGGCCATCCATGAAAGTTGAGCAGTGTGTTGGTAAGGTGGAGTAGAGGTATTTTGGAAGTGGGCAGCATTCTTAGTGTTCAAATGTGCAAACAGAGGCTTGCACCAGCAAAACGGTGGCTTTTCAGGTAGAAATCGAGCACGTGCATGAAGCCTCCCTTGCATTCCAATCTTATTTAACGTTTAAATATCTAGCTTAAATTCGTGTTGTTGTAACTAATTAAAAGTTATAATTAATTAGTTAGTTTAACTAGTTATTCGATTTCGTTTTGTAATTAGTTAACTAGAATAGTTAATTAATTTGAGTTTTGTAATAATTAGTTAGCTTAATTAGCGTAGCTAGTTGGTTAGCTTATACATTCGGACTCTCCTTCATGATAGCATAATGTAATAATGTGTATGTCTTCCAACCGCACGTCTTTCTCTTTTTTACTTAATCGCTTTTGATGGTTAGATTAGGGATATATTTCAATTAGCATATCGCAAGCTTGCATCCATTCATTTGTCTTACATGCACCGAGGCTCGGCGCATCATTCTAACTTCATCGTCATTTCAATACTTCATTGAATACTTGTTTAAACCGCATGTTATTTAATTGAATCGTATGCCATATTAGTAGCCGAGCTTATTAATTGCATTCTTTGCAAGTGCTGCATTAGACACTTAACATAGTTAGGAATCATGCATATTTTTCTAACTCATATTTCCTTAGCTTAGAGTACTAAGTGAGTTTTTAGTTCTTTAACATACTTGCATGAGTGTGAGTGATTGCCACGACTAGCATGCTTGCCATGAGGCTAAATGCTTAATTGATAAACTATTTTAAATGCCTGTGGATGAAGGCTTGTTGTTGGAATTGTAACGATTCAACGATTGTGCGTTTTAAGCCCACTTTGTTGAGCGGCAAATCATCATTAAGCCCACTATGTTTGGTGGCAAATTCGCAACTTTAAGCCCACTTGAGGTGGCAAATTCAAACCATTTTCGCAAAACAAACATGAAATTAAATTGTTCCAATTTAAGCAAACTAGTCTACAATTGCTTGTGTGCATCACATAGTAATATTAGCCTAATAACCAGAACAAGAGCACATAATGTTGATAAAAATCATATCATGATTAGTAGAGGCCGATCTTTGATTGGCGCGAGTGGGGGTGCTCAATTCATGTCCTTCCCCCCTCGTACCCAAGTTCCCGAGCCGAGATAACTTTGGTGATGACGGACACGTGGCTTTTGGCACGAGTTAGGGTTTTCTAAATTTCCCCAAAACAAAAATATTTAGGTGGCGACTCTGTATCTGGCAAAGCAGTCCAATTTTGGCATTTTTTTGATTCAAAATTGATTTTCTAAAATGATTTGTCGGATTTGGACTCTTTGGTGTTTGTCAGTTTCACATTGCACTTGTGAGATTAGATTCAGAACCGCGAGAGTCCGAACTGCAAGGCTTTCTTTCAAACCTTCCGGAAGGGGTCACAAAAAAAAGTGAGCCTACAGTTTCTAACGACTCTGTTGGGGAATTTAGAGAATTTGACTTGAAATTCATGATATGAAATTTTATTTACACTTATATGTTTCGTTGCATTGCATTTGCATTAGTGCATTTAAGTCACTATGTTTGCCAGCTGCTATTCCTGAGCGGTTTACCAGAGGCTTGCTTGGAAAAGCTTGCCAAAAGGCTGATCGGGTGCGGGCTCTGCCACGATGGGAACACAACCCTTGGATCTGGACTACCGCTGTACTGTTTGATCCTCCTTTCACTTCTCCGTGTTAGGTGTGCGAGGTATATTAGGTAGTCTTGCCAAGATACCCTTTTTTGACCAATCGACCTAGTTGCATATTGAAAGCCATAGAGACTATTCCAAACTAGGACATGATGCTTACCCGAATAGTGAAACCACTTTGTTTGAATAGTGAACCCTAGCTCCTGACGAAACTAGGACAGGGTAACCTTATCCTCTCATAGAGGTGTTTTGGCTCTCACTTAACTGGTATGTGTTTTACAGTGAAACTGTACAGGGATGTGCATATCAATTGACAAGTTAGTATCTGTTTTGTGGCAGAATTCAGTAGAGAGCACAGTCATTCAGCTGTGATTATATCCGTTCTAGTAAAATTGGGCTGAGATACTGTCTGTTTTCTCTTTTGCTAGATAGTTCTAGAACCATAGCTTCAGAAGGCTCCGATATCCCTCGGGTACTCTGGGCTTGTATCGATAGACTTTGTCAGGTTGAAATTTGTTCAAAGGCAACCAGAGTTTAGCTCACTTCCCCCCCGGGTACAAGACAAAGGAGAGTCAGGCAGGATTCACCAGTGCAGTGTCTACAGTAGTCACCCTTTGGTTCACCAGTGTCCAGTCAGGTCCGAGAATGGTCATCTGCTTCTCGCTCAGCACAAGTTCAAACGCCAATTCTAAATGGCACAATATCCCCCATCTAGTGTGGAAGAACTCATTCAACACCTACATCAAATAGTTGAAGCACTGCAGTAAGACGCTGCTCGTCAGGTCGAGGTCACAGCCCGTCTGGCTGAGGTGATAAACAGGCTGCAACAACAACAGCCACAGCCGGCCGTGGCTTCTACATCTCATGCACCTCCCGCGGGTAACCTAACACCCGAAGCCACTGCCCATACTGCTAATGTCCAAGAGAATCAAGGCAATCCGGCAGAGCCGATCCCACCACAAACTTCCAAAGCACCTATGTCTTAAACCGAGGCTCCGTTTGAATTTGAGGTTGACCCAACTGCCTTTAAGGTTAATAAACTGGAGAAGTTATTCAAACGAGCACAAGAAGTGAACTCTATCCCGGATATAGAGGACGGATATGCTGATTACAGACACGTGGCCTTTGGCACGAGTCAGGGTTTCCTAAATTTCTCTAAAACAAAAATATTTAGGTGGCAACTCTGTATCTGGCGAAACAGTCCAATTTTGGCTTTTTTTTATTCAAAATCGATTTTCCAAAATCATTTGTCGGATTTGGACTCTTTGGTGTTTATCAGTTTCACATTGCACTTGTGAGATTAGATTTAGAACCGCGGGAGTTCGAACTGTAACGCTTTCTTTCAAACCTTCCGAAAGGGGGTGCGAAAAAAAGCCAACCTACACCACCCACATATATATATATATATATATAATTAGTGAGCTAGGTCCTAGGGAGTAATAACAGAATAAAGAGGTTTTATGAATGAAGTTCAATAACATTGCCAAACTAGTTCTCATTTCAATTCTCAATAATCAATAAATTTTATCATCGATATCATTCAATATCAAATTATGTGGTATATCCAGGGAGATCTTTGTGTTTCAGTCAATCCAATAGCCATGGTATTGTTACCCCCAGGCAAGGGCCTATGTCATGGTATTGTTACCCCCAGGCAAGGGCCTATAGCCATGGTACTGTTACCACTAGGCAAGGGCCTATGTTCAATAGATGCCACAATACAATTCAAAAGTGACCATTCATCAACAAAAAAAATAACTCTTTATCAAACCATCCATTTAATCACTCATATATCGATTTCGATAATAAAAACAATTTGAAAAATGAGTATTGTTTGAATATATCTTTATAAAGTTACTACTCAGAGTGGGTTCAGTCGTTGCTATGGCCTCGAACGTCCACCTAAACAAAACACATAACAAACATACAATTGAAGCACCATTCGATAACCGTAACATTTAATTTAATTCTTTTCATGTGTTTCTAACTCATTCTATGATTATATAAGTCCAATTGGTGTTTAAGAGTACTAGAAATGACATGAGGATGCAAGTATGCATTTAAAAAAGTTAGTCAAAATTTGCTGAAAACAGGGTCCTCACTCGAGCGCCACTTTGGTCGCTCAAGCGACCAGCTAACTCTGCAAAAGTATTGGTTGCTTGAATTTTTCGCTCAATGGTCGCTCGAGCCAAAGATTGAGTAAAAGTGGGTTCACTCAAGCGCACACTTTGTCGCTCGAGCCACTGTGCAATTGTTTGCAAAGATGTTGGGAGTATGAATTTTACGCTCGAACGAAACTTTCTTCGCTCGAGCGACATGCACGATTTTTGGATTTTCCAATTTTGTGTTTGAAGTTCAAACTTGATATTAAAAGGTCCAAAACTCATGTTCTTGGTACAAAAACATAGAAGAACATTGTATAACTTGAAAACATTTCCAATTTGATACCGATTACTCAAAACCATGCCAAATTCTCAAACCCAAACTTAAAACTTCATGCTATGAGCCATGCATGTATTAAATTGAGCTTGTATCCTTTTAAAACATGATTAAGTGGCATGAGAAGCATAAATACATAAGGAATTCATCAAATTGGCGTGTGAAAGTGCCATGCATGTAAGAATCTCATGAATTCCTACTTCAAATATGCATGCATGTGTGCAATTCAACTCTATTATTCCAATTCATGGTATTTCTAGCTTCTTTTCTTCAATGACATGCAAATGAGCTCAAAAATGAGATGAATCCAACTTTTACATGCCTGTGGCTCACCTTTTTCGGGCCCCCTTTCGGAAGGTCAAAATATAAGCCCCACAGTTCGGACTCTCGCGGTTCTGAATCTAATCTCACAAGTGCAATGTGAAATTGATAAATACAAAAGAGTCTAAATCTGACAAATCTTTTGGAAAATCAATTTTGAATAAAAAATGGATTGCTTTTCTAGATACAGAGTCGCCGCCTAAATATTTTTGTTTTGGGAAAATTTAGGAAACCCATGACTCGTGCCAAAGGCCACGTGTCCGTCATCACGAAAATTGTCTCGGCTTGGGAACTTAGGTACGAGAGGGGAAGGTCATGAATTGAGCACCGTTGCTCGCCCGATCAAAGATCGGCCTCTACTAATCATGATATGATTTTTATCAACATTATATGTTCTTGTTCCGGTTTATTTAGACTAGCATTATTATGTAATGCACACACACAAATATAGACTATTTTTCTCAATTTGGAACAATTCGATTTCATGTTTGTTTTTCAAAAATGATTTGAATTTGCCACCTCACAAAGTGATTTGAAAACTTGTGAATTTGCCATTTTGACAAAATGGGCTTAAATGTACATTCATCGAATCATTCCAATTCAAGCAAAAACCCTTCATCCACAAGCACTCAAACAGTTTTACATGTAAGCACCTAGCTTCATGGCAAGCATGCTAATCATGACAGTCACTCACACTCATGCAAGTATGCTAAAGCTCTAAAAACTCACATTGTACTCTAAGTTGAGATAAAACAAAAGAGTTAAAAAAATGCATGAGTCCTAAATTATGCAATATCACTAATGCAACACATGCGATATGCAATTACTAAGCTCGGCTAGTAAGATGGCATATGAGTTTGATTTGATATCATGCGGTCTAAACATGTAAGAAATATCTAAACTAACAATGCAAGTTAGAATGATGTGTCGAGCTCAATGCATGCAAGGCAATGCATGCAAACATGAGAATGCTAATTGAAACGTGATGTCCCTAAACTAACCATCGTAAGCAAGTAAATAAAAGGGAGAAATATGTGGGGTTGGAAGACATACACATTATCACATTGCGCTCTCACGAAGAAGAGTCAAAATGAATAAGCTAGCCAACTAACTAAGCTAAACTAAGCTAATTATTACAACACGAATTAAATTAGCTAAACTACTTAACTAATTACAACAAATTGAACTAATTAATTAACTATGCTAGCTAACTAATTATTACAAACCGAATTAATTAACTATTCTAGCTAACTAATTATAATTACAATACGAAACGAATTAGCTATTCTAACTAATTAAGTTACACAAACCACTAGTTTAAGCATAACAATACTCTATTACAATGGGGATCCCAAGGAATGATGAAGGACTCATGCATGAACGCGGTTTCCACTCAAAAAAGCCATTGTTTTGCTATTGCATGCCTCTGTTTTTTAGTAGGACACTTGCACTGATTTCCACTTCCAGACCAACTCTATTCTACCTCAGGAGTACATTGTTGAATTCACATTGGTGGCCGACTGGGGGTCGGGCGGCCACTGCTGATAGTTAGTCGGCCACTGATGGTAGCCGGTCGACTGCTGATGGTGGCCTGTCGGCCACTGCTGACTAGACTTCCTTGCTACAACAGAGAGCAAATAGAGCAGGATAGTGTATTTCTCAAGGGTTGTTTATACTGTGTATCCCTCTTTATCATCAAAACAAGCTCAAATGAGTGATACACTTGGTTCAAAGACCATCAATTAAGCAATTTCATTGCATGATGGCTAAAGAACCAAGGTGTACATGTTTAATCAATGTACAAACAAGACTAAAACCTTTACCCTATCATGCATGATCAATGGCAATGGAGACCTAGGAAACTTGGCACATTTCATCACTTTGAGTATGGAATGCCCTAATTTTCCTTGTATTGAAATCAACGTTCGATTTGAACACACTGAAACATAACCAAATTCTTATCTTTGCACAATTTTAGTTTCTACTTTTAATTACTCATTTTAATTACCCTTCCATTTTTTAACCAATTAAGTCCATTGGTGAGTTAAATCCTCTAAAATAGAAGCAAGTGTCAAACAAGGGGTAATTTAAGGCAAGAGAGATGTCATGTCGTCGATAATGAACCCCCCAAAAAGGATTAAACCATTAAGCATGGATCTCAATCTCAAACTTAAACAATCCTAAGGTTGAAACAACCCTCAAAGCAAACAAAGAGTCAAGAAATGAGGGAGGTTGTAGAGATTATGCTTGCTGAAATTAAGTAAGAAAAACACTAACACAATGCAATCGACTCAAATAAGTGGTGTCTAAAGACCTAAAACACCAAGCTTGTGAGGATACTTACACTAGAAGCATACAAAGCAAGACTCAAATGCAACAACTAGCCAAAAACAGAGACAAAACAGTCCAAATCAGAGGTTAAAACATGCTGGAATTAAACTATAAATGGCTAGAAAATTAAGCCAACACATAGAGCTAACTAGGCTAGCAAACAAGACACAAGGAGGGGGGGTTAACCCCTCCAAATTTGAACTTCAGAACATGATTTTCACCACTAAAATTACTCTGAAATTCAGTGTTCAAAAGCCCAAAAAAGATGGTTTGAAAGTGGGAACCAAAGGTGGAAATGCCTTACAAACAAGAAAGAAAGAAGGGTGAACCACCCCTTACCTTTAAATGGCCTACAACCTCCAATGCCAGACAACAAAAATAGAGTTTTTATAGCCCCAAAACAGCCCAAAATTAGTGGAAAAAAGATAGAAGAACAAGTATGCAAAGCAAGTTAAAAAGGCAAGTATTATACCTCTCAAAGGGAAGACCAACTTTAGGCAACAATTCAAGCCAAAACCTCCTTATAGAGCTCCAAGAAGGCCTCAAGGAACCTCAGCTCAAAGATGAACAACTTTGGTTTAGGAAGTACAGGCAAAAGTGAGGTGTATCTAAGCTATTATGCACAAACTTGCAAGAGAGAGAGAAAAATGTAGAGAGAGAAATATATTTTTGCTCCAAAAATTCTAACCCTAAAAAATGGGGGAGGAGACCCCATATATATAGAAAAACATGAATTCCATACAAGGAAATCCAGCCCTACACGTGGGTGCAAATGCATGCATCTATGTAAACAACTGACACAACTGGCATAAAATATCTGCAAAAGCAACTGGTGGCCATCGGCCACTATTGGTAGCTGATCGGCCACCACTAATGGCTGACCAGGCACACCAATGGCCGACAACAAGAGGCCATGGCCGTCTGCCTACAATGGTGGCGAACGGATCATTAGAGGGTGAAGGCTTGAAAAGCACAAGGTTTTGGTCTAAAACAGGACAACAGCTGTGCAGGGTATGAAAGGCTCAAAGTTGTGGCAACAATATATACACACATTAACACAACAATCATGCAATTATACTTATCATAATAATGTAATATAATATTATGGAGGTCAGAGTCGTCACACCTATCAAGTATACCAATTCCTTGAAGAAAGTTAGAAGTTTTAACCTTACCTTACAAGCCAACCACTCAAAAAATTGCACTTTGGGTGGATCACAATTGTTCCAAATTGTTCCTGCCATATCCAAAGTAGTCCCAAGAAAAGATTCACTCCAATTATAAGCTGATGAGACACTAAACAAACCTGATGAGCCTGCAACTAAGGGTGTAAATTTGGCCTAGTCCGGCCCATGTTGGGCCGCGTAGGCTCTTGCCAAAATTCAAGCCGAGCCGGGTCGGGCTGGTGCCAAAAAATTAGGCCTAGGGATATTCGGGCCTTGGGTGGGTCCACCCAATGGGCATGGGCCTGACCAATTTTTTTTATTTTTTAAAATTTTTTTCTATCAAAATTTTATTATTTTTCACTAAAAAAGACACTAGGCCTCGGGCAGGCTAGGCCTTGAGTGAGCCTTAAGCGGGCCGATGGGCTGGGCCATGGGCCGAGCCCACAGGTTTCAAAATGATGGCCCAGGCCTAGGGCTAGGGTTGGGCTCGGGAACGGCCCAAATGGGCCTAAATGGGCAGGGCCCACCCCATGCGGCGAGTGGGCTTCAGACCGCCTACGGGCTGCGGGCCATTTTTACACTCTTATCTACAACCCACTTCAAATTAAATTATTACTATTACTGTTCCATGTCCCAATACTGCCATTCAAAACTATGCCACCATGACCTCCACTAATAGGATTAGCAAATAGGCACAACCAAGAAAATATATTTTTCTAGAAAAAAATGTCAATAAGAAAATATTTTTGATTGAAACAAACGAAATGATAATAATGTATCAACAAGCATGATTGGTGAGACTCATTCAATCAATACAATATGAATAATATTAGGAATTATGAAAATAATATCATGAAATGCTTCATAAATTTTTTTCATAATTTGATTAGTTTACGATGTTTTATTGTATTTGTAATCCAATAGTGGAGAATCTTTCATGATCATTTTCATTATATTTTTTTTCACGATTCCTACCATTGCTCATACAATATTAATACATCAAATAGTAAATAAAATATAATAAAAAAATTAATTATCATAATTTTTTTTTATCAACAAAGAAAGGAATTTATTAATTATTGAAGTGTGATACTTGGGTACTCTTTGTAGTATATACAACAAAAATTGTATTTAAGGGGCCATTTGAAAAAAAAAAAATTGTCCTTTTCGAGTGAATTTTTTTTGTCAATCTTTGTTAGGTGTTTTGTGGATAAAAATTTGCAAAAAATATAAAAATATATTAAATTAAAAGAGGTCTAGTGAAATATGACGGAAAAACAAAAAAAAAAAAAAATTCGTTTCAGAGGATTTTTGCATTAAATTGTTTGTTTAGTAAACTTTTTTTAAATTTATTTATAAATATTTTTAAAATTCTACTCTAGAAGTACCTATAAACTTACTGGACTAGTGCTTTATGAAATCCAACAAAAAAAGAAAATTACAAAAAAAAATCTCAGTATTTGACCATTGTAAATAAATTATGAATTTTTAATTTTATCAGTTTAAATCCTAAATTTTAATTTTTTTTTTCAATCTAAAACATCAATCTATTTTTGTTAAGTAAAGCTGATGGGAAAAAAAATATTTTAGTCATTAAACTCAATGTTGGGGTCATTCTATTTTCACACACCAATTCTCATCAATGCATACACTTAATGAACACTTTCTCAATATACGTATGCAAAAAATTAAAAAATTTAGTACACATATCTTTATTTCAATAATACCCTTATATTCAAGGGTGAAGTACCAAATAAATCCAAAAATTTGATCTTGTAAACTGCTTAGTTCCCTCTTTTTTCTTAGGAACCCAAAAGTCCCATTAAAGAGAAAATTACACAAAAAGGTAGTCACTTACACTTTTGAATTTAACTTTTGAGGGATAAAAGTGGATTTCTCCAAATGTGAAATTACACATTTGGGCAATCCACACTATAGATGTTTTGAATTTTTTCTCATTCTAAAATAAATCCCATATTATGAATAAGAACATAACATTTCAATAACATAACACTACAATATAATGCAGTAAACAATTTATTAGTGTACTTTTCCCGATTGTAACAACGTAACATCTTAAAATTTTTCCAAACGTAACACTCTAAACAATGTAATTTCAAACGTAACACTCCAATGTAATACACATAAAAATACTAAAAAATTACTTAGTGTATTTTTTTTCCAAACATAACACTCCATGGCCTTGAAGCTAATCTTTTGAGCATTAGTTAAATGTGTGATTCCCATCATGAAGTATTATTTTCAAAAAATAAATGTGAAATTTTGGATAAGAATGGAAATATTGTCATACATGGGGTTCACGCATTTGATAATTACTATGGGATTGTTACCACAAATAATCTCACATGCCAATCGGCCATCATGAGTAATCTTGATCTGTGGCGTCAAATATTAGGTCACATGAATTTTAAAGACCTAACTAAGGTAGCCAACAAAGAGCTTGTGAGAGGAGTGCCCAAAATAGGAAAGAATGTGAACCATGTGTGCGGACCATGTCAACTTGGGAAGTAAACTTGTGCCCCCCATAAAAAGGTGAACAACTTAACAACCAAACGTCCTCTTGAACTTGTTCATATGGATCTTATGGGACCTACTTGCATTGAAAGCATTGGAGGTAAAAGATACATTTTTTTAATTGTTGATGATGACATTCACTTTTCATAGGTTAATTTTGTAAGAGAAAAATCTGATACGTTTGATGCTTTCCAGTCCTTAATCCTTAAAATCCAAAATGAATAGGGTATTTCTATTGGGCGTATCATAATGTAGACGTCCCCGAACGTCCCGGGGGAAATCCCCCGTTTTGTTCATTGGGGCTCACTACAGTTCAGGATTCAGTGTCACGGTCTTGTATCTAATCTCACGGAGTGTAATGCAAGACCGACGAATCATCAAAGAATTCAAATCCGGCAAATCGTTTTGAAAACAAATTTTTTTGAAAGAAGTGCCAAACATGAACTGCTTTGCCAGATACAGAGTCGCCACCTAAATATTTTATTTTGGGGGGAATTTAGGAAACCCTGACTCGTTGCCTAAGGCCATGTGTCCGTCATCACCAAAGTTGCCTCGGCTCGGGAACTTGGGTACGATTGGGGAAGGTCAGCTATGAGCACCCCCACTCGCCCGATCAAAGATCAGCCACTACTAAACATGATATCTTGTTTTTTGAAAACACATGTGTTCTTATTCCAGTTAATTAGCTAGAATTACTATGTGATGCGCACAGCAAAACAAGTATAGACTAGATCGCCTAATTTGGAACAAAGCATTACATATCCGTTTGTTCGAAAAAATGGTTTGAGTTTTGCTACTTGCAAGTAGGCTAAAATATGGATTTCAATGAATTGTCCTAATTCAAGCAATCCAACCTTCACCCACAGGCATTTCAGGCAGTTATATCACATACGCACATAGCCTCATGGTAAGCATGTTGTCATGGCAACACTCACACACATGCAAGGATGCTAAAGCGTAAATGCTTACCTAGTACTCCAAGCCAAAACAGAAACTAGTTAGTAATCAAATGCATGATCCTAGTTCATGTTAAGACGACTAATGCAACACATGCAAAATGCAACTAGAAATAGGCTCGGCTGTTCTAAGATGTCATGTGAAATGCAACTTGATACATGTATTCAAATTAAAATTGAAATACAATGCAGTTAGCATGATGCGCCGAGCCCAGTGCATGCAATACGAATGAATGTGTGAAAACATGCTATCATAAGTATGCTAATTGAAACGTGCCCTAAAACTAACCATTGTAAGCGGTTAAATAAAAGGGAGAAAGACGTACACGCACGCTTATTACACAATTTGCCCTTTCTCGGACGGACCAAAAGAATAATACAAATTAACTAACTAACAAGCTAATTAATTATTACACAACACTTAACTAATTAAATGAATTAATTAAGCTAAAAGCAGTAAAGAGGCCTCGGGAAGAGGGATGAATGCATGCATGTTCGGTTTTGCTCGGAAATCCATCACCATACTCATACTGCCTCTGTTTACACTGCTCTGCACTTCTGAAAACTACACAAGTCTCCAGGATGTTTCTGAACCACCTTCTGAGCACTGTGGAAGGTCACTGGCCAAAAGGCAAAGCCACCGGCCATGGGAAACTGGTCATCGAACATGTGTGAGGCTCTCGGCCAACAATGCATAGCCGGCCGGCACTGAAGATGGCCGATCGGCCATCTCTTCCTGCAGAATCCTGTTTTGCTGTAACAGAGGGCAAACAGAGCATGGCAATGCATTTTCAAAGCAATGTGTGCATGACCACCCTCCTTATCATGTTATGAACTCAAGGGAGGATGGTTTTCGACCCTCGGACCATCAATCACGCATTTCAATGCATGATGGCCAAAGAAGCCAAGTGTACAACTCAATATAGGAGAAATGCACAAAACACATAAAGGGCCCCAACCTCTATCATGATTGATCAAGAGGCAAGAGATGCACACACAATGTAATGCACCTAGGCAAGCAAGCAAGGCATGCAAATAACTCAAGTGTGCAACAAATTCTAATGCAACATGAGCATGTAAACATGCAATATGCAATAGGCATACAACCTAAACAGTGGACATGTATAGCATGCAACAACATGCAAATGAAACAAGCAAGCACAACATGGTGAGATGGACTTACACTAACATGGGTAGCTTTAAGCATGCCAAAATCAGTGGCCAAATGAGATGAGAACAAGGCCCAAGATTCATGCAAACGTGCACAATGCAAGGGCTCCAAGCCTAAGGCACAAAATGCAACTCTCCAAGAGCAATGCAGGATGAAACATGGCAAACAATGACATACATTCCAGCTCTGAAATGGCAGTGTGTTGGGTAACGCTTACGTTTTCAGTTTATATTTACAAAAATTTTATAAAACTGGGTTTTTGTTTATTTTTAGTTTATTTAAAAAAAAAACATAAACTACAAACGCGTTTGGTAATTGACAAAATGTTTAAAAAAATTTAAAATATAAAAAAGAGTGAGAAATGGCAAGTGGCGGCGAAAGACGTGTGGTGGAAAGTGTGACGGTGGGTGGTGGGTAACTGGTTGGTGGTGGGTGGGTGGTGGTGGTGGTGGCGGGTGGTGGGTGGTAGCGAGTGAGTGGTGGTGGTAGGTGGTGGTGGCAGGTGGGTGGCAGATGGCAGGTGGTGGTGGCGGGTGGTGGTGGTGGGTGGTGGGTGACAGCGGCGGGTAGTGGGTGGTGGCGGTGGCGGGTGGTGGTGGCGGTGGCGGGTGGTGGTGGTGGGTGGCAGATGGCAGGTGGTGGTGGGTGGTGGCGGGTGGGTGGTGGGTGGTGGGTGGTGATTAGTGGGTGGATGGGTGACGGTAGCGGGTGGTGGGTGGTAGCGAGTGGGTGGTGTGGTGGTGGTGGTTGGCGCGGGTGGTGGGTAGTGGTGGTAGGTAGGTGGCGATGACGGAATGGTGGTGGGTGGTGGCAGATGGGTGACGAGTGGTGGTGGTGGTGGTGGTGGGTGATGGGTGACGGCGCCGGGTGGTAGGTGGTGACGGTGGGTGGTGGTGGCAAGTGGGTGGCGGTTGGGTGGTGGTGGGCGGTGGTGGCGGGTGAGTGGCAGGAGGTTGGTGGAAGCAGGTGGTGGATAGTGGTGGCAGATAGGTGGTGAGTGGTGTGGCAAGTAAGTGGCGAGTGGTGGCAGCGGGCGGTGGATAGTGGCGGGTGGTGGGTGGTGGTGGTAGGTGGGTGGTGAGTGTGGTGGGGGTGGTGGTGGTGATGAGAGACGGTGGTGGAAAATGGTGGCGGGTGGTGGCTAGTGTTGGGTGGTAAAAAAAAAAAAAAAAACTGAAAACTACAAATGGAAACACTTTTTTGTGTTTTCATTTTTTAGCCAAATTTATAAAACTAAGCCACTGATTTATAAATCAAAATTTTACCAAACAAGTTTTTATTTGAGTTTTTAAAATTTTTGTACATATAAACAGAAAACTGAAAACGTAAGTGTTACCAAACGGCACTTAAATGATTTCAAAATGACTCCGAAGCATGCAAACACTCATGTAATGCATTGTTAAAGACTCAAACACCGAAGCTAATGAAATGCAATACACTATAGACATGCAAAGCGATGCTCAAATAATGAACCAACCCCAAACAGACCTGATGCAGGCCAAAATCAGTGACAAAATGTGTTGGGATGGTGGCTCAGAATGCACAAAGATGAAGCTCATGCAATGGTCCATAAAATGAGGCATACAAGCACAACTCTCAAAACGCATTTAAAGAATGATAAATGCATGTGCATGACCATGAAACATGGACTGAAATTACATTACAAATGATGGCCAAATCATTGAAACAGGCCAAGTAATACATACTAAATGACTCAATACACAAAGCTTACAAGCAGGATTGAACCAAAGCTATGCAAAACAAGCCATGGGTGACCAAGACAACCAAAATCAACCTCAAGCATACCAAAACATGGATAAAATCTTCTTGAGTCAAGCCAAAAGCATGCTAAAAAGACATGTCACAACATGACGCATGTTAGGCTATTTCATGGGATTGGCATGGCAAGTGTATGGAGCATGCACGGGCTACCAAACCAAACCAAAACAAGGTAGGACAATGAAAATAACAAGCCAGAACATGCTGAAAATGGACACAACGAAAAGGCTAAAATGAAGATGTTACTGGCTCAAGAGCATATCAGGCTAGTGTGTGGCAGATTTACACTAGTCAAGTGTATTTAAGCATCAAAGCAACAAATACCCCCCCGGCAACTAAGAAAGTGGGTAATGAGGAGTACAATGGCATAAGGGCCCACCAAAACCAAGCGAAAGAAACATAGGATCTAAGGCAT
>NW_021024787.1:0-21709 GCF_004153795.1 Camellia sinensis | reverse complement strand
CTTGGTTGCATGCAATGGGGGCAGTTCCCTCAACGTTGCATCAACTACTGCGGTTCCCAACAGAACATGGGATTGAAGAAGTCAGAGGGGATCAACTGCAGGCGGAGAATTGCTCCATGGCAGCAATAAAATCCACCTGCAGCATTCGAGAACCAGAGAAGGCAGAGATCAAAGACGAGGACATGGAGGTCCTAGATGATGTCGGCAAGGAGCCAGCCGAGAAGAGTGAAGAGACTCTGAAGAAAATACTCGTCCGGGAGGGGGATGAAGAACGCTTCTTTCTTCTCAGCTCGGGATTAGCCGAAGAAGAAGAAAGAGAATTAGAGGCTTTTTTGAGGACAAACATTGAGGTGTTCGCTTGGACACCTTATGAAATGCCTAGCATTGACCCCGAGGTCACATGCCACAAACTAAACGTTGACAGGTCGGCCAAACGTGTAATACAATGAGCCAGAAGACTAACGTTGATGCACGTCGAAGCAATGAATGAGGAAGTAGACAGACTTCTGGATGCCAGGGCCATCAGAGAGGTCAATTATCCGACATGGCTATCAAACACAGTGGTAGTAAAGAAAAAAAACAATAAGTGGAGGGTCTGTGTAGACTTTACAAGCGTGAACAAAGCTTGTCCCAAAGACAGTTTTTCTCTACCCAAGATTGACCAGTTGGTGGACGCCACATCTGGACAAGGAAGGATGAGCTTCCTGGATGCTTATAGAGGGTACCACCAGATAGCCATATACCCCCAGATGAGGAGAAGACAACATTTATCACCCCGAAAGGCCTGTACTGTTACAGAGTAATGCCTTTCGGATTGAAAAACGCAGGAGCAACTTACCAAAGGTTGGTAACCAAGATGTTCAAACACCTGATCGGCCAAACAGTAGAAGTCTACATTGATGACATGGTCGTGAAGACCAAGGAACCTAAGGGTCATCTTGCCGACCTGTCAGAGGTCTTTGAAATCCTCAAAACATATCGGCTCTGACTCAACGCGTCGAAGTGCGCATTTGGAGTTGGATTCGGTAAGTTCTTGGGGTACCTGGTGACCAGAAGGGGCATTGAGGCCAGCCCAGATCAGATCAAGGCCATCTTAGAGTTATAGAGCCCAACATCGGCAAAACAGGTACAAATGCTTACTAGAAGGGCCGCAGCCCTAAACAGGTTCATAAGCCGAAGCTCAGACAAATGTAAACCTTTTTTCAACCTAGTGAAGAAGGCCACGGACTTCCTTTGGACGGAGGAATGTGAAGAGGCTTTGGCCAACCTAAAGAAATATCTGACCACGGCTCCGGTCCTCTCAACACCTGAACCTGGGGAAGAGCTGTTTTTGTACTTAGCAGTTTCAAAACACACAGTAAGTGCAGTGGTAATCCGAGAGGAAAAAGGGGAGTAAAAGGTTGTCTACTATGTAAGCAAGACCTTGGCCGATGCAGAAACAAGGTATCTACCCTTAGAAAAATTGATGCTGGCCTTAGTGATGGTTTCAAAGAAACTGAACCATTACTTCCAGGCCCACAAGATTGTGGTGTTGACAGAACACCCACTGAAGTCCTTATTGCAACAAGGAGACTTAACAGGAAGAATAGCCAGATGGGCAGTAGCCTTGGGCCAGTATGACCTGGAGTTCAAGCCAAGAACAACAATCAAAGGACAAGTTTTGGCCGACTTCGTGGCCGAGTTGACACCGGGTGCCATCATACATCGGGCTCCGTTGAGCCGAGGTATACGATGTCCAAGTGAACAAGGAAAAACCCAGCTGGGGATAGCAGAACAAAGGAAGGAAGAGAAACTCAGGCCATACAGTATTTTACATCGGCGACCCCTTCCGACTGTTTGTTGGTGGGAGTTCAAACCGACAAGGAGCGGGGGCAGAAATAGTGCTAGTGTCGCCAGATGGGCAGATATTGGAACAATCCATTCGTTTGGGGTGTAAAGCCTCAAACAATGAAGCAGAGTATGAAGCACTATTCGCAGGATTAAAGCTGGCAATAGCAATGGAAGCTGACGAGGTAATAGTCTTCTGTGACTCCCAGCTTATCGTCAACCAAGCAACAGGCGAATACACAGCCCCAGATAAAAGGATGTCGGTCTATGTAAAGGAGGTGGACAGACTGGTAGCCTTATTCCAGAATTACCGATTACAGCTGGTTAGCCGAGATGACAACAGTCGTTGCATTCCTGAAAGAAGGAAAGCTGCCAGAAGACCACAAAGAGGCACACAAGGTCAGATTGAAGTCGGCAAGATTCAGTCTGACAGTAGAAGGACATCTCTACAGAATGTCCTTCACTGGAACCCTTTTAACGTGCGTACACCCTTTGCAGGTTGAAGATTTCTTATATGAAATTCATGAAGGAATTTATGGAAGCCACGCTGGGGGCAGATCGCTAGCTCACAGGGCCATTACCCAGGGGTATTGGTGGCCCTACATGCAAAAAGATGCAGAAGCCTACGTGAAGAAGTGTGAACAATGCCAAAGGTTTGCACCTTTGATACACCAGCCAGCTGCTGACCTGAACCCTGTGTCCAGTCCTTGGCCATTTGCCCAATGGGGCATGGACCTCGTTGGGCAATTGTACTAAGCAACTGGTCAAAGGAAGTACCTGCTGGTAGCAACAGATTACTTCACGAAGTGGATAGAAGCAGAACCTCTTGCCAAGATCCAAGATGTGGATGTCAAGAACTTCATATAGAGAAACATCATCACTAGATTTGGGATTCCAAGAGCAATAGTTGCCGACAATGGAACACAGTTTGACAGTAAGCTGATTAAGAGCTTCTGTACTAAGTTCAAGATCAATAACTACTTTTCAACACCAAGTTTTTCCCAAAGTAATGGGCAAGAAGAAGCATCCAACAAAGTAATCTTAGATGGGATAAAGAAGAGGCTACAGGCAGCAAAAGGAAAGTGGATAGACGAATTACCCAATGTACTCTAGGCATATCGGACTATGCCGAGAAGATCAACAGGGGAATCCCCCTTTGCCATGACTTATGGCACAGAAGCAGTCATTCCACTGGAGGTCGGCAACCCAGGGATCAGAACCCAGGGAGTTGAAAACGGGACTAATGATGTACTCTTAGCCTGAGATCTGGATCTTATAGAAGAAAGAAGAGAGAAAGCTGTAACACAGCTTGCAGCATACCAGCAACAGCTTGCCAGAGCTTATAACAAGAAGGTTAATCTAAGGGAGTTTCAAGTCGGCGATCTAGTTCTGAGAAAAGTCGTCGGCAACAAGAAGGATCCCAGGGAGGGCAAGCTTGGCCCAAATTGGGAAGGACCCTACAAAATCACTTCGGTATTGGGCAACGGGGCATATCGGCTTGAAAATAATGAGGGCAAAGCATTGCCAAGACCCTGGAACACTTGTAATTTGAAATTTTTCTACCATTAGATGTTACTTGTTTTTTACCGATGTGATCAATAAAATCTTAGCAGAATTCTTCAAACACCTACGATCGATAAAAATGCATAATGTGGTTTCTAGAAGACATGAATAATGAGAACCCAAGTGGAACTCAGGTTCACATTAGGGGGCAGAGAGACGACAAAGTTGTTTAACACTTGTTGAAATTTGTAGCAATTTACAAATTGAAGTTAAACCGAGATAATTGTTTATCTTCACTTGTTGAAATTTGTAGCAATTTACAAGTTGAAGTTAAGCTAAATAATTGTTTATCTTCACTTGTTGAAATTTGTAGCAATTTACAAGTTGAAGATAAACCGAGATCATTGTTTAACACTTGTTGAAATTTGTAGTAATTTACAAGTTGAAGTTAAACCGAGATAATTATTTATCTTCACTTGTTGAAATTTGTAGCAATTTACAAGTTGAAGTTAAGCCGAAATAATTGTTTATCTTCACTTGTTGAAATTTGTAGCAATTTACAAGTTGAAGTTAAACCGAGATAATTGTTTATCTTCACTTATTGAAATTTGTAGCAATTTACAAGTTGAAGTTAAGCCGGAATAATTATTTATCTTCACTTGTTGAAATTTGTAGCAATTTACAAGTTGAAGTTAAGCCGAAATAATTGTTTATCTTCACTTGTTGAAATTTGTAGCAATTTACAAGTTGAAATTAAACCAAGATCGTCATTCAAACACTTGGTGAAATTTGAGAAAAATTTATAAAGGTTATGGTAAGCTGAAAACCATCTTGTACTTGTCGAACTAAATCATCGGTTTGCATAACCGAGGTGTATCACCCCGAGAAGGTTGCACAAAGAGTATATTAAAAACATGAAGAGCATTCTAAGTATAGAATCATGCACAAGCAGTAAAGAGAAGATAAAGATTCAAGCATTCAAGGAAAGCAGATGTATTTTTACACAAGAGAGGGCACTACGGCCTAACTAAAAGCAATTGTTCAGAAATCACAAAAAAGACACGTCGGCCATGTGAAAAGTTGACAAAAACAAAAGTACAGAAAAGAGAAGTAAAAGACACAAAGAAAGATTCTTCACACATCTTCTGAAAGCGGGGTGGACTGCTACGTAGACACCTCGGCAGCCTTTTCTGCCGCGATCTCGGCATCAATCTGGGCAAGATTTTCATCAATACTTTGGTCGGCTAGAGGAACATCGGATGAAGCCTGCTCAGGGGTAGCCTGCTTTGTAACCTCATCACCCTCCTCATCTTGAGTTAAGTCTAGGACTTTCTCATTTTGAGGAAGGGACTTGGCCCCAGCAGCATCTTTTGATTTCCTTACCAAAGCCTCATCCACTTCCTCGTCCTCAGACTCAGAATCATTGTCAGATTGAGCTGGAGCTGGAGGTGGCGGCGGAGGGAATGGAAGAGGGATAGTGTCGGCGCTTCTCAAAGGCAAGTCCTCGGGGACATTGAGCTTTTTCAGAAGGGACATCCAACCAAGGGAGAAACCCCTGTTGCATGCCTGCTTCATTTGCTGCTCATAGGCCTCCGTGACATCGGCCATTCCCTGTGCATACGCCTTCTCATCGACGTCTTTGATTTCGGCCTCCTTGGTGGCCAAAGCTTCTTGAAGCTCTTTTTGTGCCTGGGATGTTTTATCCTCAGCCTCTCTTTTCTCGGCCTCGAGCACCTTTCGAAGGGCCTCAGTAGAATCCGCCTTCTCTTCAGCATCATTCTGAGCCTTAATGGCAGCCTCGGCCTACTCCTCTAGAGTTTTCATCTTTGACTGTAAACTTTTGTTGGATTTTTTAAGACTGGAGATCTCCCTCCTCGCCTCGGCCAACTTTTCCCTGTTCTCAAAAGATTGAATAGAGAAGGAATAGGCATGCTGAACAGCATGAAAAAAACACAAGACAAAGGTTATTTGCAAAATTTTTCCAAGTACAAGAAAGGAAGAAGAAATTACCAAGTAGAAGACACTTACTTGAATAGAACGTTGAAGCATCAGGGCGTAGTTCTCATACTCGCTCATCTCGGTTCAATTAAGATCGTTGGGGAGGAGCAGAGCAGTACTGAGGGCTACGCCGATGTTAATATCTTCGGCGCTATCAGAAGCGAATACTGGCTTATCCTCCAGCGTAATTTTTGGAGCCCAGGGGACATTATTCTTCTTTGACCTTGAGGTGGTCGCAGAAGATGACCTCAGCTTCTTGGACTTTGGGGATTCAGATGGTTGAGACTCAGAACGCCTCTTCCCAGCGGAAGGCTGAGGATTGTCACTCTCAGCCAACTTAGAAATTGGCAAAGTATCTTCAGACTCAATCTGAGTTACTTTGGCCTTTGGCTGAACCTTTTTCACTCTCTTTGGCTTTGGTGGAGGCTGGGTTGGAATTGATTGAGCATCAACGTCAGTTGGAAGACTGGCCAGGAGATCTTTTGCAATCGGTGTTGGGCGACCTATCTCGGCAGAAGAAGTTGTTCGACGTCGACGACGACGTTGAGATATCAGAATAAGGTATGGGGCCGAGGTTGATGGCTGGTCAACTGGATCAGATGTTGACCCTTGATCCGTTCGGGATATGGACGTAGTTTGTGGAGTTGTGGCAGAAGGTGGAGACAAAACTTTTCTTCTTTTTCTTGGGGACGTCGGGCAAAGCTAATTTGTGCAAAACTAAGATGAATTGAATCAAAACACGGAGCTAAGGCTTTTAAAGAGGAAAAGACACTATTCGGGGGACAAGTGTCAAAAATTTGACGGTTGCTGAGCTAAGTGGTCGGCCGGCCACCTTTTCTGGTAGGCCGACCATTTCTTTTTTCAAAACCTGGCCGGTGGCCTCCCCTTACAATAAATTTGGCCGGCCGGCCCCCAAAAGTAGCTGGCCATGCTCCAATGTGTGTCTTTAGCCCTATTTTACCCTCCAAGAGAAAGTTTCAAGCATTTCCATGCAACGGGTGTGTCGAAGGCCTCTATTTCCCTCTGTTTCGGATGCGTTCCGTTGCCCAGATCGTCCGAAGTACACTTTGTTTTGTTAAGTTTTGTTTATCGAGTTGTTATTTTGTTTATCGAGTTGTCGTTTTGCTTATCGAGTTGTTTGTCGAGCTGTCGTGTTTCGTGTTTTTGAGTGGTTACTCTTTGTTTAAGCAATTTTTGTTTGAGTCTTGTTTATTGAGTTGTCAACACTATTGTGTTTTGCTTATCGAGTTGTAAACTTGCTTAGGTTTTGTTATATCTTAGAAAGTTAAGTTGTTGTGTCGGTTCACTACCTAACTGGGCAAAATGCACAATGCACATTTCCATTCAATCTCATTATGGTGCAAAATGATGCGATATGATGCTAAGAGTTTAAAATACAACACTTTTTCAAAAACTGTTTCATTCCATCATGCCTCGGTTGTTACAACATTTTACAGACTAAGGCACAAGTTTTACAGAGAATAAAACTGCCCGATAATGTACAATGTGCTACAACTACTAGCAAAAAGATAAATAAAACAGGAAACAGCCACATTTGTGTTCTCAAGAGCAAGAATAAGAGGCCCTCTTCGTCCTCTTCTGCGGAATAGACTCTCCGCCACCATCGCCATCATCATCATCTGAATCGGAGTCGTCATCCTCAGGATCCCCCTCAGCCTCGCCTCCACTCTTAGAACCAAGACCGGAGCCGTCCTCTCTGTCAGCAGATGTCTCCGACTGACGATCTGCAGCCTACTCCTCCTCATCCTCACCAGGCTCCTCCTCTACAATGTGTGCTCTACGTCTACGAGACGACCCCCCTCCAGCTCCTCAAAAAGGCCTGGATGGCCTAACTCCTCGAAAAGGCCCGGATGGTCCACCTTCCCTAGAAGGCCCAGGTGGCCCGGCCTGCGGCTGAGCATATACCGGGGGCATCTCAGAATAAAGAGTTCAATTTAAATACATCAGTCCAAATATGTACATCAGATGCAGATACAAGAAAACTACATGGAGTGGGTACATGTAAACATAGTGTATAAGTGAGGTGTGTGTCAGATATGCTCTACACAAGTAGCCTATCAATACAGTAGAAATCAGCATATCACCAGAAGTATGATAAATGCCAGAAAACTAAAGGGTACCTGGAAGCCCATGATGGACAACTGCGCCTCCCTCCGCAGGACCATCCCCTTAAGTGAGGCTACCATCTCGAGCACTTGATCCATGTACTCAACAAGGGGCTGCAGATGCAAAGGCAAGGGTATCAGTAAAGGAATGAACGTCCAAGTATCTGAGTAATGAATCAAAGCCGTAAAACATACCGGTGGTGAGTCAGGGTCTCTGACATATCGATGGCCGGGCATCGGAGGCTCTATCGGAATCGGAATCGGAGAGGTAGTCCCATACTACCACCCCATCAACTAGGTCGGCATGTCCGGCCATCCAGGATGAGGATAATTCGGAGGAATCGGGGGAACCAATCCACCCCCACCTCTAGATGTACCAGCCCTGCTGGTGGAAGGGGTGTCTGCAGCCCGAGCCCGGGCCTGGCTCGAAGATGGCATGCCAGCAGGCCTTATCGTCGGAGTACGAACTCCCGTCAATGGAGGCATCGGGTATATGTGACGGTAAGTAGCGTAATCCCCCTCCTCAAGATGTAGCAAAGCATCAGTACCCAACATAGCACTAACAACATCCCGGGAAGAGAGCCTATCAGCAATCCGCATATCGACTAGGGGTGCTGAGGGAGGGTCTTGAGAAGTGTACCCCCAGACTTGACGCAAGAAGCGATCCCCCAAAAACCAGGCCCTACCAAGCCCTTCGAACAGGAGCCTGTACTGGAAGGCACCCCACCCTCCAGCAAACTGGAATCGGAGACCTTCACCTAAAGGCGCCCAGGGCTGCCATGTAATCTGCGGATAACAGACGCATAAACCAAGCAGAAATCGAAAATGTACAGGACAAATCAAAGATGAAAACAGAAAGAACTGAGAGTTCAGAAATACCTCCGTCGACCGCACCGTGTCGAAGTACTGCCGCAGATAAAGAAGAGACTCCCGAGGTCTTGGCTGGTGCTGGCCTTCAAATACAAGTGAGTATGGGGTCACGAGAGGTCCCTCTACCACCAACTCTAGGGCCAATGTCGGGAAATACACATAGACCCACAATTGTGGAAAACAAAGCAGAATACGAAGTGCTGAGGGCAAAATGCATGATACAGAGTATAAAGTGCGCCGTGTGTGCAATGTGCAGGTAATGAGGAGCAGAAATGTAAATCAAGAGGGCAGAAAGTACCTTCCAGGCTCTCCAATAGCCGCCAAGTAAGTCCCCCCGTCCGCGGAAGGTCGCGCTCATGTAGCAATAAAGGGTAGCCAAGCCGGCGCCACCCCAGTCATACCGGCCGGTTACGTCCTTAACCTTCAATTCTCAATCAGTGTGTGCTGCGTGTTCACCTTCAATTTGGGCTGTGTGTTCAGAAAATCAACATTTTGGGCTGCGTGTTCAACCCTCAATTAGTGTGTGTTGTGTGTTCACCTTCAATTTGGGCTGTGTGTTCAGAAAATCAGTGTTTGGGCTGTGTGTTCAGACAATCAGTGTGTGCTACGTGTTCACCTTCAATTTGGTCTTTGTGTTCAGAAAATCAATTTTTTGGGCTGCGTGTTCAACTCTCAATCAGTGTGTGCTACGTGTTCACCTTCAATTTGGTCTTTGTGTTCAGAAAATCAATTTTTTGGGCTGCGTGTTCAACTCTCAATCAGTGTGTGCTACGTGTTCACCTTCAATTTGGTCTTTGTGTTCAGAAAATCAATTTTTTGGGCTGCGTGTTCAACTCTCAATCAGTGTGTGCTACGTGTTCACCTTCAATTTGGTCTTTGTGTTCAGAAAATCAATTTTTTGGGCTGCGTGTTCAACTCTCAATCAGTGTGTGCTACGTGTTCACCTTCAATTTGGTCTTTGTGTTCAGAAAATCAATTTTTTGGGCTGCGTGTTCAACTCTCAATCAGTGTGTGCTACGTGTTCACCTTCAATTTGGTCTTTGTGTTCAGAAAATCAATTTTTTGGGCTGCGTGTTCAACTCTCAATCAGTGTGTGCTACGTGTTCACCTTCAATTTGGTCTTTGTGTTCAGAAAATCAATTTTTTGGGCTGCGTGTTCAACTCTCAATCAGTGTGTGCTACGTGTTCACCTTCAATTTGGTCTTTGTGTTCAGAAAATCAATGTTTTGGGCTGCGTGTTCAACTCTCAATCAGTGTGTGCTGTGTGTTCACCTTCAATTTGGGCTGTGTGTTCAGAAAATCAGTGTTTTAGGTTGCGTGTTCAACTCTCAATCAGTGTGTGCTGTGTGTTCACCTTCAATTTGGGCTGTGTGTTCAGAAAATCAACATTTTGGGCTGCGTGTTCAACCCTCAATTAGTGTGTGTTGTGTGTTCACCTTCAATTTGGGCTGTGTGTTCAGAAAATCAGTGTTTTGGGCTGCGTGTTCAACTCTCAATCAGTGTGTGCCGTGTGTTTACCTTCAATTTGGGCTGTGTGTTCAGAAAATCAGTGTTTTGGGTTGCGTGTTCAACCCTCAACCAATGTGTGCCGTGTGTTCACAATCAATTTATGGGCTGAGTGTTCAGGAATTCAAGTGATTGAACCGTGTGTTCAGAGTGCAAATAGAATGCATGAAAAATTCATAATATGTTACAGAAAAGGTAAAAACGAAGCAAATACCTCTCGTGCCTCATGGGAGAGGTGATACTCTGGCTCCCGCAAAAGGAGATCCCCGAGTGCTCGCTCGTCGAAATCGATGAAGTGATAGAAAACAGCCCGTGGAAGAATATGTGCCGGTGGGTCGTACCTCTCGGGTATAAAGGATCGAACCCTCGGAGGCAGAGCCATGACATCGGGATCACCTCCGGCGTCTGGAGGACCTCCACCGTGGGGGAAATGACCAGCCATTTCAAAAAATCTGCAAAAGGGCAAAAATGAGCGAAAATGAGCCAAAAATTAGAAAAAGTCAACAAAAGTCAACTCTCGGGAAATGAAAAAGTCAACAAAAGTCAACTCCCGAGAAAATCTTCCAAATATTGATACAAACTCACCTCAAGTGGCGAAAATGAGAAAAGAAGCCCCGAAATCAAAATTTAATCGGTTCAAAGTGCTTAAAATTGAAAGATTTCGCGAAAACAACTTGAGTGGGACGTTGAAAAATGCGTATAGAGCACAGATCTGAGGGAGAAAATGGTTTGGGAAGCTAGAGGAGATGTTTTCAGAGCTGCACTTGTGAGCACGAAGTGTTTGGATGGGTGTATTTAAAGAGAGGAGGCTGAAAACACAAAATTGCCCCGAAATTTGGCAAAGTGGCCGGCCGGCCACTTTTTCTGGCAGGCCGGCCATTCCCTTTTCAAAAACTGGCCGGTGGCCTCCCTCTCCCAATAAAGTTGGCCGGTGGTGTTCCCCACATGCCCCCCAAGGTCTCTGCAAATTTTGGGAAGGATTGGAGTCCCCAAGACCTGAAAAAGTACAAGAGAAGTGCACTTTCTGTCGCGAAATCGCTCCGCCGGAACCTCAGCTTCAACTTCTGATGCGTATCTCATCATTACTCATCAAAAGTGAGATATATCCTTTTGAACATGTTGTAACCTCTCCGGGAGGTGAACCGGAGGCCGCGATCGAGTCGCCCTCGCCGAAACGCGCATCTCCTTGCTCGTTGTTTTGTGACAAACCTACATCTTGGTTTACGCTTATTCTGCATTATCATGCACTTAGCTTGCATTCTCATGCACATAACTGGCATTCTCATGCACATACTTGCATTGTTATGCACGTCTCTTTGATATCACCGAGCCTCCGTGCTTAAACCTGCGTTGTCACGCGCGTTTCTTCCCGCATTGCGATGCACTTTTCCATCAACACCGTGATTGTCTGCATTCGATATCACATTGAACATATGTTGTTAGATATGTTGTGCTTGTTGAGTTTCTTTATTTTGCAGGCACGATGTTGTATGTACGGTTCATTCGAGGCTGGTGCGACCAGATGAACCGCGCAGGTATTGTATTTTCTCCGTATGAGACGTGGCGAGAATTGGATACTTCTCAGCATTCTTAACTGCATGAAATGTAGTTGTTGCTTTGCATTCTTGCTTAAAACTGTTGCACCTATTGTGAATATGTGCTTCATTACAACTTGCTGCATTTGCATGATCCTTGAGTTACCTTTGGCTTCTTGCATTGTCGGTTGCATTTTGCCCCTGCCTGCGGGCACATCTCTGTTTATCTCACCTGTTTGTCTAAGCCTTCGGCCTTGTCAAAAATGGGTCGTCTCTAGGCTTTGACATTTACTCCCGTCACTTATGACTTTCGAGTTCTGTTAAAGAGGGGCAACTGTAGACACCCCATTTTTGACTGACCTTAAGACTCAGACGTCACCGATTGAGCGCTTGGTGATGTTGCATATCGTGCTCGTTCAGAGGTTTCAGAGTCTCGGTTGCGAGCCTTGCCTCCGGACTTCCGGACCCTTTCATGCTTTGCCTCGGTTTGCAAACCAGGCTCGGTTTTCTCTGCTTCTCTTCTCGAAGTGAGGGAGAGGTCTTGTAGATCATCTCTCAGTGGCTGTAGGCTACGTTTCGTGGTCGTAGGCCATTTTGCCCGTTTGGAGTCCGGTTTCCGATTTTTCGGAGCCGTTGGCCGTGTGCCTCGGTTCGGGACCGCTTAACCACCTCCGTTTGCTCTGGTTTTTGGCATGCATCTTATTGGCTCCCTTTCGAGGGACACTGTGGCTCGAGAAACCAAATTCGTGGTCGAACACCACTTCCGGTGCCTAACAGTCAGTTTTCGGGGCCTCGGGCTGCGCATTTCGGCCCCCGAACCTTCATTTTGCATTGGTTTGGGTTCATTTTTGGCAGGGACCTCTGTTTCACTGTTAAGGAGGTCGTAGAAGGGTGGGAGGCTAGTAATTGTTCTGACAACCAGTTTTATTCCTCCATCACCCTCCGTCACCCGTTTTTCTCACTTGAAAGCCAATGTTGACCACCCTAAGGCCACTTTTTCTTGCCCCAAACCACATATTTATGTTGTACACACCTGGGAGGCCACCAACATCACATGGTCGGCCAGTAATTCTTTGTGACCCTTTTGAATCCCTCATAAAAGTGGCCTTTTCTCTCTCCTGGTTCACTTTTTCCAGTTTTTGACTACATGGTTGTGTTGTGCACACATGGGAGGCCAAACCCATTGCCACCCCATGACAGAATACGACCACATTCCCATCTCAACCTCATCCATACGTTACCATTCACTTTCAACCCCAACATATACATCACAGCTTCCCATTTGCCCAAGCTCGAGGTTTTTATTCTAGAAAACGTTGGTTTCTTCATCATATATACACCTCGATTCCAGCCAAAACCCCAACACCCCCTGGTGGCAGATGATTTGGAGCCAAAATTGGGCATTATGGAAGATAATCTCACAGGCATGCACTTCATTCTTTATGAATGTATGATAGATCTTGAGACTAGCGTGGGACTAGTAAACTCAAGGGATATTGTGACCATATCTGTGGTCAAGGATGGACCACCTGTTGATTGCACACATTTCGTTCCAGACATGGTGGATGGCACACATTGTATTTAGAAATTTGAGAATGATTTTATTTTACTTTATGAATTTAATTTGAGTTAGAGTTTGGGGATTTCAGGGGGTGATAACTCGGACATCACTGTCCTTTCTGTGTCTGTCTTTTCTTTTTCTTTTGAGTTTGTTTCAACCATTGAGCTAGAAGTTCTGAATGAAAATACAGTAATTTTCGCCTACTTCTTTGTGCCTTTAAATCATTACATTGACCAAAATTTTCAAAAGCTTTTTTCCAAAATTTTGATAAAAACGAAAAGGAAGGAATTCCTTGGGATTTGTAAAATTTGGTCGATTGAGAGAAAGAGAGGTGTGCTAAGCCCAAAGGATGAGATCATTGCTGTCAATGTGGGTATTGAGAAAGATTCTGGCTTGGTCCAGATTGGTTCTACATTATCTTCATAGGAGCACGAGCGACTAGTCGCTTAAGATTTCAAAAAATATTTTTGTGTGGTCCTGTGAATGTATGCTTGTAATTGATCTTGAGATTATACAACATATGATTACTCTCGACCATGAGACCCGACTCCTTAGCTGTTAAACCTTGCTTCAGAATGTTCAATGATCAACCAAAGTATGAGGTTTGCATAGTCGGATTGGAAGCAACCCTTGAACTAGGGGCACAAAGGTCGAATGTGATCGATGACAGCTTGCATAGCCGGATTGGAAGCAACCCTTAAACTAGGGGAAAAAATGTCATATTATTAGAGATTCAAGCTGGGTCGTTTCTCAAGCCATTGGAGACCAGAAAAGAAAGTCAAATCCCATAATCTGAGAGAAGAAGATTTATTGCTGCCAAACAATCGGGTTTCTATCCACGACCCTAAAGGCAAATTTAGACCCAATTGGATGGGTTCCTACGTCATCAAATCTATCAGGTCAAGAAGAACAATCATTCTCATGGATTTAGATGGCCTAGAATACAACCAATCAATATGGGAAAGTGCTATCCTTGAAAGGCTCGCTAGACCGAAAACCCGAAAAGGGTGACCTAGACAAAAGTGAGAACAAAAAAACAAAAAAAGAGTAAAAAATGAAGAAAAATGAAAATGAAAAAAAAATATAAAATAAAAAAATGAAGAAAAATGAAAGCATGAAGAAAATGAAAAAAGCTCGCAAGGTCAAAAATCCAGAAGGGCGGTTTTGGCAAAAGTTAGAGTACAAAAGAAAAGTGTTAATACTCGAGTGAATCTTATTCCCGGAACTTCGTAAGGCTTGATTCTTGTCTTTGGGATACGTAAACAGCTTCATCTTAAAGTTCGACCCCAACCATTCTTAACTCACTCGTCTCGTCTATGTTTGATTGGTATATTTTTACTTGACTCGGCTGTTTTGTCCATGTTCAATTGGCTCATCTCTATTCAATTCAGTTGTCCTATTTTTTCTTTACGGCGGATTCAACTACAAGACAAATGAAGTTGGATTTGAGATTATGTATCTCAAAGGGTTGACTCCAGGTTGGTCGTGTAGTAGCCATTTGCGAAACAAGTTTTGATGAATTTTAATGAAGTTGATTAATTTTCTCGAAAAGTATTCCATTTTTGCAAAACCCAAACCATTCTTTGGACCAAAATGAAAATTTTCAGTGGTCACAGGTTGACTTACATGATGTCAAAACATAGAATGGAACAAGCATGCTAATCTAACTCTCGTGTTGATCAAAATCTTTTTACTAGAAAATAAAAAAGAAAAGTCAAAGCAATGAATTAGGGGCATAGTCGAGTCAGGAATTTTGTCTTTTCCCTGCACTCTTGAGTCTCATGTTCATGTTTCAGCTGGCCGGTTAACAATTCTATCGGTCATCCAAGTTGTTAGTTGACTCCAGGTGTTTCTTGTTTGTTTCAACCAGCCAACCACTTGTTTAGCCAGTCAGCCAATTTTCCAGCTAGTTCATTAGTTCATTCAGCTGGTTGGTTAATGAGTTAGTCAACCTGTTGATTTTTTAGCTAGTTGGACAACTAATTAGCCGACCGGTCAATCAATTGGCCGGCCGGCCAATTTTTGAATCTAGAATGGAAAACTGCAGAATTTATGTAGGCTCAATGGTTTTTATTTTATAGTTTTGTTTTGAGTGTCTTTCATTCGGCAAGTGTGAATAGGTGTGTTTGGATTGATTTTGCTTTGTTTTGAGTTATTCTTTGATTTTTGGTCAGTTGAGGGCTCAATATCCTATTCAGAATTCATTAAGATTCAATCATTCTCAGATTCAAATTTGAAATAAAATGTTTGTATACTTAAGTGATGTGCCATTCATGCCATGATGTGTAAACAACATAACTCATTTTACTAAACTTCAGGGTGAAGCCTTGATTAGCATTACAAAAAAAAAAAGAGAAGAAAATTTTGAAACAACAAAAGGGAAATTTTGAAGCATTTCCTAAGCAAAATAGAAAGGAAAAACAAAAGAACAAAAGAACAAAAGGAAAAAAATTGAAAAACAAAATACAAAAGGAAAAAAAGAGAGAAAAAAAAAATAGAGGGACTTTTTCTTAGATTCCGAAGATAACCAACTTTCTTGGTAGAGAACTTCATCATTCGATTCTACTGTCAATTGCCTTGCCATATCTTCACTCTCGGGAAGCCTTTAAAGACACTGCCTCGGCATTGGCAGAGCTTTCGAAAGAAATTACTCCTCACTGGCCATCAAATAAGGAATACGAAGGAACTCCGAATTGGGCCACAGAGGTGGCCTGTAGTTTTAGCTATTTGTTTTGCTTTTTCAGTGTGCTAATCTCTTCTCGAGCATCCTTGTACATACGCTAGAGCAGAAAGAGTTGTGCGTTTAACCGATGTACCTTGCTTGTCCTGTTTTGTAATCGGTGAGACAAATTGGAGACCACGGTCACAGTCTCTACACAAGACTTCAATGTGAAGTGGTTGACATCGATATTAGGCTGCATTGCCATCAGTTGCTCGATTGACAGCGTAGGAAAGCTGAGAACATAGGTAGGGCCAGGGGCATTCTGTCGAGGCTCAGAAGAGCTAGTAATCTCGATTGGGGAATTGTTAAGGTCAGGGAAGAGAATGAGAAGACGACGATAAGAGGCCATGTTAGGAGGAGTATAATGCCAAAGGGAAAATTTGCAGAGTAATGGCAAAGGGAGTTTGCATCTTTCTGCTCTGTCTCTCTCGTAAGCCTCAGTTTAAGAAGAAGTTGGAAGAGAACAAGAAGCTAAGGAAGAAGGATTGTTGAGGCAATATTTGACAATCAAGGCCGGTCCAGTTATTGTCGGTTAGGCACGTCATGATTGTTGAAATCACGCACTAGACACGGCACTCGACGAAGACGAACATGGTAGAGAGAGAGAGACAAAAATAGGAAAGGAGTGTGTATATGTATTTGTCCGTGTATTCGTATCCATATGTCTGTGTATCCGTATTTGTATGTCTGTGTCCGTATATATATATATATATATATATATATGTGCGTGTGTGTGTGTGTGTATGTATGTATGTATGTATTCGTAATGTATATGGTTTGTATGTATATATTTTGTCTGTGTGTATGTATGTAGTACGTATTTTGTATATTATTTGTATCTGTATGTGTATATGGTATGCATATAGATTTTCAAAAAGAAATTTTCAACCAAAAAAAAAAAAATTCAAAAAGAAAAAATTTTTAGGGAAAAAATCAAAAAAAAAAGAAAAAAGAAAAGAAAATAAAAGAAAAGAAAAGAAAAGAAAATTCATTATCTTTTTATTGTGCATTCATCACATTGCATATTGTATATCTCACGTTGTTCCTTCGTGTTTTTTCATTCACCGCTACACTTGCACTGTCTATTATATTTGTCATGCATGGTTACAATTCATTCACATCACTTCAAACATTTGGTTGCGACTTTTCTCTTTTACCTAGTTGAAAACCATCCCCTATTTCATATTGAGGTATGGTCTAGGTCTCGCTTTCTGGTCAAGACCCTTTTCTCTTTTACTCGGTTGAAACCATCGCCCTATTTTATAATTAGGTACGGTCTAGGTCTCATATATTGGTTAAGACCCCTTTCTCTTTTACTTGGTTAAAATCATCACCCTATTTCGTATTGAGATACAGTAGGTCTCGTATATTAATTAAGACCCATTTCTCTTTTATCCGATTAAAAACCATCGACCTATTTCGTATTGAGGTACGGTCTAGGTCTCGTATATTGGTTAAGACCCTTTTCTCTTTTATTCGGTTGAAATCAATCCCTTAATACAGTCTAGGTCTCACTATTTGATTAAAACCTTCTTTTCTCCTCTCATGTGAGTGTGTTTAGATTGTATCCTTTTGTTTTGCATCATCTGCATGAGGCTTGCCTCACCATATATTACATCTTGCATTGCATAAATCATACACTTTATCATTTACATGGTAACAACTATCATTGTTGCATCACTTGGCTACAATCTATTCAAATTAACATTTGATTACAACCTTTTCCATTAGTTAATGCTGGGCCCTCTACAGGATGACGATATTATCATTTTCTTGGGTTGTCGGTTCAAACCATCTTCGGTTAATACCTCTCATATTTTGGGTTGTACGTTCAAACTATTCATCGGTTACATTTTCTTCTCTTATGTGAGTGTGTTTGGATTGTATCCCTTGTTTTGCTGCATTGTACATCAAGAATTTTCAAGGAAAAAAAAAAACTTGGCTTCGTGAAGCTTGCAAGTCCAGTTTTCAATTGCATTTTGAGCATGTCATTTGCATTCTATCCCTGAACTACATTGGTTTGATTCCTTATAAAGGGATACGTAGGCAACCTTCAGGTTCAACCAACTGCATTTGCACTTTGTTTGTTTGCCCAAGTCTTACGGTCTTGTCAAAAAGGTCGTCTTCAGGCTTTGAAATTCATTCACGTCAAGAAATGACTTCAAGTTCTGTCAAAGAAGGGAAATTGTAGACACTTCATTTTGACCGGCCCTAAGACTAGGGAGCTTTCTTTTGATTATCTGATGATGAAAACAAGAATGTGTTTCTTGCATAATTCTCATTAAGAAATATGAAATTTGTGTTTCACTTCTACCCCTAAGCCTGCTTTGGCCAAGTGCTTAAGTTTCATTCAAAACCTTCTTTTCGCGCTTGGTTCCGAATATTTTCGTAGTGTTCTGAGACTTAATTTTAAAATTCAAAATGAAACTTTTTCTGAGAAAATCGAGCAAAGAACAATGTGGAAATAGGAGGCAAGGATGATAATTCTGTCAAAAAATCCTGTTTCGTGCAAAATAGTCAGGTCACAGCCGATATTTTTGACCGGCTAGCCAAGAAATTGGCTGGCCAGCCAAGAAATTAACTGACCGGCTAATTTGTCTAGGAGCAAGGCAATTTCGGCAGAATTCTTGTTGAATGCTTGTGGGTCATGCCAATTCAGATATTATTGATACATTCAGTGCACGAGATACACACCCACTCCCCCTCTATTATCCTCCTTTGGCCATCATTGTCAAAAGGGTGTTTGTCTCTTACCCAAAAGAGAGCATCCAGTTCACCCACCCTTGTCATCCTATCATCCATGTCTTCCACCTTGTGTCCCACCTCGTTGACTTTGGTTTCCATTCATTATCTATATGGAGGATCATAATGTATCAATAAGAGGAGAGAAATAAATTAAGAGAAGAGAGTTAAGGAGGAGAAGAGAGAGAAAAGAGAACTTGAAGTTTTGAACCAAAACTTCCATTTCTTCAACATACAGTGATATACCAAGTTCTATATATTCAAAACCATCCTGAAAATTTTGATATAGCTATATTCAAGTAGCCTTGATCAAAAGAGAGTGAGTGCTGTTGAAACGAGAGAAAAATAGAGAGTTAGAACAACTTCCCCTTCTCACATTGTTAAACAACCCGAAACACCATTCCAATAAGAATTTTGAATTTTCTAACTGAGAATTAAGAACACACTTCCTAAACTTGAGGGTGATCAAAATGAAGTTTAGAAATCAAATCTTTCATTAAAAGATAAATTTTGCACACTTTTCATTTTTCTTTTACTTTCTTGCTTTTTCTTTCTTATATTAATTTTCTTACTTCAATTTCATATTAGAAACCTGTTGTAAGCTAACTGAAAGTGGTTAGTTGAGCCACTTGCATATTTTTCATTTATTTTTTCTGGTGTTTGAAGCAAAACACAATTTTTGACCTGGCTTGATTGGCCGACTGACCAATTTAATTGGCCAATCGGCTACCTTTTTTGGCCGGCCAGCTCATCTTTTGCCTAGCCAGCCACTTTCTTTTGGACAAAACCTAACAGTCCCTCAGATGTCAAGCAGAATAGTCTTCGATGCCCCTTGAAGCTTCTAATTTTGTTTACTTATTTTAATTAGAGAGAGTTTGTGAGGATTTAATTTTATTGTAATATTTTTATTCCTCTTCTCCCTTATTCGGATTTGTAATATTTAAAGTGATGTAATAATTTCCCACTCCCACTTCTTTCTATCCCGTTCTTTTATTTTCTTTCCTTATCTGTACATATGTAGTATATCATGCTTGTTATCACATCTATACTTTGCATCCATGTTTAATGCCATAAGATCTAGCTAAATTTTCATCTGTGAGTTTAATCGATTATTATGTGATTTTGTGCGCTACCCCCATGTCTTGAGATGATTCACATGTCATATATTTTAGAAGCTGGATATTTAGTTGCATTTCATGAGTAAATTGCATTAGGATCTTGTATATAAGATCATGCATTGCAGGACTTCAATATGTAAGTTTTCACGATTTAGCATCCCGTTTGTGCATGTTTTTCTACTATGTTTAGCATCCTACTATGTAGCTAGTTGCTTATTTGATATAACTCTATGCATACCGGTGGGCGAAGGTTGTGTTATTTAACTTGGAATAAAATTGATTTTCATGATTGCACTATTCAAAACATTTTCAAAATAATGAAATTAAATTGTTTCAAAATGAATGACACAGTCTATATTTGTTAGCTTCATATAGTAAATTTTAGAATTTATTAATAATTAGAATATGAACACATAAAGTTAATAAAAATCATATCATGGCTAGTAGAGGCCAATCTTTTGATTGGGTAAGCGGGTCAATTAATGACCTTCCCCCTTTATACCTAAGGTTCCGAGCCAAGTATCATTGGTTACGACGAACAGTGGCATTGGCACGAGTTACGGATTTCCTAATTTTTTTAAAATATTAGGTGGCGACTCTAAGATTTGGTGATGCAGTCCATTTTTGGCAAAAAATTTGTAATAAATGAATTTTCTATAAAAGTTGCCAAATCTGAACTCTCATCTACGTTTCATATTGCACTCGTGAGACTAGATCGAAGAAATCGAGGGTCCAAACTGTTATTGTGCACGGGTACACCCTGGGCATGGCTACAGTTGAGAATTATGAAAATATTGTACAAATGAGATACATATATGTAATTATTTCTCATTTCACTTATTTGTATCACTTTGAATATTGTTCATTACGGCTATGCCTTGGAAATTAATTCATTGTTTTAAGGAAAAAAATGTTGTTATTGAAATGTTTTAGGATAAATGCGTTTGGTAAGTCTAGATAGGGGGTATAGTTGGTATTATTTAAATTAGCCTGGGTGTTTAGGGTGAAAGACAGAAAACAAAGGCGGAGGAGATACCACGTGCCTTCTAGTTAGGAGTTGTTAAAGTAAAAAAATTGATAGTGCTTGTTATGCTTACTTGCAGACACTAACCTAGGGATTTGTTGAGTCGTATTTATCACCCATTATCATTATTACAATTTTGTGTAGATAATTAGCTTTTTGAAAGAAACATTGCATGTGTTTTAAAAAGATGGAAAACTTCTGACGTTGGGATATGGCATGGCATTTGTATTCATGTATATGAGACTGCTTAAACATATATATACTTTGTTAAGATATTTCTACTAGGTTTTGTACTCTCACCCCTAGTGGATTTGTGACGCCCCAAAAAATAATACAATAAAGATAACTCATATGCGGAACAAATATGAGAAACAACATACTTTCATACATCAGAGTTTACTGTTTAGCAACCAGTTAAATGCCATGTAGGTTTACATCTTTCCAAGTCATTGCTTGGTTACACAAATTGAGTCTTGCACATTACATCTTAAGCCCTTGGCTTTACAAATAACAAACACACACACATAAGGCATAAATAAGAAGCCCTTGCTTCCCGAAAGTCCACCCATGCTATTGCCTTGGAGGAAACATCTCACCTACACTTGAAAATAATTTTCCCGTATAGGGTGAGCCAACAGCTCAGTAGAAATAATCTAACACAATTTATGAAGTTTAGCAAATGTATAAATATCACGTACATAAACAATACCGACATGGAAGCATCTACAAAGGCCCGCATATTCATATGCCACTAAGACCAACCTTATTCTATTTTCCTTCAATTCATTTCCAGTTCATATATATACTACTCAATTCACAAGTTAAATTCATTATCTTTCAACAACCAAAATGAGACTACAACTCAATGGTTTTCTATTTATGCAAAACACACATAAACACTTCAAACTTGCACTTTTACGGATATTTCGTCCGTGGGAATCGGCACCAATTTTTATATAAAATTTCGGGTCTTTCACCCAGGACACTCTGGCCAACTTGCTTTAAATGGAGTCTATCCTCCTTCTCCTCCCAAACAAATATACATATGCAATGTATTTATAAACATAATCATATATGGAGTACATCTCCTATTTCCTCCCAATAAACATACATATACAATGTAATTATAGTACGGTCATATTCAATGACAACCAATCAATAGATTAGCATTAAATCG
>NW_021024786.1:625428-672633 GCF_004153795.1 Camellia sinensis | reverse complement strand
ACGTCATCGAGAGTGAGTTATGGCATCAATGCGACGTCGTTTTAGAATCCAAAACAAGAACATTTTCCTCACGTATGCCCAGTGTTCTATTCCTAAAGAGAGATTGTTAGAGAAAATTAGAGCGCTGTTCACCACCAGGGGTCCAAATTATGTGAGGGTTGCACATGAATTACATGAGGATGGGCAACCACATCTCCATGCTCTTGTCCAGTTCCCATACCGTTTTCAGACGCAGGATCAACGGTTCTTCGACGTTACACACGATCGAAATAGTCGCCATTTCCATCCAAATGTACAGGGAGCATACAACCATCAGAATGTGCTGGAATACATCTCCAAACACGGGGATTACACGGAATGGGGTGAATTCCATGAGAGGAGCCGCTGCGCTAACCAGAGTAACAAAGAAAATATATATCGCGATGCCCTTGCCGCCGGCACCAAGGACGAAGCACTAGCAGTGGTACGAAATGGCGACCCAAAATGTTTCTGGTTAAATTATGACAAGTTGTCATCAAATTATGACCGGATTTCATTTAATCCACCATTGCCGTATGTTCATCCATTTACAGACACAGTATGGGTCGTTTCAACAGCAATACAGCAATGGGTTGCAGACAATATAAGAGACGAAGCCAAAGACCGCACAGGCCCAAGAGCATTATAATTGAAGGCCCATCTAGAATTGGGAAAACATGTTGGGCCCGGTCTTTGGGACCACATAATTATTATTCTGGCCACATCAACCTGAGGGACCACAAGGACGACGCTTTCTACAACATAATCGATGATGTGGCCCCATAATTTTTGAAACATTGGCGCGAGTTTATTGGAGTGCAATGGGATTTTTTTTCAAATTGTAAATATGCCCACCCAAAGAACATAACGGGTGGGATTCCAAGTATTATATTATGCAACCCCGGAGCCGACTCCAGTTACAAAGAGTTTTTGGAAAAACATGAACACGCCGGGCTCAAAGCGTGGACGATCCGAAACGTAGAATTCTATATAGTCGACGAGCCCCTGTTCGCCAGAACCAATCAAGAAGAGGCATCGTAATGCCAAGAAGAAGGCCCAACGCAGGAAGATATTCCACTTCCAATGCGGCTGTTCAATATTCCAAACGAACGGCTGCGTCGAACCACATACATTGGAGAGAGAGGACGCTGTCAGGGGTATTTTACGATACTTTGAAGAACCCGATGTGGTTCAAAGCAATGGACATGTCCAGACCGGCCAATCAGGGGGTGCACAAGATAGAATGCCTCTTCAACTACAACCTCCGGAAAGCATTGAGAATCCGAACATTTACCGCGACAATGTTGCTCGTTGATATTAGATCTAATTCAATTCACTCTTGATTGGATTACATCTATCATTGATTGTTTAAGGATTGTTATTCATTATCAATATTGAATCATAACTACAAATCACAATCTCAAGAATTTTAGGTTTTTTTATCTTTTTTTTTTTTAAGAGCATTGCTAATCAGGCTAAAAAATTAGACTCAATTTTTAGACCTAGTGATGTGTCAAGAAGATGATTGGTTGATAATTAAAGATTCTCTAATTATCAACCAATCAGTTTCGCGACGTATCATTGAGTTTAGAAAATATGTATAAATAGCATATTTGTATATGATTTTTCTTTTTTTTTTTAATTATTGGAAAAATAATTTACAATTGCTTAAATCTAGTGAGACTTGTACATTATTTTGAGAAGGTCAATAATATCATCGTAGTCATAATAATTTCTGAAGTCACAAATGATAAATTATTTTTAGGTAATGTTAGGAATACCAAATTTTCTATTAAATAAATGACCAAACGTCTCACATGGGTGTAGGGTCCGCAATTTTGTGGAATCCACACCCATGTGAGACATTTAGTTATTTATTTGGTGGAAAATTTGGGACCTATAACATTTTTCATTATTTTTTCTAATTAGACAATAACGTAAATTAACGATAAATGCATTAGATTATTCTTGAGTTAAAATGGATATTTTGAAAAATAAAATTACTAAATCATCAAAATTTGTTACTTAACCCAATATAAAATACTTGTTACTACGGGAGGCTAAAAGAAGCTGTGATTGAGGAGGACCAAAAGTTATGGTCAGGATAACTTCCTGACAAGCCTGAAGACATGTCATTCGAAAATTTAGGTCTTGGTGGACTGATCTAGCGTGAAGGTTCAAAACTAGAAGTTTGGAACCAGAATTAAGGTTTTAGGTCCAGACATTTAGGTTCAAGACTAGAGGAGCATAAAGCATGCGTTAGGGGAATAGACTTAATCAAGACGTGTTCTTAAACTTTAGGGCCCAACAAACTCCTAAACATTCGCGCTTAGTGGAACACAATTCCTAGAGAAAACGGGTTGATGTGAGGAGTGAAAAGAGGGCTAACATCCCACAATGGCTTGTATGAGCATGCTATAAATAAAGATAATTTCCAAGTTTAAGGCACACAATCACTTCCACCTGAACCTTTACTCATATATTCTACACCTTTGTCTACTGTTTTAGTAACTTAGGCATCGGAGTGTCCCCGTGCTATTCGCCAACTAGACCCTTCATCATTTGTGAGCGATTTTAAGTCCAAAGTGATACAACACTGTTGTAGCGTCGTAGTCAAGTGGTACAATTTTTACCCACCACAATTACGTTATTTAAGATCTCAAGGGGTGGAACATGTTTTTTTTGGAACTTTAGGCATTCAAATGTATTTATTGAAAATCTCTAAGGGTAATTGTAATTTACAATTTATTTTGTTGTTATCATGATGTGATGCCTTCACTACAACATATAATAGTTTGAGAAGGAGTTTGGATTGTCTTTAGTCCTCCATCAGACTAGACGGTCCAATCTGGCCCAGTAGGCTGATTTTTGGACCCTACTTCGATGATCCGAACTATTCACATTTTAGGTTTCGTCGAGTGCAACATCCCTGCAAAAAATAAGTCCATCAAATACTGAAAATTACATTTTCGAATTAATTTTGTACGAACCGTTTATTTCTTCACCGTCCATTTTTTCATACAAAACTTATTCGAACACGTGATTGTCGTTATTTGATCAACTTAATTTTTTGTACTCGACGAATCCTAAAATATTAACGGTTCGAATTATCGATACGGGGCCTAAAATTGAGCCCATTGAGCCCAACGGTACCCCTCTAGTCAGATGGAGGACTGGAGAGAAGCCATAGCCTTTAAGAAACTAATTCTTTTCATTCCAAGTGAAATATTTTGCACTATACACTAAAAAATACATTTTTAGGGATTGTAGTAAATACATTAATAAACAAATACACTTTTAGTGACAAAATAATTTCATATAAAAAAGGTTTACTTTTTGAAATGAAAATTTTGATTAAAAAAATATAATAATTCATTACTAAACGTATAATTTTGTCGCTAAAAATATAATAAGAATGCCTAGCTTCAATAGACTTCAGCTCAGTGCTTATCTTGGACTCTCCAATAGATAAAGATAAACTCCATAAGAGCTTTATCCTTATCCAGGCTGAGGTCCTTCCTCATTCTAGGACTCTTATCCCTTATCCGCTTATCCCAGACTCTGATTTCTTTGGAGATAACCTCGGCCTAGCCAAGATCACCCCGACGTCACGACCAAGACACGTGGCACCTCGGTTGACACTTCAGTGTCACCTTGGCCACGTGTTGGCACTCAGGAATTATGTCCCCACAACTGCCCCTTAGGTTCTATTACCTCGGCATCCTGAGGTGATGGAACCTATATCGTCATATCGTATAGCATGTCGGCTATCTTGCTCTATCATCCATTTACCGAGGTCATCATACGTTGGCTTCACACGACCAGGTCCTATAGTCTGTCTCATCAAGGCTTTTAGAACCAATAACCTAGTTTATTCAAGTTATTTAGCCGAGATCTTCCTAACAGCCGAGGTCATTGCTTCATTAAACCAAGAACTCCAAGAGTTTTATCACGCATATGAGCTGTCACGCACAATATTTCAACCGTTTCTACCACACATCTGTCCCCCACTGGACCGTGTCTGATACGCACCATTAAGTCACCTTGCGCCTGCGTGCGTTGTCTAACAAATACGTCGTTCTAGGCTCATCAATTTCATTTTGTCGCCTTTTCGCATTTTTGACAAAACTAGCACCCTCTCTTTTCGTCTTTTCATTTTACATCATTGTCTTCGTGCAAAAACTCTCTCTCTCTTTACTCTCTAAAATCCTCCATTGCTGCTTTCGCGAAGCTTTCTGCGACCAGTCTCACTCTCTCCTCCGGCGAGGCTTCTGTTGCACTTTCTTGCTTCCGGCTACCGTCTGATCCCGACAAACTTTACTTCGGCTTCATTTTTCTTGGGTGAGTCACAGTTCCTTTGTATTTTAATTCCTTGTTTCTCTTCAAAAAGTTTTGCTTTATTATTCGTTGCCATTGCTGTTTTGCTCAAGTTCTTGATTTATGAATCACGTATCTAAGCACATTTATTTTACGATTTTGCTTTTGCCCAATTCATGTCTTGAATACACACACATTGCTCACAAGTTTATTCACTTTTGCCACTGTTCTTGGCCTCGCACCCTTGTGCACACTTTGTCACAGTGTTCTTGATAGTTCATCACTGTTCTTGATTCTGAAACACGTTCTTGTTTTCTGTTTTCTATGTCTTTTCCAGATTCGTGCCTTCAATCTTCATTTCCATAGATCTAGGTTTGGGATTTGCTTGTAGAACCCACAAATTTTAGGAAAAACTGGAACGAATTCCCCTTAAAATCCCCACAAATTCTTACCCCACCTCACATTTAGGTTTTAGCCGAGGTCCTTCAAAAACCGTCATAAAACACTTCCTTCTGAAATCCTATACCTTCTCCTTAAGCCAACATCATGAGTATGTGGAAGCATAGGGTAGACACCCCGACCAAGTTAGAATACTTTAGGCGGGAGTTTTCCATTCCAGCCGACGTTCACCTTAGGTTGGCTGGGGAGGACGACTCCATTATGCCTACAGTCAACTCCATGTCCTTCCCAGTCGTCACCTTCATTGAGTGTGGACTCAGGCTTCCACTAGACATCCTTTTTCGAGAAGTCCACCATTATTACAAGCTTAACCCAATGCAGTTAACCATTAACTCATACAGAGTCATTAATGGTATCATAGCCTTAGCACGCCGAGAAAATGTTAGGGTGACCTTAGCTGACATCCAATACTGCTACACCATGTGTGGCCTCAAATTAGAAAAAGGCTATGTCTACTACCTCAAACCAAGGTCTACTGAATACAAACTTGTTACCAACCTCCCAGACTCCAACAAGGGAGCCGGGGATGATTACTTCATTGTCTCGGGCAACTGGGAGTTTGTTCCAAATGACGACCTTCACCTCTACCCTCTCAGCCGAACAGTATTCGTAGAGGGTAATGGTAAGAGCCAAGTGCTACATTTTTTTAAGCCTTTAATACTTCGTTCTTTCCATATGTTCTAACGTCTGTTTTTCTTGCAGTTCTTCCATAACCACCAAAAGACTTCTGCAAGTCCTTATTCCCCAGCAAGGATCTTAAGAAGTTGCTGGACCTGCCAGTCCACAAGCAAAGAGCTCCTTTATTGCTTAACTTCATCCCGACCTACAAGTCGGTACTTCCCGACATCTCAAGGAAGCAGAAAAGCAAGTCTTCTCCTTTCGCCACAACTCCACCAACAACTTCATCATCTCGGATAGATTAGGGGTTAACCTCAGATCCAACAGAACAACCATCTACCTTGGCTCCACAACTGATCCCACCACGTCGACGCTGATGCCGACGCCGAACTGCAATTCTTGGCGAGATGGGTCGCAAGAAGGCAGTCGCAGAAGATCTTCTAGCCAACATCCCCGACACCATCAACGCTCAACCAACACCAAAGCCCAAAAGAATGAAGAAGGCCCAGCCTAAGGCAACGGTGACTCAGATTGACACTGAGGACACCTTGCCAATTTCAAAATTGGCTGAGAGCGAGAAGATCCCTCCATCCCCGAAAAGTGGCCCGCCAAGGCCGAACCATCCCAATCAACTCGGTCAAAGAGGCCGAGGTCCGAATCGGCAACAGCTTCGGGCTCCATGAAGTCTGACTCCCCTGGGCCCCCCCAATCACACTGGAGGATAGGCCGGTCAGAGCTGCCGATAGTGTTGATGACGTTAACGTCAGCGTTGCCTTTACTACAGCTTTGCTCTTTCCGGGAGATCTTGATCGCAACGCCGAGATGAGCCAGTATGAAAACTTCACCTTGATGCTGCAACACTCCGTTCAAGTAAGTCCCTTCACTTTGTAATTTTCTTTCTCTATTTTTCCATACTTATAGAATTTCTACTAACTTTTGTTCTATCCATTTTCTTCTAGGCGATCCAGCACACCCACTCCTTCTCTATGCAATCTTTTGAAATAAGTAAGGAGTTGGCCGACAAGATCATGGAGGTTGGTGGTTTACAGAAGGCTATCAAAAGGGCCGAGGCAAAAATGAAGACCTTGTCAGATCAGGCTGTGACAACCATTAAAGCCAAAGACATGGCCGAGGAAAAAGTAGATACTGCAGAGGCCACTAAGAAGGTTCTTGAGGCCGAAGAAAAGACGGCCGAGGCCTAAAAAGAACTCCAAGATGCCTTAGCCACAAAGGAGGCCGAGATCAAGGCCGCCGATGAGAAGGTATACGCTGAGGGAGCGACCGACGTCAAGGAGGACTACAAAAAACAAGTGAAGCAAGCATGCAACAAGGGTTTCACCCTTGGTTGGATGGCTGCTCTCAAGAAGTTGGACATCCCGAGGACTCCCTCCTCAAGAATGCCGACGAGCTCCCCCTGTCATTCCCGCCTACTCCAAGCCAATCTGACGACGATTCTGAGTCTGAAGAGGAAGCTTTGGTTAGAAAGACGAAGGACATTGCTGGGGCCAAGCCCCCTATTCTGAATGAGCAAGTCTTGGACTTGACTCAGGATGAGGAAGTTAAGGTCTCCAAAGACACTCCTCCTGAGAAGGCAAAATCGGACGTGCCTATTGCCGACAAGAGCCTCGGCCAAACTCTTCAAGAAATTAATGCCGAGCTCGCGGCCGAGAGGGCCGTTGAGATGTCTTCTCAGCTATCTTCTGAACTCCAGACCTAACCAGTCATAGACGCCGAAGAGTCTTAGTTTGACGTTCTTCTTTCTTCTCTTTTTTTTTTCCCTGTACCTTTTACTTTTTTCTTTCTTTTTAAAACGGTGTAAGTTTTAATTTGGCCGACATGCCATCTTTTGAATGTTAATACAACTTCCTCTCCTGAATGCTTGTATCTTTGTCTTCCTTTTACTATCTTGTATGATTCTATATTTAGAATAATTTGGATGTCTTCAAAATACACCTTATCTGTGCGATCTTCTCGGGGTGAAATACGTCGGTTATACCCACCAACGGTTTATCTCGGCCTGGACTTACTATTTTAAACCAACATCCTTCAACATGACCTCGATTTAACTTCAACTTGTAAATTTTTCTTAAAATTTCAACAAGTGTCAAACATGATCTCGGTTTAACTTCAACTTGTAAATTTTTTCTCAAATTTCAACAAGTGTCAAACATGATCTCGGTTTAACTTCAACTTGTAATTTTTTTTTTCAAATTTTAACAAGTGTTAAACATGGCCTCGGTTTAATTTCAACTTGTAAATTTTTCTCAAATTTCAACAAGTGTCAAACATGATCTCGGTTTAACTTCAACTTGTAATTTTTTTTTTCAAATTTCAACAAGTGTTAAACATGGCCTCGGTTTAATTTCAACTTGTAAATTTTTCTCAAATTTCAACAAGTGCTAAACATGGCCTCGGTTTAACTTCAACTTGTAAATTTTTCTCAAATTTCAACAAGTGTTAAACATGACATCGGTTTAACTTCAATTGTAAATCTAAATTTCAACAAGCATTAGACATGACCTTAGTTTAACTTCAACTTGTATACTCAAGTTTCAACAAGTGTTAAACATGACCTCAGTTTAACTTCAACTTGTAAACTTAAATTTCAACAAGTGTTAAACTCATTTTAGCTTGTAAATTCTACCTTTCCAGGAACCATTTTCCAACTCTCTGCCGCCTAATGTGAACTTAAGTTCCACTTGGGTTCTCATTATGCATGTATTCCAGAAACATCGTCAATTATCTGATCAATCACAAGTGTAAAAAATCAAGCTAAAACTTTATTTATTACTTCAGCTAATAACAAAGAACAAGAAAGTCTAATGATAAAAAAATTCCAGATTGCAAGTATTCCAGGGCCTTGGCAACTCTTTGCCTTCATTATCTTCAAGCCGATATGCCCCATTGCCCAATACCGAGATGATTCTATAGGGTCCCTCCCAATTCGGGCCAAGCTTGCCCTCTCTGGGATCCTTCTTGCTGCCGACGACCTTTCTCAAGACGAGGTCACCGACTTGAAACTCCCTTGGGTTGACCTTCTTATTATAAGCCCTGGCAAGCTGCAGCTGGTATGCCGCCAGCTGAATTGTAGTTCTCTCATTTCTTTCTTCTAGCAGATCCATATCTCGAGCTAATAATACATCATTAGTCTCATTCTCTACTCCCTGAGTTCTGATTCCTGGGATACCGACCTCTAGTGGAATTACTGCTTCTGTGCCATAAGCCATGGCAAATGGGGATTCCCCCGTTGATCTTCTCGGCGTAGTCTGATATGCCCGGAGTACACTGGGCAACTCATCCACTCATTTTCCCTTTGCTGCTTGTAGCCTCTTCTTGATCCCATCTAAGATAACTTTGTTGGACGCTTCTGCTTGTCCATTGCTTTGAAGAAAACTTGGGGTTGAAAAATAATTCTTGATTTTGAATTTTGCACAGAAGCTCTTGATTAGGTTATTGTCAAATTGTGTTCCATTGTCTGCAACTATTGCTCTTGGGATCCCAAACCTGGTGATAATGTTCTTCCATATGAAGCTCTTCACATCCACGTCTCGAATCTTGGCAAGGGGTTCAACTTCTATCCACTTGGTGAAGTAATCTGTTGCTACCAGTAGGTACTTCTTTTGCCCAGTTACTTAGGGCAGTTTTCCAACAAGATCCATGCCCCATTGGGCAAAAGGCCATGGACTGGATACTGGGTTCAGGTCTGCTGCTGGTTGGTGTATCAGTGGTGCAAACCTTTGGCACTTTTCACACCTCTTGACATAGGCTTCTGCATCTTTCTGGATGTAGGGCCACCAATATCCCTGGGTAATGGCCCTATGAGCAAGTGATCTGTCCCCAACATGGCTTCCACATACTCCTTCATGTATTTCGTACAAAAAATCTTCAACTTGTGAAGGATATACACACCTCAAAAGGGGTACAGTGAAGGATCTTCTGTAAAGATGTCCCTTTGCTGGCAGACTGAATCTTGCTGACTTCAATCTGATCTTGTGTGCCTCTTTGTGATCATCTGGCAGTTTTCCTTCTTTCAGGAATGCTATTATTGCATCCATCCAGCTTGGTCCTATGTCCACACACATTGCTTCACGCTCTGTGGTCAGTGGTTCGATGCTCGGGCCAGACAAGTAGTCAACCATTATTCTCCTTGCCTTTCCAGGTTGTATTGCACTAGCCAGGTTGGCCAGTGCATCGGCGTGACTGTTATCATCTCGGCTAATCTGCTGTAGTTGTCAATTCTAAAACAGGGCCACCAATCTGCCGACCTCCTTTACATAGGCCGACATCCTTTCGTCTTAAGCTGCGAACTCGCCTGTTGTCTGGTTGGCTATAAGCTGAGAGTCACAGAAGACTATCACCTTATCTGCTTCTACTGCTACTGCTAGTTTCAGTCCTGTAATTAGTGTTTCATACTCTGCTTCATTGTTTGAGGCCTTGAATCCCAAACGAATGGATTGTTCTAGTATCTGTCCACCTAGAGATACCAGTACTACTCCTGCCCCCGCTCTTGTCAGTTTGAACTCCCATCAACAAACAGTCGAAAGGAGTCGCCGATGTAAATACTGCAGGGCCTGAGTTTTTCTTTCTTCCTTTGTTCTATTGCCTTCAACTGGGCTCCTCTCTGCTCGCTTGGACATCGTTCACCTCGGCTCAACGGAGCCCGATGTACGATGGATCCTAGCGTAAACTCAGCCAAAACTTGGCCTTTGATTGCTGTTCTGGGTCTGTATTCCAGGTCATACTGGCCCAAGGCCACTGCCCACCTGGCTATTCTGCCTGTCAAATCTCCTTGCTGCAGCAGGGACTTCAAAGGATATTCAGTTAGCACCACAATTTTGTGGGCTTGAATGTAATGGTTCAATTTCTTTGAAGCCATTACTAAAGCTAGCGCCAATTTCTCTAAGGGTAAATACCTAGTTTCTACATCAGCCAGGGTTTTGCTTACATAGTAAACAGCCTTTTTTTCCCCTTTTTCTTCTCGGATTACCACTGCACTCACCGCATGTTCCGAAACTACTAAGTACAGGAACAGCTCCTCTCCAAGTTCTGGATTTGAGAGAACTGGAGCTGTGGTCAAATACTTCTACAAGTCGGCCAAGGTGACTTTGCATTCTTCTGTCCATATGAAGTCTGTGGCTTTCTTCACTAAGCTGAAGAAGGGTTTGCATTTGTCTGAGCTTCTGCTTATGAACCTATTCAGGGTTGCGGCCCTTCTAGTCAACATCTGTACTTGCTTCGCCGATGTTGGGCTTTTCAGTTCTAGGATGGCCTTGATCTGATCTGGGCTGGCCTCAATGCCCTTTCTGGTCACCAAGTATCCCAAGAACTTACTAGATCCAACTCCAAATGCACACTTCGATGCATTGAGTCAGAGCGAATATGTTTTTAGGATGTCAAAGACTGCCTTTAAGTCTTCCAGATGGTCCTTAGATTCCCTGGTCTTCACGACCATGTCATTGATGTATACCCCCACTGTTCGGTTAATTAGGCGTCTGAACATCTTGGTTACCAATCTCTGGTAAGTTGCTCCTGTGTTTTTCAACCCAAAAGGCATCACTCTGTAGCAATACAGCCCCTTTGGGGTGATAAACGCAGTCTTCTCCTCGTCTGAGGGGTACATGGCTATCTGATGGTACCCCCTATAGGCATCTAGGAAGCTCATTCTTCCATGCCCTGAAGTGGCATCCACCAGTTGGTCAATCTTAGCTAAAGGAAAACTGTCTTTGGCACAGGCCTTCTTTCGGCTAGTAAAGTCCACGCAGACCCTCCATTTACCATTCTTTTTCTTCACCATCACTGTATTCGATAGCCTTGTCGGGTAATTTACCTCTCGAATGGCTCTGGCCTCCAGAAATTTGTCTACTTCCTCTTCCACTGCCTTAACATGCATCAACATCGGTCTTCTTACCCGTTGGATTACAGGTTTGGCCGATTTGTCTACATTCAGTTTATGGCAAGTGACCTCGGGGTCAATGCCTAGCATTTCATAAGGCGTCCAGGCAAACACTTCAATGTTTGCTCTCAAGAAAGCCTCCAGTTCTTTTTTCTCTTCTTCGGCTAAGCCCGAGCCGAGAAGGAAGACGTGTTCTTCATCCCCTTGCTGGACGAGGATTTTCTTTAGGGCTTTTTCACTATTCTCGGCTGGCTTCTTACCGGCGTCCTCTAGGACTTCCATGTCCTCGTCTTCGATCTCTGCCCTTTCTGGTTCTCGTATGCTGCAGGTGGATTTCATTGCTGCCATGGAGCAGTTCTTTGCCTGTAGCTGGTCCCCTCTGACCTCCTCTATCCTATGCTCTGTTGGGAACCACAATAGCTGATGCAATGTTGAGGGAACAACCCCCATTGCATGCAACCATGGCCTTCCTAGGATAGCATTGTAAGGGGAGGGTGTGTCGATTATGGTGAACTCTGTCTTTATCTTCTTGGTGCCAGCCTACACCTCCAAGCTTACTGCTCCTAGTGGCCACATCGGCATTTCATTGAACCCGACCATTGGGCCATTGGATTGCTCCATATCGTCTGGGTGAAGGCCAAGCTCCTTGTAACATGACATACATGATGTCACAAGAGCTGCCTTGGTCAATTAAGATGCACTTCACTTGGCACTCCCCAACCTAAAGGGATACTACCAAGGCATCGTTGTGCGAATATTGTACCATCTCCAAGTCAGCTTCGGTAAAGGACACTACTGGTCCCTGGCACTCCTCGGCCCGAGGTCTTTTCTGTCGGACTCGGTACACATGCTGCAAGTGCTTTACCTTCTGGGTCTCCCCCTGTATTTTGTTTTCGTTGACCTTCGGTTGCTATGTTGGGGGAGGTGGAGCCGCTGGTGCCTGAGGCAGTCTTGCCTGCTCTTCCCTTGTCCTGGCCTCATCTACAAGTTCCCTTAAATGGCCTTGCCTTACCAGGTCTTCCAGGTGTGCCTTCAGGGCTCTGCAACCTTGAGTCAGACGCCTATCTTCATTGTGGTAAGCACAATGCTTACCAAGGCTTCTTCCCATAAACTCTCATGGTACCCTTACTGGTGCTCTGAAATAGGGCTGGGTTCGGATTTTATCGAGGACTTTGTGAATTAGGATTTGGAATACAGTTGTGACTACCTGTGTAGCCCTTAGTCCTGTCTCTAATTTATTGTGTCCACCATCACCTTGGCCTCGCTTCGGCGAGCCATTTTTCTTCTCTAGTTTCGACGCCTTTGTCCCTGGCGTGTCTTCCTCGGCTCTGGCATATTTCTCAATTTTGGCCATGAGCTCTTCCATGCTTTTTGGCAATGTCTTTGCCAATGACTTTCGTAGTGGACAATCATCTTTTAGGCCGTTCTTGAAAGACACAACCGCCACATCTTGGTTGCACTCGAGTATTCGGTTGAACAGCTCATAATACCTTTTAGCGTAGGCCCTAAGGCCTTCATCCTCACTGATTCTCAAAGCATCAAGGCATCTACCCTTAATGGCTGTAGTTTGTTTGTCACGAACCTGGCCACAAACATCTCGACCAGGCCTTCTCAGGTCTTCACAGTTCCTTTAGGCAATTTATGAAACCAATCCAATGCAATTTCCCCGAAAGATGAGGGGAACACCTTGCAAAGCAACGGCGCGTTCCCAGTGCACAATGCCATCGAGTTCAGGTATAAACTGACGTGAAAGTTGGGGTCTGACTTACCATCGTATATCTGGAACCTCGTCATACTGAATCTTTTCGGGGCCTCAAATTTGTCCAACTCCACCAAGAATGGTGTTCTTGGCTTAACAAGGGAAGTTACCTCAAATTTGTTGCTTTCTCTTAAGGTAATCTCTCAAGTCCTCTTTGGTCCGCCCAGGAGCTCAGCTATCTCCTGATTTCAATCTTTTCGGTGCACTACTGTCTATGTCATTGTGAGTCCTCTTGGTCCTCTCTCCATTGGCTGAGTCGAAGCACAACTCCCGCCCTTGGACATGTCGATGCTGTTTGGGGTCGGCTTCCTTGGTGCGATGCGTCCTCCTTGATTCTTCCCTTCTTGACATCTTTTCGGGGCCTCAAATTTGTCCAACTCCACCAAGAATGGTGTTCTTGGCTTAACAAGGGAAGTTACCTCAAATTTGTTGCTTCCTCTTGAGGTAATCTCTCAAGTCCTCTTTGGTCCGCCCAGGAGCTCAGTTATCTCTTAATTTCAGTCTTTTCGGTGCACTACTGTCTGTGTCATTGTGAGTCCTCTTGGTCCTCTCTCCATTGGTTGCGTCGAAGCACAACTCCCGCCCTTGGACATGTCGATGCTGTTTGGGGTCGGCTTCCTTGGTGCGATGCGTCCTCCTTGATTCTTCCCTTCTTGACTCCCCTCGCCCAACCTCCCTTGAAGGCCTGTGAGAGTGTTTCTCAGCCGTGGTGTGCTAAGGGACTGTAGGGACTATTTTCTGCCCCTCTTGTTGGGTATCTTTCTTTGCCGCTGGAATCGGCGTATCTTGCAGTGGGTATGGTAGCTGCATGACGTTATTCTGCATCATGAAATTGACCACTGTTTGTAGGTCCGCCAATTTGTTCGCCATGGCCTTTACCTCATCGTACCTCTGCAAGCATCTTTCTTTCCATACTTGGAGGTCGTCCTCGTTGTAGTACCCACTTCGGTCCATTTTTTTTGGTACGTCGCCTTCCTAGCCGACGTCATTTCCTTCGTGATTCTTATCGTGAGTCTCTCTATTGCAATTGTCTCTTTCGACGTCAAGGTCTACAGGTTTCCCACTCCCAATAGGGGTGTCGTTCCCAACCTTCTCTTTCTGTCCGTCGCTGGCTATCTATTCTTCTTTCTTTCCCACAGACAGTGCCAAATTATGTGTGTCAATTTCCGACCACACTGCCAATCAAGCACTCAGCTGGAGAGCACCGACAGAATAGATTAAACCTGAACGACTCATGCTAATGACAAGTATGCAAGGTGTAATGTGGATGTTCAAGCATGCGAACAAGCATGTGATAGGCTAAGTATGCCACAACATGCAAGGCTAATGGACATGCAAGATATGATGCAATCAAAGCATGCGGAGTGTAAGACATGTAACGACATGTAAAGAGTGGACTTAGACTAATTTAGGTAGCTCCATACTAGGCCCAAAACAGTGGCCAAAAGCTATGAGGATGGCGCCAAATGCACATGCATGCAAATGGGCCAACACTTAAGCATCAAAGAGACAACTTTTAAGCACACTTAAAAGAAGATAAACATGGACATATGGCATACATACCAAGCTCTGAAAATCATGTTAAGGATGGTGCCAAACCAACTAAACAAAACAATCAAAACATGCAACAATGGTCCAAAACTTAAGGCAAGCCAAAGGGGAGGTAAACCAAGGCTAGGTCAACCAAGCCTCACAAGGCCAAAGGGACTTAAAATAGGTCTAATGCAGACCTAAACAGAGCCAAGGATGTACTTAGATGGCATCTACGTGGTCTAAAAATGCAAGCATACTCCAAGGCCTAAACAAGGGGCATAAGGCAACAACCTTTAAACACATTGAAGGGGGATCAAATGCAAGCACATGGGCACATCATAAGGTCTGAAATAACATGTCAAGTGGTTTCAAACCACTGAAACAAAGCAAGGATGGCATGCTAGAAGGGCCGAAGCTTAAGGCATACAAGAGAGTTTGCATGGTAGCTATACAAAGCAAAGCATGGATGACCCAAATGACCAAAAACAGTCCCTTAGCATACTAAAACAAGCATAAAAGCTTCACAAAACTAGGCCAAAACACATGAGCGTGGTACTCTAAATGCTAGGCACATGTTGAGGCAAATCATGGTATTACAAGGCATGTATGATAAGCAAGCATGGTGTACCAAAACCAACTCAAAACAATGCTATTTCATGGCAAAATAAGCATAAATAACAGCTAAGGCATGCTCAACAAGAGCCTAAGCTAGGTGCTCCCTTAAGAGGCAAAAAAAAAATGGTCCTTTTCAAGGACAACAAGGAGAGGGGGTGGCCCTCTCCTTCTTGGGACCTCAAGGCACCATCCTTACCACTGAAATCCCTCAAGATTTCAGTGGTGAGGAGGCCCGAACACCAAAGTCCCGGAGCTCACCCAAAATGGTACAAAATGGAGCCTTACAAGGCTTAAGAGGGGTCAAACAACCCCAAAGCTTGAAGTAACCTGAAACAACTATTTAGAGGGCCTAAAACAAGAATTTTTTTATGTTATACACTAAGCTCAAAAATAGATGCAAGATAGGCTAAAAAGCTATGCAAAAATGGGGTAAAAAGGGACAAAAGTTTTACCCTTGTAGACACTCTTCACAAATGGTGGATGAGCAGTCTCCTTAGGTCCAAACTAGCTTCAAAAGTCTGAAAACAATCCCTTAGAACCTTAATAGCCAAGGGAAGGTGTAATGGTAGGTGTTTGTGTGTAATACTATGAACAAACACACCTAGAACACTCAAGAGAGAGATATATAGAGATGGAATATATATATATACCCTAACCCTAATCCAAGACTCCCTTTGAAATTTTTGTAACCCTAATGCCAAGGGAGGAGCCCTCTTCTTATAGGCAACTCCCTCTTGTAAGGCTTCCAAAACAAGCCATCCAAGAGGAAAATCCCTCCACACACGTGTATGGAGGGAGCAAGTGGGTGCCAGCTATCACAGCTGCACAAAAATATCTACAAAAGTAGATGAACAGTGATCGGCCATTCAAATTGCCATTTTGGCAAAATAAATGGCCGACCGGCAACAAAGAGTGCCGACCGGCAATATACATTGCCGATGGCATAAAATCAACTGGGCGTGGCCTCAAAGCCATGGCGGCGTGATGTGTGGGATGCTCACAAGCCATTCCCTCCCCCTTCAAGGCAAAAACACAAGTGTTTGGTGCAAACCCAACACAACACGGTCGGGTCGGGAGAGATCCTGAGCAAGGCGCGCAACCGAGACCTCCGGGAACTCAAGAGGAACACAAACAAGGGTAATCACCAAGTGTTCCAATGGTGACGCCAAGTCTTGAGGACGTCAAAAATGGGGTGTCTCAACCGAGCGTTTGAATGGCGTGGTAAAAGGCAGGGTTTTAAATTCAAGAAAGGCAGCATAACCCATTGAACAAGAACAGAATACAGGGTCAACAACAGCCCCAGCCAGGGAGTGGTTTCATACCACCCTGTTCTGAGTGGGCAAGAAAGCACAAGGAGTCTGTTAACAGAAAATATCTGGAGCATGTTACAGGTGTGGCAAGGTGGGCCACATGGTTAAAGACTGCTCCTATACTCCACAAGCCAATAGTAAAGCTGCACCAAGCGTGGCAGCATGAACTGTTGCACCAAAACCGAACCCCAAAGCTACCGGGAAAGAGCCTATGAGGCAGGGCCGAGTGTTCGCCCTAGTACCGGAAGACGTGCAGAATACTGAGACTGTTGTGTCAGGTATCCTCTCTATTTGTACTCAAAATGCATATGTACTGATTGATTCGGGGTCTACACATTCGTATGTATCGCATGCTTTTTCTCAAAAATTGAATAGACCATTAGAACCCATGAATTATCTGTTAGCTGTATCATCACCCGTTGGGGGGTCTATGACTTGTGCATATATGTACCCTGCTTGTGAAATTATTGTTGAAGATGCACATCTGTATATTGATTTACTGCCACTGAACATTGAACATTTTGATATAATGTTGGGAATGGACTGATTAACGAAATACTATGCTACCATAGACTGTGTAACGAAACAAGTAGTTTTCCGTCCACCGGGTTTACCCGAATTTGTGTTTAATGGGGTTGGAGTAGTACCTCCTCCGTATTTGATTTCATCTGTGAAAGTTGTTAAATTGATTAGAAAGGGGTGTAAAGGATATCTGTGTTCTGTATTGACTGTATCTACTGATGATAATGCTAATGTGAACAACATTCCCATAGTCAGAGAATTCCCAGATGTTTTTCCAGATAATCTGCCAGGGAATTTGATTGATAGGGAGATTGAATTCACCGTTGATGTGACTCCGAGTACCCAGCTAGTATCTAAAGCTCTTTACCGAATGGCTCCGACTGAATTGAAAGAATTGAAAGTGCAACTGCAGGAACAGTTAGATAAGGAGTTCATTAGGCCCAGTACTTCACTGTGGGGCGCACCTTTTTTGTTTGTGAAAAATAAAGACGGCTCACTGAGACTGTGTATTGACTACCGTGAACTGAACAAGGTAACTGTGAAAAATAAATACCCATCGCCATGTATTGATGACTTATTTGATCAGTTACAGGGTGCTCAAGTATTCTCTAAGATCGACCTCAGATCAGGATACCATCAGTTGAAAGTTAAACCAGAAGTCATTGACAAAACTGCTTTTCGAACGAGGTATGGACATTACGAATTTTTAGTTATGCCTTTCGGAGTTACCAATGCACCTGCTGCATTTATGGACCTCATGAACAGAATCTTTAAACCATACCTTGATGACTTTATTGTTGCATTCATTGATGACATATTGATTTACTCCAAAAGTGTAGAAGAACATGAACATCATCTAAGACTTGCCCTACAGACCCTAAGAGAACAGAAACTTTATGCTAAACTGTCTAAATGTGAATTTTGGCTTGATCATGTTATGTTTTTGGGACATGTTGTTAGCAACGATGGAATTTCCATTGATCCACAGAAAATTGAAGCTGTAGTAAACTGGCCTAGACCAACAAATGTGACAGAAGTCCGAAGCTTTTTGGGTTTGGTTGGATATTACAGAAGATTTGTCAAAGATTTCTCCAAAATTGCCTTACCGTTGACTCAATTAACTCAGAAGGGGATATCGTTTGACTGGACTGACCAAAGGGAATCAGCATTCCAAGAATTGAAAACTCGACTTGTAACTGCACCGATTCTTACCTTACCTTCAGGTACGGATGGTTTTACTGTATTTAGTGATGCTTCTCATAAGGGTTTGGGATATGTTTTAATGCAGAATGGGCTGAGACCGCACGAAAAGAATTACCTAACCCATGATCTGGAACTTGCTGCAGTAGTATTTGCACTGAAAATCTGGCGTCACTATTTATATGGGGCGACATGTGAAGTATATACCGATCACAAGAGTCTGAAATACTTCTTCACATAGAAAGAACTGAACATGAGACAGCGGAGATGGCTAGAACTGATTAAAGACTATGACCTATAGATTTTCTACCATCTGGGAAAAGCCAACACCGTTGTTGATGCACTGAGCCGGAAATCGATTGGAAATTTAGCCTGTTTACTCACCGGGCAGAAAGAATTGCTTTGTGACCTTGAAAAATCTGAAATTGAAATTGTTTTGCGAGAACAAGGTGGAACAATAGCTGCTATTTCTGCTCAACTAGCACTGATTGAAGAAATTAAAGAGAAACAACAATCGGATGACTTCTTGAAGAAGATCATCGAAGAAAGGGAAACTAAACCAAGATCGGGTTTCAAATTTGAAAATAATGTACTAAAATTTCAAGAAAGGCTGTGTGTACCGAATGATACTGAACTGAAAAGAAGAGTTCTGCAAGAAGGCCACAATTCAAAACTGTCTATCCATCCAAGGAATACAAAAATGTACCAAGATTTGAAACTAAATTTTTGATGGCCAAAAATGAAGAAAGAAATTGCCGATTTTGTATCAAAATGTCGTCATTGCCAACAAGTTAAAGCCGAACATCAACGACCCGCAGGCTTATTGCAGCCCTTACCCATACCGGAGTGGAAATGGGAACATATCACCATGGATTTTATTGTGGGATTACCTCGCTCCAGTAAAGGTATGGACTCAATTTGGGTTATCGTTGATAGACTGACTAAATTTGCTCACTTCTTACCTGTTAAGACAATTTATAATGCGGACAAATTGGCTATACTCTATATTGATGAAATTGTTTGACTGCATGGAGTGCCTGTGTCCATTGTTTCTGGCAGGGATTCGAAGTTTACATCAAGATTTTGGCAAAGCTTACAGACTGCATTGGGTACTGAATTGAGACTGAGTAGTGCTTATCATCCTCAGACCGATGGCCAGTCAGAAAGGACCATCCAGACTCTAGAGGATCTACTGAGAATGTGTGTCCTTGATTTTCAGGGAAATCGGGAATGCCATTTGCCTTTAGCTGAATTCGCCTACAATAACAGTTTTCATTCGAGCATTGGTATGGCGCCTTTTGAGGCATTGTATGGCAGAAAATGTAGATCTCCAATTTGCTGGGTAGAAGTTGGAGATGGGCCTTTACTTGGGCCCGAGATTGTATATGAAACGACTGAGAAAGTGAAACTGATACAGCAGAGACTGAAAACCGCACAAAGCAGACAGAAAAGTTATGCAGATGTCAGAAGATGAAACAGAGAATATGAAGTAAGTGATCACATTTTTGTGAAAGTGACACCGATGAAAGGCCAGACTCGTTTTGGAGTCAAAGGTAAGTTAGCGCCGAGATACGTCGGACCATATGAGATTATTGAGAAAATAAATCCGGTGGCGTATCAAGTTGCGCTTCCTCCTGAAATGGAGTATATGCACAACGTCTTCCACATTTCTATGTTGAGGGACTACCTCCGGAATCCTTTCCATGTGATAGAGCCTACTCGTGTAGTGCTAAGTGATGACTACACTTACGAGGAACGGTCTATTCAGATTGTAAACAGACGGATCAAGAAGTTGAGAAACAAAGAGATCCCATTAGTGAAAGTCGACTGGAAAAATCACGGTGGCATGTATGCCACTTGGGAAAGGGAAGATGACATGGCTAAAAGATATCCTGAACTGTTTCCACTGAATCCTGTTTTCTTCCAAAACGAAGGTAACTTGAGTTTAGAAGACTAAACTTTTTTAAGGAGGGGAGACTGTAACAACCCTCACCACTATTTACCGTTAAACTACCAATTACTGCTAAACTGAGACTGATTATGAAAAGTAATTGAACTGATTGAAATACTGAACTAACTGACTGAAATCTGAAACTGATTGATTGATTGTATCCGTTTAAATACACTATCTATCTGTTTGACTGTCCGATTATCTGTTCATGTTTTTATGGTTAAACTGCAAATTGAAGGCCTTATCGGCGGCCAAACCCAAAATCGATTAGTGTTTTATTATCAATAGAATTTATGTGAATTTATGGTGTATTTATCTGAAATGTGATTTGGTATGATTTAATTATATTAAAATGAGCTTAATCCCACAAATTGCATTATTTGCAACCTTGCCATTATAGTGGGCCACTATCAAAACCTTGGTTGGAGCCTTATCACACTTAGACAAAACATCTTCTTCAGCCATTTTGAGAGGCACAATCGACCGAGAGAGAGAGAGAGAGAGAGAATTGAATTCATTGGTGGCTTGCTTGAAATTGGAAGAATTGAAGAGAGGATTGCAAAATTGAGCTTATATTCTTGAGTTTGAAGGTTTAAGGTTGGTGTTTCACCCTCTCATTTGTGTATTTGAGTTGATTCTTGCATGCTTCTTGAGCCTCTAGTGATTTGAGTCTAGAATTGGCTTAATGTGTTGAATTGTAGCATAAATCATGCATGCATGCTTATATCGTAGCATTTTGAGGTTGAATACATAGAATTTGGTACATGCATGTTCATATTTTTGCATTGGACCATGAACTCATCTTGGTTTTGAAGGAATTGGCTCATTAGAGCAAGTATTGGAAGCTTTGAATTGGTTTAAACTCATGCATGTTCAATTGAAGTTATGTTCTTGAGTTTTGGTTTGAAATTGAGTTGAATTGATCTTCCTTTGGGGCTTTGATTTTACAATTGAGCTTTGAATCATGTTAAACTATGAGTTTTGATGTGTTTTCCAGCAAACTAGCCCAAGAGGATCGAAATTTATGTTTTAAAAATAGAATTTGAGCTTGAGGTTCCCAGATTTTGAACTCACGCTCGAGCAGGGTGACTGGCGCTTGAGCGTGAAATTCGTGCTCCCAGTACTTTGCACTATTTTGAAGTCCGCTCGAGCGGAATAATTGACGCTCGAGCGGGACATTGTGTCTTATGCTCGAGCGGGTGTTGAGCGCCCAGTCGAGCGTGATTTTCACCTATCTAGCACTTTTGACTGTTTTGCAGAACGCTCGAGCGGGTAAGTCTACGCTCGAGCGGAAACTTTTGTCTACATGTCCGCTCGAGCGGAGTAACCTACGCTCGAGCGTGACCCCTGTTTTCTGAAAATTCTGAAAATGCTTTTAAAGTGCATCTTTGCATCCTCATCTCATCCTAGGCATTATTAGGCCTAGGTTAAAGCATCTTAATGAGGATATAGATGTAGAACCACACCGAGGCAAATTAGGGATTAAGTTATTATTTTCCCAACTGTGTAGCTTAGTGTGTGTTCAATCTGTAAACTGTGTATGGTTGGCGACTGGGGACACGCTCTAGCTTTACTGTAGCCTAGAACTCTGTGAGTAACAACTGTGTAAAGATATGTTCAAAATGATTATCATTTGAACAATTGAACTGTACTGCTTTCTGAACTGATACTGTTAATTGAATGAATGTATGTCCTATATTCTGAACTGTATTGTGGCATCCTTAGCAACTACTGTTTACTGTTACTGTTACAGAAATCTCTATCGGTTCCCTTGTTGGAACCACTGCTGTTTACTGATTGATGGCCATCATTTACTGTTCGGTCTTTTAAAACCTACTGTTTACTGTACTGTTATGCTAATGGATGTACCACATATGACTGAATGGCTGATATACTGAATTAACGAACTGTTTTCATTACTGTAAGGACATTCATTCTTAACCTCTTTACGCATTACGTTATTCACTAGGCTTTAGCTCACTGCTCATATATATATGTAGGTGTACAGGCACCAGACCGCGGCTAGAAGCATCAGGGTTAAGCTCCAGTTTTGTCAAGCCAACCACTGTGCCTCACTGCGAGGTTCCGAGCCTGTCAAGCTAAGGCTATGGGGTGTTTTAGTTTTCCCCCTTCTATTCTGTTTTGTAAACTGTAGACTGTTACCATACTGTTTAATAGGGATTAGGTCCCTAAACTGAATGATTGTATATATGTACATACTGTTTGTCACTGACTGCATATATGTATGAAAAGTCATTTTGGCATTCAGACTGTCACAGCTCATTGGACATTGTTTATTTACTGTATTGGCTTCCACTAGGCCCCTGTACTCTGTTTTACTGTATTACTGTTAAGCAAGCCTTCGGTAATCTCGGATTACTGGCCGGTTACGGTGCTAAACCCATAGGGGTGGGTTTGGGTCGTGACACTTTTGCTGCTCAACTACATCCCGACGTACAAATCTGTACTTCCCGACGTCCCAAGAAAAGGCAAGTCTCCTCCTTTAACAACAACTCCCCAAGCCGAATCATCAAGGCCTGACCAAGGATCAACATCTGGTCTTGTGAAGCAACCATCAACCTCTGCTCCACAACTGATCCCACATTCTCAACGCCAACGTTGATGTCGAACTCCACTGCTTGCACCAGTAGGCAGAACTCGAAGCCAAAGACGATGAAGTGCCGAGGCGTCCTCATATGATCCAGCCAATCCCCCAACTACACTTCCAGCCATCCATTTTGGCACTAAGTTCACCGTTGTCGTAGACACCGACGAGATAGGTTGTAATAGGCTGTAGCAGACGACTTTCTAGCCGACATCCCCATCATCGTCACCATACAGTCTTCACCATCGCAATCTCAGCCAAAGCCAAAGTAAAAAAAGCTGAAGAAAGCCCAAGCGAAGGCAACGGTAACTTAGATCGATTCTAAGGATACCTTGCCGATCTCAAAAATGGCTGAGGTGGAAAAAAGTACCTCTGCCGCCGAGAAGAGGCCCGCAGAGGTTGCTCCCTCTGAATCGACCCGGTCGAAGAAGTCGAGGTCAGAGTCTGCGACAACCTCGGGGTCCATGAAATCTGATGCCCCCTAGGCCCCTCCAATCACCATTGAGGACAAGCCAATTAGAGTCGGCGACAGCGCGACTAACATTGAAGTCGGCGTTGCCCTCTCTACTGCCTTGCTCTTCCCAAAAGACCTCGAACGCAACGTCGAGGTCAGCGAGTATGAAAACTTCACTCTGATGTTGCAGTACTCCGTACAAGTAAGTCCCTAACACTTGGTACTTTTCATTCTCTGTTTTTCCATCCATAGAGAATTTTACTAACTTTTGTTTTGTCCATTTCTTCTAGACGATCCAGCATGCCTACTCCTTCGTGATGCAGGCCTTTGACATCAAGAAGAAGTTGGTCAACAAGACCAAGGAGGCTGCTAGCTTGCTAAAGACCGTGAACAGAGCTGAGGCCAAGATGAAGACACTGATAGATCAGGCCAAAGCAGCTAAACAGGCCCAAGACGAGGCCGAGGAGAGGGCAGACGCTGCTGAGGCCGTTGCTAAGGACCTTGAAGCTGAAAAGAAAGAAGCCGAAGCAAAGACCGCCGAAGCCCAAGCCGAGCTCATCACTGCCTTGGCCACAAAGGACGCTAAGATCAAAGCGGTAGATGAGAAAGCATACGCCGAGGGGGCAGCCGACGTCAGCGAGGACTACAAGAAGCAAGTGAAACAGACATGCAACAAAGGTTTCACCCTTGGTTGGATGGCTGCTTTAAAGGAGTTAGCTGTCCCTGAGGACTCAACTCTCCGAGATAACAATCTCCTCGTCCTGCTATTTCCCCCCACTCCTAGCCAATCCGAAGCCGAGTTCGAAGAAGATGCCGAGGCCGACAAGTCTGAGAAGGACGAAACTGCTGGGGCCAAGTCCCCAACTCTGAATGAGCAAGTAGATTTGACTCAGGATGAGGAGGACGAGGTCCAAAAGACCACATCTGAGGCCCCGGTCGGGGCTGCCAGCAAAAGCATTGATGATACACTTCACTAGATTGATACTGAGGTAGAGGCTAACAAAAGTGCAACACCTCTGGCCGACGAAGCTAATCCTAGTACTTAGGATAATTCTGCTTTTCTTGTATTTTTTTTGTTTCTTTTTAGCTGTAATACTTTGTCTTTAAACAATGTTAGCTCTGTGTTTGGCCGATGTGCCACTTTGGTAATTTGATCAAGTAGTCTCTTTGTAGGCCAAAGTGCCTTTTTTCCCTTTGAATGCAAGTCTTCTTTTTTGACTAAGTGTTCGAATGCTTGTCTTTCCTTTATTATCTTGTATGATTCTATACTTAGAATATTTTGCATGTCTTCAATACTTCGGATATATCTGCCGAATGTTTATCTCGGCCTTGTCTTAACACTTGAAAAACATTGTAAAAAAATTTTCAGCTATCAAGACTTCTGTCTTCCATTATTTTCCAAGTTTTAACAATATGGTAATCTCGGCAAGTACGTAGGTACTTCTTTCAACATAACCTTGGCTTAACTTCAATTTGTAAATTGTTCTTAAAATTTCAACAAGTGTTAAACCAACTTTAGCTTGTAAATTATTTTCCAACTCTCTGCCCCCTAATGTGAACTTAAGTTTCACTTATGTTCACATTAAGTATGTACCTATGACCTTGTCACCGAGATCAGATTCAAACAGAGACTGGCCGAGGTTATCAACCTTGGTCTTGGTTAATCTAACTAATATGCCTTTAACGTCATTCAAAGTTTTCATTCTGTCGACATAGCAAATCTAGGTTAATTCAACTTAGTTCAACTTGATTATATGCAAGTATAGTTCAACTCTGCCATATAATAAGTCTAAGTTATTCGTCATGTTTCAATCAGAAACATCGTTAACTTAGTTCAACTCTATTATATGCAAGTATAATTCAACTTTGCCATATAATAAATCTAAGTTATTCATCATGTTTCAATCAGAAACATCACCAAGTGACTGGTCAATCATTTTACACAAGTTTGAAATCAAAAATCGAGCTAAAATTTTATTAATTACTTCGACTAATAACAAAAGAGTTTAAAGAAAGAAACAAAATGAAATCTTAACGATAGAAGAACTTCAGGTTGCAAGTATTCCAGGGTCTTGGCAATTCTTTGCCTTCACTGTCTTTAAGCCGATATTCCCCATTGCCCAGGACCGAGATGATTCTATAAGGTCCCTCCCAATTTGGACCAAGCTTGCCCTTTCTAAGATCCTTCTTGTTGCCGACGGCCTTTCTTAGGACAAGGTCCCCAACTTGAAACTCTCGTGGGTTGACTTTCTTGTTGTAAGCCCTAGAAAGCTGCTGCTGGTATGTCCCCAGCTGAATTGCTGCTTTCTCCCTTCTTTCTTCCAATAGGTCCAGATCTCGGGCTAAAAATGCATCATTAGTCCCATTCTCTACTCTTTGGGTTCTGATTCCTGGGATGTCGACCTTTAATGGGATTACTGCCTCTGTGCCATAAGCCATAGCAAATGGAGATTTCCCAGTTAATCTTCTCGACGTAGTCTGGTATGCTCAGAGTACACTGGGCAGCTCATCCACCCACTTTCCTTTTGCTGCTTCCAGTCTCTTCCTGATCCCATCCAAGATAACCTTATTGGATGCTTCTGCTTGACCATTGCTTTGAGGGAAGCTTGGAGTAGAGTAATAATTCTTGATCTTGTACTTTACATAGAAGCTCTTGATTACCTTACTGTCAAACTGCATACCATTGTTTGCTATTATTGCCATTGGGATCCCATACCTGGTGATGATGTTCTTCCATATAAAGCTCTTCACATCAACATCTCGAATCTTTGCAAGGGGTTCAGCTTCCACCCACATGGTGAAGTAGTCTGTTGCCACTAGCAGGAACTTCCTTCGTCCAGTTGCCTGAGGTAGCTGTCCAACAAGATCCATGCCCCATTGGGCAAATGGCCAAGGGCTAGATACTAGGTTTAAATCTGTTGTTGGCTGGTGTATCGAAGGTGCAAACTTCTAACACTTCTCACACTTTCTGACATAAACTTCAGCATCTTTCTGAATGTAGGGCCACCAGTACCCCTGAGTAATGGCCCTATAAGTAAGTGACCTGCCCCCAGTGTGGCTTCCACATTCTCCTTCATGTATTTTATACAGGAAGTCTTTAACTTGTGAATGATGCACACACCTCAAAAAGGGTCCAGTAAAAGATCTTCTGTAGAGATGCCCTTCTGCTGTTAGACTGAATCTTGCCGACTTCAGTCTGATCTTGTGTGCTTCTTTATGATCATCTAGCAGTTTTCCCTCTTTAAGGAATACTATTATTGCATCCACCTAGCTTGGTCCCATCTCCACACACATTGCTTCATGCTCTGTGTTCAGTGGTTTTACACTTGGACCTGACAAGTAGTCAATCATGATTGTCCTTGCCTCTCCTGGTTTCATTGCACTAGCCAGGTTAGCCAAGTCATCAGTATGGCTGTTGTCATCTCGGTCGACTTGCTGTAGTCAGCAATTTTGGAACAATGCCATCAGTCTGCCCACCTCCTTTACATAGGCCACCATCCTTTCATCTCGGGATGCGTATTCGCATGTTGCCTGGTTGAAGATAAGCTGTGAGTCACAGAAGACCATTACCTCATCGGCCTCCATTATTGTTGCCAACTTTAATCCTGTTATCAGTGCTTCATACTCTGCTTCGTTGTTTGAGACCTTAAACTCCAAATGAATGGATTGTTCCAACATCTGCCCATCCGATGATACTAGCACTACTCCTGCCCCTACTCCTTGTCGGTTTGAACTTTCATCAACAACCAGGCGGAATGAGTCACCGACATAAATGCTGCAGGGCTTGAGTTTTTTTTCTTTCCTCTGTTCTGCTATCCCTAGCTGAGTTTCTCTTTGTTCACCTGGACATCGTATACCTCGGCTCAACGGAGCCCGATGTATGATGGCGCCTGGTGTGAACTCGACCACGAAGTCGGCCAAAACTTGGCCTTTGATTATTGTTCTGGGTCTGAATTCCAGGTCATATTGGCCCAACACCACTGCCCACCTGGCTATCCTACTTGTCAGATCTCCTTGCTGCAACAAGGACTTCAAAGGATGCTCAGTTAATACCATAATTTTGTGGGCTTGAAAGTCATGATTTAGCTTCTTGGAGTCTATCACTAAAACCAGTGTCAACTTCTCCAAGGGCAGGTATCTCCTCTCTGCATCTGCTAGGGTTTTACTCACGTAGTAAACTACCCTCTGTTCTTTCTTTTCTTCTCTGATTACTACTGCACTTACTGCATGTTCTGAAAACCGCTAAGTATAGGAACAGCTCCTCTCCAGGTACTGGATTTGAGAGAACTGGAGCTGTGGTCAAGTATTTCTTCAAGTCAGCTAAGGTGGCTTTACACTCTTTTGTCCATAAGAAGTCTGTGGTTTTATTCACTAAACTGAAGAAAGGTTTGCATTTGTTAGAACTTCTGTTTATGAATCTATTTAGGGTTGCAGCCCTTCCAGTCAACATCTACACTTGTTTTGCCGATGTTGGGTTGTTTAACTCCAAGATGGCCTTGATTTGATCCGGGCTTGCCTCAATACCCTTTCTGGTGACCAAGTATCCCAGGAATTTCCCTGATCTCATTCCAAATGCACACTTCGATGCATTGAGTCGGAGCCAAAATGTCCTTAGGATATCAAAGCCTATCTTTAGGTCGGCCAGATGATCCTTAGGTTCCTTGGTCTTCACGACCATGTCATCAATGTATGCCTCCACTATTTTGCCTATTAGATGCCTGAACATCTTAGTCACCAATATCTGGTAAGTTGCTCCTACATTTTTCAACCCAAAAGGCATCACTCAGTAGTCTGGGAGGTACATGGCTATCTGATGATAGCCTCTGTAGGCGTCCAGGAAGCTCATCCTTCCACGCCCTAAAGTGGCATCCACCAATTGGTCAATCTTGGGTAGTGGGAAACTGTCTTTGGGACAAGCCTTGTTCAGGCTGGTGAAATCCACGCAGACCCTCCACTTCCCATTCTTTTTCTTTACAACCACCATGTTTGATAACCATGTCGGGTAATTTACCTCTCGAATGGCTCTGGCCTCTAAAAGTTTATCCATTTCATCTTCTACTGCCTCAACATGCATCAACGTCGGCCTTCTTGCTCGCTGGATGACAGGTTTAGCCAACTTGTCCACATTCAGTTTATGGCAAGTGACCTCGGGGTCAATGCCAGGCATCTCGTACGGTGTCCAAGCAAACACCTCATGGTTTGCTCTCAAGAATGATTCTAATTCTCTTTCCTCTTCCTCGGCCAAGCCTGAGTCGAGGAGGAAGAAACGCTCTTCATCCCCTTACTGGACTAAGATCTTCTTCAGGGCTTTCTCACTTTTCTCGGCTGGTTCCTTGCTGACGTCCTCAAGGACCTCCATGTCCTCATCTTTAATCTCTGCTGCTTCAGTTTCTTATATACTGCCATGGAACAATTCTTTGCCTACACTTGATCCCCTCTAACCTCCTTAATTCCATGCTCTGTTGGGAATCGCAACAACTGGTGCAATGTTGAGGGAACAGCCCCCATTGCATGCAGCCATGGCCTTCCTAGGATAGCATTGTAAGGAGACGAAGTGTCAATTATTGTGAGCCCAGTTTTTACCTTCTTGGTGCCAGCCTGTACGTCCAAACTTACTGCTCCCAAGGGCTACGTCGGTGTTCCATTGAACGCGACCATTGGACCATTGGATTGCTCCAGATCATCTTGGTGAAGACCAAGCTCCTCGTAACATCTAACATACATGATGTCGCAAGAGCTGCCCTGGTCGATCAGAATTCGTTTTACCTAGCACTCTCCAATCTAGGGGGATATTACCAAGGCATCGTTTTGTGGATGCTGCACCATCTCTAGGTTGTCTTTAGTAAAGGATACCACTGGTCCCTAGCACTCGTCTGCCTTAGGTCTCTTCTGTCGGACCTGATACACATGTTACAAGTGTTTTACCTTCTAAGTTTCCCCATGTATCTCATTCTCATTGACCTTCGAGTAAATCACATTGATCACTCGAGGTCCGCCTACTTGCAGTTACGGTGCTGGTGGAGGTGGTGCTGCTGGTGCATAAGGCAGTCTCGCTTGCTCTTCCCTTGTCCTGGTCTCATCTACCAGATCCCTTAGATGACATTGTCTTACCAAGTCTTCCAGATGTGCCTTTAGGGCTCTGCACTCTTGAGTTAGATGTCCATCCTCGTTGTGGTAGGCACAGTGTTTCCCCTGACTCCTTCCCATAAATTCGCCAGGAATCCTCTCTAGTGCTCTATAATAGGGCTAATTTTGGATTCTTTCCAAGACTTTGTAGACCGAAATTCGGAACACGATTGTGACTGCCTGTGTAGCCCTCAGTCCTGTCTCTTGCTTGTTGTACCCACCATTACCTCGGCCTCGCTTTGGTGAGTTGTTTCTCTTCTCTTGTTTTGACGCCTTTGTCCCCGGCGTGTCCTCCTCGGCCCTGGCATACTTTTCTATCCTGGCCATGAGTTCCTCCATGCTTTTTGGTAGTGTCTTTGCCAGTGATTTTCGAAGCAGACAATTATCTTTCAGGCCGTTCTTAAAAGATACGACCGCCACCTCTTGGTTATATCCAAGTATTCAGTTGAACACCTCATTATACCTTTTGGAATAGGCTCTAAGAATTTCATCCTTGCCAATTCTCAGAGCCATCAGGGAGTCCACCCTTAACGGCTGTAGTTTGTTTGTCCTAAACCTGGCCACAAATATCTCGGCCAGGCCTTCCCAACTTTTCACAGTTCCTTTCGACAACTTATGAAGCTAGTCTGATGCGATTTCCCTAAAGGATGAGGGGAACACTTTGCAGAGCAACAGCTCATTCCCGGTGTACAGTGCCATCGAGTTCAGGTACAAGCCGACGTAAAATTTAGGGTCAGACTTACCGTCGTATATCTGGAATCTGGCATGTGGAACGTCTCCAGGGCCTCAAACTTGTCCAACTCTACCAAGAACGGCATTCTCGGCTTAACCGGTGAGGTTACCTCGGTATCTTGTTGCTTCCTCTGGAGGTAATCCCTTAGATCCTCCTTTGTTCGTCCAGGAGCTCGGCTATCAATGGATTTTAGCCTTTTCGGTGCGCTACTCCCAGTATCGTTATAAGTTCTCTTGGACCTCTCTCTGCTCGTTGCATCGAAACAAAGTTCTTTGGGGTCAGCTTCTTTGGTACGATGCATCCTCTGAGAATCTCCCTTCATTGACTCTCCTTGCCCGACCGCCCTTAAAGGCCAGTGAGAGTGTTCCTTGGTCTTGGTGTGCTAGGGGAATACATAGGTTGTTTTCTGCCCCTCCTTCTGTGCATTGTTCTTGGCCACTGGAATCGTTGAGTCTTGCAATGGGAACGGTGGCTGTATGACATTGTTCTGCATCATGAAATTGATGACCGATTGCAGGTCCGCCAATTTGTTCACCATTCTCTTCATCACTCCGTCCCTCCACAGGCATCTATCTTTCCATATCTAGAGGTCGTCCTCGTTATAATACCCGCCTCAATCAGACTTTTTGGTACGTCGCCCTCCTTGCCGACGTCTTTCTCTCTAGGATTCTGATCTCGAGTTTCTTCATTGCAGTTATCCTCTTCCACGTTAGGGTCAATATGCTTACCACTCCCAATAGGGATGTCGTTCCCAACCTTTTCTTTCTGTCCGTCGTTGGCCATCTATTCTCCCTTCTTTCCCACAGACGGCGCCAAATTGTGTGTGTTGTTTTTCTGACCACACTGCCAAATAGGTACTCAGCTGGAGAACACTGGCAGAATAGATTGTGCCCAAACGACCTGTCACTAGAAAAAAAGACTCCGGTGGTGGTTCTTCCACTCGGGGGCACTCTGACGATCAAGTCAGTAATCAGTATCTCTCAAAGATAATAATTAGTGCTTAACTCACTAGTCATAATACAAAAAGCGTACCTTAGACCCACAAGGATGCCTCACTTTTATAGCCAACACTGACCTAATCCCTGTAGAAGCCTAGCTTCAATGGACTCTGATGCAATGCTTATCCTAGACTCCCAAATAAATAGAGATAAAATCCTAAGTGTTTTATCTTTATCCGGACTGAGGTCCTCCCCCATTCTAGGACTCTTGTCCCTTATCCGCTCATCTCGGATTCCGGTATCTCCGCAGATAACCTCGGCCTAACCGAGATTACCTCAGCATCAAGTCAAGGACACGTGGCACCTCGGCTGGCATTTCGATGCCACCTTGGCCACGTGTTGCTACCCAAAAAATATGTCCCCACACAACCCATTTTCTTTTCTTTTTTTCTTTACTATTATTATTATTTTTTTAATCAAACCCCTGTTTCCCACTATCCAAAAAAAAAAACAAACAAACAAACAAACAAACACCACCGAACCAAAACCATGCGTTGGTTTTCACCAAACCAATGAGCCAACTGTCACCCACGTTGCTCTACTTTCCCATGTAAATAACATATCTTCAATAGCTCCACTTTCAATTACACCACCAAAAAAAAAAAATGACCAAAAAAAAAGAGCCAACTGTCACCTACGTTGCTCTACTTTCCCATGTAAATAACACATCTTCAATAGCTCCACTTTCAATTACACCGCAAAAAAAAAAAAAAAAAGGCACAATGAAAAGCAAAACATAACAACCAAACCACAAACACCACCAACAAGGGCTTTGTTTTCTTTTTCGATGACGGCCATCCCGCCTACCTCACTTACTCGCCTCTGCTACCGATCTTTTCCTATTGCTTTCATCTTGGGCGACCCTTGAGAGCCCTGCCTCCGTACTTCCAAGCCCGCTGAGCGCAATGCCTCCCTGCTCCTCCTCAACCGCAGAGTACGGCAGCACTCCGAATCGCACCATGACAATGACCTTTCGTTTTAGCTCTTTGTTCTCCACCTTCAGCGTATAAATCTTTGCTCGCGCATCCTTGTACATGAGCTGTAGTAGAGAGAGTTAGGCATTTAACTGTTGTACCTCACTTATCCTATTCTGCAGCTGGTGAGACAAGTTAGTGATCACAGTCATGGTCTCCACACATGACTTTAGCATATAATGGTTGGCCTTAATGTCAGATTATGCCGCCATTATTTGCTTAACTGTAGTAAAAGCAGGGGCAGGGGCACTCTGTCCAGGGGCGCTTATCGGTTCATTCAGGTCTGGAAAGAGGGTAAGCAAACTATGGAAAGACGAGGCCATATCAGAGGATGCACAAGCAGGGGTTAGCATAGTGAAAAAAAGGGATTGCAGAGTGATTTCAGATTGGTTCGTCACTTTGTTTTGCTCTGCCTCTCTATCCAGTCTCAGCCTCGATTTAAAGAGAACAAAAAGATGAAGAAGACAGAGAGGGCGCGAGACCTGAGGTAGACACAACGCTCTGTCAGTCACGTGAACTACGCTAGACATGACGCTCGATACCACAGTGTCTGGCGTGACTTTTGAAGGTTCGGGCACGACTTTCTACAAAGGTGCGACATATATATATGTATATATCTTTGGGCAGCCTATATACACGACCATACCGTGTATTTTACAATGGTTCGACACAACCTTACAGTGTTTTCTACAGTGGTTCAACATGACCACATAGTGTCTTCTACAACGGTCTGACACGGCCACATAGTGTCTTCTACATCGGTCTGACACGACCACACAGTGTTTTCTTCAGCGATCCGACATGACCACAAAGTGTCCTCTACAGCGGTTCGACATGACCACACAGTGTCTTCTACAACGGTCCGACACGACCACATAGTGTCTTCTACAACGGTCTGACCCAACTATACAGTATCTTCAACACTAGTCTGACATGAACATACAGTGTCTCCTATCCTCTTTTATTTTATTTTCCCGTTTTGTTACTCTTTTCAAACTCAAGTTGGTTTGAACCTATCCTCCTTGAGTTTAAGGGGGGATGTTAGAATATATTAGTAGTATATTAGCCAGCTATATATGAGTTGTCTACTAACCAGCTTTCATAATGTTGTTCCTTAGTGCATTGCTTCTTTCGGCCACTTTTGGCCCCTCTGTACACACTTTCCCCTATAAAGGAGAGTCTTCTCTGAACATTGTAAATACACATTCAATATACATAAACATCAATTCAATACACAATTTATTCTCTCTCTTTCTTGATACATAATTCTAACATTATCAATTAAAATATTTGATTCTTAATTTGATTTCGTTTCTAAATTTTTGTCCATAAATATTAATTTGACAAATATCCAATTTTTAGTCCGCACAGAGGACATGATTGACTTGGTCATTTGGGATATTTAGTGTTAACATTCATTGAGAAAGTTCACTCATCCCCTTGTCCATTGTAGGTGAAGGATAAGGAAGGATTCACATTAGCCACCTGTGGAAGAACTAGGAAGATCTTTTCATTAAACAATGGTATTATTTTCGTAACTACGTAACCAAAATTGCACCTTTGTCACTATTTATGTTGCCTTTGGTTCATACATTTAAGTAAGAATTTAGACAGAGAAAGGAAAGGGATAAGGGAAAAAGTAGGTGAAATCTGAATGAAATATAACTATACTTCACTTATATTTCACACATTTTTTTAATTTTCTTTTCAAAATTTCTTCTCAAATTTATGGTGTAATCACAACCTTAAAGATGCATTATTCAAACTTCCAAGTTAGCAGACAGGCATTTGAATTTAGTCCATGGACGTGTTACATGCCTAGTGATAATTGATTTATGTGTATGACGTTTAAAAGGAGCAACGTGTTGTGAAGAAAAATGTTTGGAACCCCCCTTTGGGGATGACTTTCACACCCTCAAAGTGATTTTGGCCCTCCGTATATGTGTGAGGCTCACTCATGTATGTATAAGATCCACATTATGAGTGGTTCAGATTTGTAGGGGTCTTGTGAAGGTGGGGGTCTCAATCATTGCTCTTTAATAAAGCAAAAACATGCACGCCCAAGACGCTATTATACACATTATTGTCAAAAAAATGTATTATCGTATGGGATTAGATTATTTTAAATTGGCCATCCAACTTTATAGGGCATTCGCGCTTGGTGTGTTCATTTTGGAGTTGATTTTAATAATGTAAATCTTTCACTTTTGTTGAGTAAAATATTCATACTAAAAATTATGATAATAGATAACTATTTGTTTGAATCCCATTAAATTTTAAAAAAATGAACGACAATTATAATTTCAAAAGTGACCATTCATCTATACTATATATTAAGGAAAATGAAGTTTATAATGAGAAGGGATGTGAGAGCTCCACATACTCAATCTCAATTTCTTAATTTTTCAATTAAAAAAATTAATTTATAAATCCCACGCTCAATTTTATATATAATTTTACTCTTTTTCAATTTTTCAAATTAAACAAAGAAGGCATCTTCCATTCCTAAAATTATTCCCTAAAATCATTCTTTCCTTACAATCAAACAAAAAAGAAGTTTTTCAATTAAAAAATAATAATTAATAAATCACACACTCAAAAATATTTTGGTTAGCAAATCTCTATATTATATAAGCAACAAGAAGTTTTCGAGAGGAGTATTGTGAGAGATTCAAAACCTCATAATAAATTTGTGAATTTATTAAATTAAAAATAAATTTTAAAAAGTAATATTAGCTAATCCATTAAAGTAATAGTTTTCAAAATATTATTAATTCCATAATTTATAGTTTTCAAAAGGAAACACTAATTTTATTCCCTTTATAATAAAAAAAAATTAAAACTTGTTTTTTACTATATTAATATGTTATTATTCATACCATATAAAACTGCTCTCAAATCTTTAAAATTCATTATATAAATTCAAAACCTTCAAAATATTAAGATTTAATTGCACACATTTAATTGTATATATTTTTTTTCTTTTTTGATTTGTTTTGTACACTCATATGTACTAATATCTATGCCTAAATTATAAATTTTTTAATACACGTGATGGGTGTGAAAAGAAATTAAGTGTGTATGATTATAAGCACACATTCATCAATTTTGTTTTCAAAAAAAAAAAATCTATATCTCATCAGTTTAATTCTTTGGTTAATTAATTTTCACACTACTAAAAGACAATTTTTTTAGTGTTTTATAATGGTAACTCATTTCACAAATAATTAATTATTTTTAAAATATTAAAACATTTTACGTTAAGATTTGTATTAAATAAATGTTTCATAAAGTTTAAATTGAAAATTATAATTTGTTTTGAGGTTTCACTTTTTAATCAAGTTCTATACTAAAAATAAAATCTACAAACTAGCTTAATCTGATATTAAATAATTCTTTCAGATGTAAATATAATTTAATATTAGACATATTTTAAGAATAAATATATAATTTCTTTATTGAAGTTTTAGAATACTAATAAATATGCCAAATATACATATTCATTTTATTTTTTTATTTTGGATATAAAACATTTTACAATATTTTTATCATTTAAAAAAATAAATAAGTGGGCAATGTGATTTTTGGGCATGAACCAAAATGATTATCTAAAAATTATATTGATGTATAACATAAAAATCAACCAAATTCAATTTCTACACTTCTTTTAGTATTTGATTTACTATTAGCTCATACCCATCATAACTTAACAAATTATTAAACATAAGCTTAAATTGATTATTATTAACTGTTTTCGCTAATTACCTGATCAATTTTTAAATCAAGCCCAAGGGAGGATTAGAACATACTCTATATTTTAGGTCGACCGCAGTATTATAAATTTTTTTCATACATCAATATACTTAATTATTTCCAACCTTGACTTGCTCTTGCCTCCTGTCGACGTCACTGTGTTCTTCTGTTACAAGAATCCCACCACCACCACCACAGGACTCACTAGAAAAGAAGGGGGCCTAATGCTGTTCACATTTGCCTCCATGGTCGGTGATTTGAAGAAGGCCATGTCTCAAGCTTTAGTTTGTTCTTACCCATTTGCTGGGGAGGTTATGCCCAAAACTGTGGGTGAACCTCAGCTTCTCTGCAACAACCGTGTAGTGGACTACATTGAAGCTTTTGCCCACGTAGAGCTTCAAGGTCTCAATTTTTACAATCCTGATGACAGCATTGAAGGTAAGTTGGTGCCTAAGAAGAAGCAAGGGGTGCTCTCGGTTCAGTTATTGACCCCTTTTTTTCCATTCAACTTCCTTTTTTATTTAATTTCCAAATAGATCGTTAAGGTGTAGTGGTTTATTTAATGAACTTCCATTTTTAATTTTATGGCACTTCAAATTTTAATTTTTTGCTACTTCTTTTTTTATTAAAGCTTTTTTTCCATTCAACTTCCTTTTTTATTTAATTTCCAAATAGATCGTTAAGGTGTAGTGGTTTATTTAATGAACTTCCATTTTTAATTTTATGGCACTTCAAATTTTAATTTTTTGCTACTTCTTTTTTTATTAAAGCTTTTTTTCCATTCAACTTCCTTTTTTATTTAATTTCCAAATAGATCGTTAAGGTGTAGTGGTTTATTTAATGAACTTCCATTTTTAATTTTATGGCACTTCAAATTTTAATTTTTTGCTACTTCTTTTTTTATTAAAGCTTTTTTTCCATTCAACTTCCTTTTTTATTTAATTTCCAAATAGATCGTTAAGGTGTAGTGGTTTATTTAATGAACTTCCATTTTTAATTTTATGGCACTTCAAATTTTAATTTTTTGCTACTTCTTTTTTTATTAAAGCTTTTTTTCCATTCAACTTCCTTTTTTATTTAATTTCCAAATAGATCGTTAAGGTGTAGTGGTTTATTTAATGAACTTCCATTTTTAATTTTATGGCACTTCAAATTTTAATTTTTTGCTACTTCTTTTTTTATTAAAGCTTTTTTTCCATTCAACTTCCTTTTTTATTTAATTTCCAAATAGATCGTTAAGGTGTAGTGGTTTATTTAATGAACTTCCATTTTTAATTTTATGGCACTTCAAATTTTAATTTTTTGCTACTTCTTTTTTTATTAAAGCTTTTTTTCCATTCAACTTCCTTTTTTATTTAATTTCCAAATAGATCGTTAAGGTGTAGTGGTTTATTTAATGAACTTCCATTTTTAATTTTATGGCACTTCAAATTTTAATTTTTTGCTACTTCTTTTTTTATTAAAGCTTTTTTTCCATTCAACTTCCTTTTTTATTTAATTTCCAAATAGATCGTTAAGGTGTAGTGGTTTATTTAATGAACTTCCATTTTTAATTTTATGGCACTTCAAATTTTAATTTTTTGCTACTTCTTTTTTTATTAAAGCTTTTTTTCCATTCAACTTCCTTTTTTATTTAATTTCCAAATAGATCGTTAAGGTGTAGTGGTTTATTTAATGAACTTCCATTTTTAATTTTATGGCACTTCAAATTTTAATTTTTTGCTACTTCTTTTTTTATTAAAGCTTTTTTTCCATTCAACTTCCTTTTTTATTTAATTTCCAAATAGATCGTTAAGGTGTAGTGGTTTATTTAATGAACTTCCATTTTTAATTTTATGGCACTTCAAATTTTAATTTTTTGCTACTTCTTTTTTTATTAAAGCTTTTTTTCCATTCAACTTCCTTTTTTATTTAATTTCCAAATAGATCGTTAAGGTGTAGTGGTTTATTTAATGAACTTCCATTTTTAATTTTATGGCACTTCAAATTTTAATTTTTTGCTACTTCTTTTTTTATTAAAGCTTTTTTTCCATTCAACTTCCTTTTTTATTTAATTTCCAAATAGATCGTTAAGGTGTAGTGGTTTATTTAATGAACTTCCATTTTTAATTTTATGGCACTTCAAATTTTAATTTTTTGCTACTTCTTTTTTTATTAAAGCTTTTTTTCCATTCAACTTCCTTTTTTATTTAATTTCCAAATAGATCGTTAAGGTGTAGTGGTTTATTTAATGAACTTCCATTTTTAATTTTATGGCACTTCAAATTTTAATTTTTTGCTACTTCTTTTTTTATTAAAGCTTTTTTTCCATTCAACTTCCTTTTTTATTTAATTTCCAAATAGATCGTTAAGGTGTAGTGGTTTATTTAATGAACTTCCATTTTTAATTTTATGGCACTTCAAATTTTAATTTTTTGCTACTTCTTTTTTTATTAAAGCTTTTTTTCCATTCAACTTCCTTTTTTATTTAATTTCCAAATAGATCGTTAAGGTGTAGTGGTTTATTTAATGAACTTCCATTTTTAATTTTATGGCACTTCAAATTTTAATTTTTTGCTACTTCTTTTTTTATTAAAGCTTTTTTTCCATTCAACTTCCTTTTTTATTTAATTTCCAAATAGATCGTTAAGGTGTAGTGGTTTATTTAATGAACTTCCATTTTTAATTTTATGGCACTTCAAATTTTAATTTTTTGCTACTTCTTTTTTTATTAAAGCTTTTTTTCCATTCAACTTCCTTTTTTATTTAATTTCCAAATAGATCGTTAAGGTGTAGTGGTTTATTTAATGAACTTCCATTTTTAATTTTATGGCACTTCAAATTTTAATTTTTTGCTACTTCTTTTTTTATTAAAGCTTTTTTTCCATTCAACTTCCTTTTTTATTTAATTTCCAAATAGATCGTTAAGGTGTAGTGGTTTATTTAATGAACTTCCATTTTTAATTTTATGGCACTTCAAATTTTAATTTTTTGCTACTTCTTTTTTTATTAAAGCTTTTTTTCCATTCAACTTCCTTTTTTATTTAATTTCCAAATAGATCGTTAAGGTGTAGTGGTTTATTTAATGAACTTCCATTTTTAATTTTATGGCACTTCAAATTTTAATTTTTTGCTACTTCTTTTTTTATTAAAGCTTTTTTTCCATTCAACTTCCTTTTTTATTTAATTTCCAAATAGATCGTTAAGGTGTAGTGGTTTATTTAATGAACTTCCATTTTTAATTTTATGGCACTTCAAATTTTAATTTTTTGCTACTTCTTTTTTTATTAAAGCTTTTTTTCCATTCAACTTCCTTTTTTATTTAATTTCCAAATAGATCGTTAAGGTGTAGTGGTTTATTTAATGAACTTCCATTTTTAATTTTATGGCACTTCAAATTTTAATTTTTTGCTACTTCTTTTTTTATTAAAGCTTTTTTTCCATTCAACTTCCTTTTTTATTTAATTTCCAAATAGATCGTTAAGGTGTAGTGGTTTATTTAATGAACTTCCATTTTTAATTTTATGGCACTTCAAATTTTAATTTTTTGCTACTTCTTTTTTTATTAAAGCTTTTTTTCCATTCAACTTCCTTTTTTATTTAATTTCCAAATAGATCGTTAAGGTGTAGTGGTTTATTTAATGAACTTCCATTTTTAATTTTATGGCACTTCAAATTTTAATTTTTTGCTACTTCTTTTTTTATTAAAGCTTTTTTTCCATTCAACTTCCTTTTTTATTTAATTTCCAAATAGATCGTTAAGGTGTAGTGGTTTATTTAATGAACTTCCATTTTTAATTTTATGGCACTTCAAATTTTAATTTTTTGCTACTTCTTTTTTTATTAAAGCTTTTTTTCCATTCAACTTCCTTTTTTATTTAATTTCCAAATAGATCGTTAAGGTGTAGTGGTTTATTTAATGAACTTCCATTTTTAATTTTATGGCACTTCAAATTTTAATTTTTTGCTACTTCTTTTTTTATTAAAGCTTTTTTTCCATTCAACTTCCTTTTTTATTTAATTTCCAAATAGATCGTTAAGGTGTAGTGGTTTATTTAATGAACTTCCATTTTTAATTTTATGGCACTTCAAATTTTAATTTTTTGCTACTTCTTTTTTTATTAAAGCTTTTTTTCCATTCAACTTCCTTTTTTATTTAATTTCCAAATAGATCGTTAAGGTGTAGTGGTTTATTTAATGAACTTCCATTTTTAATTTTATGGCACTTCAAATTTTAATTTTTTGCTACTTCTTTTTTTATTAAAGCTTTTTTTCCATTCAACTTCCTTTTTTATTTAATTTCCAAATAGATCGTTAAGGTGTAGTGGTTTATTTAATGAACTTCCATTTTTAATTTTATGGCACTTCAAATTTTAATTTTTTGCTACTTCTTTTTTTATTAAAGCTTTTTTTCCATTCAACTTCCTTTTTTATTTAATTTCCAAATAGATCGTTAAGGTGTAGTGGTTTATTTAATGAACTTCCATTTTTAATTTTATGGCACTTCAAATTTTAATTTTTTGCTACTTCTTTTTTTATTAAAGCTTTTTTTCCATTCAACTTCCTTTTTTATTTAATTTCCAAATAGATCGTTAAGGTGTAGTGGTTTATTTAATGAACTTCCATTTTTAATTTTATGGCACTTCAAATTTTAATTTTTTGCTACTTCTTTTTTTATTAAAGCTTTTTTTCCATTCAACTTCCTTTTTTATTTAATTTCCAAATAGATCGTTAAGGTGTAGTGGTTTATTTAATGAACTTCCATTTTTAATTTTATGGCACTTCAAATTTTAATTTTTTGCTACTTCTTTTTTTATTAAAGCTTTTTTTCCATTCAACTTCCTTTTTTATTTAATTTCCAAATAGATCGTTAAGGTGTAGTGGTTTATTTAATGAACTTCCATTTTTAATTTTATGGCACTTCAAATTTTAATTTTTTGCTACTTCTTTTTTTATTAAAGCTTTTTTTCCATTCAACTTCCTTTTTTATTTAATTTCCAAATAGATCGTTAAGGTGTAGTGGTTTATTTAATGAACTTCCATTTTTAATTTTATGGCACTTCAAATTTTAATTTTTTGCTACTTCTTTTTTTATTAAAGCTTTTTTTCCATTCAACTTCCTTTTTTATTTAATTTCCAAATAGATCGTTAAGGTGTAGTGGTTTATTTAATGAACTTCCATTTTTAATTTTATGGCACTTCAAATTTTAATTTTTTGCTACTTCTTTTTTTATTAAAGCTTTTTTTCCATTCAACTTCCTTTTTTATTTAATTTCCAAATAGATCGTTAAGGTGTAGTGGTTTATTTAATGAACTTCCATTTTTAATTTTATGGCACTTCAAATTTTAATTTTTTGCTACTTCTTTTTTTATTAAAGCTTTTTTTCCATTCAACTTCCTTTTTTATTTAATTTCCAAATAGATCGTTAAGGTGTAGTGGTTTATTTAATGAACTTCCATTTTTAATTTTATGGCACTTCAAATTTTAATTTTTTGCTACTTCTTTTTTTATTAAAGCTTTTTTTCCATTCAACTTCCTTTTTTATTTAATTTCCAAATAGATCGTTAAGGTGTAGTGGTTTATTTAATGAACTTCCATTTTTAATTTTATGGCACTTCAAATTTTAATTTTTTGCTACTTCTTTTTTTATTAAAGCTTTTTTTCCATTCAACTTCCTTTTTTATTTAATTTCCAAATAGATCGTTAAGGTGTAGTGGTTTATTTAATGAACTTCCATTTTTAATTTTATGGCACTTCAAATTTTAATTTTTTGCTACTTCTTTTTTTATTAAAGCTTTTTTTCCATTCAACTTCCTTTTTTATTTAATTTCCAAATAGATCGTTAAGGTGTAGTGGTTTATTTAATGAACTTCCATTTTTAATTTTATGGCACTTCAAATTTTAATTTTTTGCTACTTCTTTTTTTATTAAAGCTTTTTTTCCATTCAACTTCCTTTTTTATTTAATTTCCAAATAGATCGTTAAGGTGTAGTGGTTTATTTAATGAACTTCCATTTTTAATTTTATGGCACTTCAAATTTTAATTTTTTGCTACTTCTTTTTTTATTAAAGCTTTTTTTCCATTCAACTTCCTTTTTTATTTAATTTCCAAATAGATCGTTAAGGTGTAGTGGTTTATTTAATGAACTTCCATTTTTAATTTTATGGCACTTCAAATTTTAATTTTTTGCTACTTCTTTTTTTATTAAAGCTTTTTTTCCATTCAACTTCCTTTTTTATTTAATTTCCAAATAGATCGTTAAGGTGTAGTGGTTTATTTAATGAACTTCCATTTTTAATTTTATGGCACTTCAAATTTTAATTTTTTGCTACTTCTTTTTTTATTAAAGCTTTTTTTCCATTCAACTTCCTTTTTTATTTAATTTCCAAATAGATCGTTAAGGTGTAGTGGTTTATTTAATGAACTTCCATTTTTAATTTTATGGCACTTCAAATTTTAATTTTTTGCTACTTCTTTTTTTATTAAAGCTTTTTTTCCATTCAACTTCCTTTTTTATTTAATTTCCAAATAGATCGTTAAGGTGTAGTGGTTTATTTAATGAACTTCCATTTTTAATTTTATGGCACTTCAAATTTTAATTTTTTGCTACTTCTTTTTTTATTAAAGCTTTTTTTCCATTCAACTTCCTTTTTTATTTAATTTCCAAATAGATCGTTAAGGTGTAGTGGTTTATTTAATGAACTTCCATTTTTAATTTTATGGCACTTCAAATTTTAATTTTTTGCTACTTCTTTTTTTATTAAAGCTTTTTTTCCATTCAACTTCCTTTTTTATTTAATTTCCAAATAGATCGTTAAGGTGTAGTGGTTTATTTAATGAACTTCCATTTTTAATTTTATGGCACTTCAAATTTTAATTTTTTGCTACTTCTTTTTTTATTAAAGCTTTTTTTCCATTCAACTTCCTTTTTTATTTAATTTCCAAATAGATCGTTAAGGTGTAGTGGTTTATTTAATGAACTTCCATTTTTAATTTTATGGCACTTCAAATTTTAATTTTTTGCTACTTCTTTTTTTATTAAAGCTTTTTTTCCATTCAACTTCCTTTTTTATTTAATTTCCAAATAGATCGTTAAGGTGTAGTGGTTTATTTAATGAACTTCCATTTTTAATTTTATGGCACTTCAAATTTTAATTTTTTGCTACTTCTTTTTTTATTAAAGCTTTTTTTCCATTCAACTTCCTTTTTTATTTAATTTCCAAATAGATCGTTAAGGTGTAGTGGTTTATTTAATGAACTTCCATTTTTAATTTTATGGCACTTCAAATTTTAATTTTTTGCTACTTCTTTTTTTATTAAAGCTTTTTTTCCATTCAACTTCCTTTTTTATTTAATTTCCAAATAGATCGTTAAGGTGTAGTGGTTTATTTAATGAACTTCCATTTTTAATTTTATGGCACTTCAAATTTTAATTTTTTGCTACTTCTTTTTTTATTAAAGCTTTTTTTCCATTCAACTTCCTTTTTTATTTAATTTCCAAATAGATCGTTAAGGTGTAGTGGTTTATTTAATGAACTTCCATTTTTAATTTTATGGCACTTCAAATTTTAATTTTTTGCTACTTCTTTTTTTATTAAAGCTTTTTTTCCATTCAACTTCCTTTTTTATTTAATTTCCAAATAGATCGTTAAGGTGTAGTGGTTTATTTAATGAACTTCCATTTTTAATTTTATGGCACTTCAAATTTTAATTTTTTGCTACTTCTTTTTTTATTAAAGCTTTTTTTCCATTCAACTTCCTTTTTTATTTAATTTCCAAATAGATCGTTAAGGTGTAGTGGTTTATTTAATGAACTTCCATTTTTAATTTTATGGCACTTCAAATTTTAATTTTTTGCTACTTCTTTTTTTATTAAAGCTTTTTTTCCATTCAACTTCCTTTTTTATTTAATTTCCAAATAGATCGTTAAGGTATAGTGGTTTATTTAATGAACTTCCATTTTTAATTTTATGGAACTTCCATTTTTATTTTTATTCAGCTTCCACTTTTATTCAAGTTATTTTTCTATTCAACTTCTTTTTTTATTTAATTTCCAAATAGATGGTTATGGTATAGTGGTTTCTTGAATTAACTGCCATTTTTAATTTTCTGCAACTTCCATTTTTATTTTTATTCCACTTCCTGTTTTATTCAAGTTTCTTTTCTATTCAACTTCATTTTTTTATTTAATTTCCAAATAGATCGTTGATGTATAGTCGTTTTTTTAAGGAACTTCCATTTTTAATTTTTTGGAACTTCCATTTTTATTTTTGTTCAGCTTCCATTTTTATTCAAGTTTTTTTTCTATTCAACTTCCTTTTTTATTTAATTTCCAATTATATCGTTAAGGTATAGTGGTTTCTTGAATTAACTTCCATTTTTAATTTTCTGCAACTTCCACTTTTATTTCTATTTAACTTCCTTTTTTATTCAAGCTTCTTTTCTACTCAACTTCCTTTTTTATTTAATTTCCAAAAAGATCGTCAAGGTATAGTGGTTTTTGGATTGAACTTCCATTTTTATTTTTATTCAACTTCCATTTTTATTCAATTTACTATTCTATTGAACTTTGCTTTTTAATTAATTTCCAAATAGATCGTTAAGGTATAGTGGTTTCTTGAAAAAACTTCCAATTTTAATTTTCTGCAACTTGCATTTTTATTTCTATTCAACTTCTTTTTTTATTCAAGCTTCTTTTCTGTTCAACTTCTTTTTTTATTTAATTTCCAAATAGATTGTTAAGGTATTATGGTTTCTGGATTAAACTTACATTTTTAATTTTATGCAACTTTCATTTTTCTTTTTAAGTAACTTCCATTTTTATTCAATTTTCTTTTCTATTAAAGTTCCTTTTTTATTTAATTTTCAAATAAATCGTTAAGGTATAGTGGTTTCTTTAATGAACTTCCGTTTTTAATTTTATACAACTTCCCTTTTTATTTTTATTCTGCATTCATTTTTATTCAAGTTATTTTTCTATTCAACTTCTTTTTTTATTTAATTTCCAAAGAGATCGTTAAGGTATAGTGGTTTCTTGAATGAACTTCTATTTTTAATTTTCTGCAACTTCCATTTTTATTTTTATTCGACTTCCATTTTTATTCAAGTCATTTTTCTATTCAACTTCCTTTGTTATTTAATTTCCAAATAGATCGTTAAGGTATAGTGGTTTCTTGAATGAACTTCCAATTTTAATTTTCTGCAACTTTGATTTTTATTTCTATTCAACTTCCTTTTTTACTTAATTTCCAATTAGATCGTTAAGGTATAGTTGTTTCTGGATTGAACTTCCATTTTTTATTTTATGCGACTTTCACTTTTATTTTTTTTCAACTTCCATTTTTATTCAATTTACATTTGTATTAAACTTCCTTTTTCATTTAATTTCCAAATAGAACGTTAAGGTATAGTGGTTTCTTGAATGAGCTTCCATTTTTAATTTTCTGCAACTTCCATTTTTATTTTTATTCAACTTCCATTTTTATTCAAGTTATTTTTCTATTCAACTTTCTTTTTTATTTAATTTTCAAATAGGTCGTTAAGGTATAGTGGTTTCTTGAATGAACTTCCATTTTTAATTTTCTGCAACTTCCATTTTTATTTTTATTTAACTTCCTTTTTTCTTCAAGTTTCTTTTCAACTCAACTTCCGTTTTTATTTAATTTCCAAATAGATTGTTAAGGTATAGTGGTTTCTGGATTGAACTTCCATTTTTAATTTTATGCAACTTTTACTTTTATTTTTTTCAACTTCCATTTTTATTCAATTTACTTTTCTATTAAACTTCCTTTTTTATTTAATTTCCAAATAGATCATTAAGGTATAGTGGTTTCTTGAATGAGCTTCCAATTATAATTTTCTGCAACTTTCATTTTTATTTTTATTCAACTTTCATTTTTATTCAAGTTATTTTTTTATTGAACTTTCTTTTTTATTTAATTTTCAAATAGGTCGTTAAGGTATAGTGGTTTCTTGAATGAACTTCCATTTTTAATTTTCTGCAACTTCCATTTTTATTTTTATTTTACTTCCTTTTTTCTTCAAGTTTCTTTTCAACTCAACTTCCGTTTTTATTTAATTTCCAAATAGATTGTTAAGGTATAGTGGTTTCTAGATTAAACTTCCAATTTTAATTTTATGCAACTTCCATTTTTATTTTAATTGAACTTCCATTTTCATTCAATTTACTTTTCTATTAAACTTCCTTTTTTATTTAATTTCCAAATGGATCGTTAAGGTACAGTGGTTTCTTTAATGAACTTCCATTTTTAATTTTATGCAACTTCCATTTTTATCTTTATTCAACATCCATTTTTATTCAAGCTATTTTTCTATTCAACTTCCTTTTTTATTTAATTTCCAAACAGATCGTTAAGGTATACTGATTTCTTGAATGAACTTCCATTTTTAATTTTTTGCAACTTCCATTTTTATTTTTATTTAACTTCCTTTTTTATTCAAGTTTCTTTTCTACTCAACTTCCTTTTTTATTTAATTTTCAAATAGATCGTTAAGGTATAGTGGTTTCTTGAATAAACTTTCATTTTTAATTTTCTGCAGCTTCCATTTTTATTTTTACGTAACTCCCATTTTTATTCAAGTTACTTTTCTATTCAACTTCTTTTTTATTTAATTTCCAAATAGATCGTTAAGGTATAGTTGTTTCTTTAATGAACTTCCATTTATAATTTTGTGGAACTTCCCTGTTTATTTTTATTCAGCTTTCATTTTTATTACAGTTATTTTCTTTTCAACTTCCTTTTTTATTTAATTTACAAATAGATCGTTAAGGTATAGTGGTTTCTTGAATTAACTTCCTTTTTTGATTATCAGCAACTTCCATTTTTATTTTTAAGTAACCTCATTTTTATTCAAGTTACTTTTCCATTCAACTTTCTTTTTTTATTTAATTTCCAAATAGATCGTTAAGGTATAGTCGTTTCTTGAGTGAGCTTCCATTTATAATTTTCGGCAACTTCCATTTTTATTTTTATTCAACTTCCATTATTATTCAAGTTATTTTTCTATTCAACATTCTTTTTTATTTAATTTTCAAATTGGTCATTAAGGTATAGTGGTTTCTTGAATGAACTTCCATTTTTAATTTTCTGCAACTTCCATTTTCATTTTTATTTAACTTCCTTTTTTGTTCAAGTTTCTTTTCTTCTCAACTTCCGTTTTTATTTAATTTCCAAATAGATCGTTAAGGTACAGTGGTTTCTGGATTGAACTTGCATTTTTAATTTTATGCAACTTTCATTTTTATTTTTATTCAACTTCCATTTTTATTCAATTTTACTTTTCTATTAAACTTCCTTTTTTATTTAATTTACAAATAGATCGTTAAGGTATAGTGGTTTCTTGAATGAACTTCCATTTTTAATTT
>NW_021024786.1:613597-623722 GCF_004153795.1 Camellia sinensis | reverse complement strand
TTTTATTCAAGTTATTTTTCTATTCAACTTCCTTTTTTATTTAATTTCCAAATAGATCGTTAAGGTATAGTGGTTTCTTGAATGAACTTCCATTTTTAATTTTCTGCTACTTCCATTTTTATTTTTATTTGACTTCCTTTTTCATTCAGTTTTTTTCTGCTCAGCTTCCTTTTTTAGTTAATTTCCAAATAGATTGTTAAGGTATAGTGGTTTCCGGATTGAACTTTCATTTTTAATTTTATGCAACTTTCATTTTTATTTTTATTCAATTTACTTTTCTATTCAACTTCCTTTTTTATTTAATTTCGAAATAGATCGTTAAGGTATAGTGGTTTCTTGAATGAACTTCCATTTTTAATTTTCTGCTACTTCCATTTTTATTTTTATTTGACTTCCTTTTTCATTCAGTTTTTTTCTGCTCAGCTTCCTTTTTTAGTTAATTTCCAAATAGATTGTTAAGGTATAGTGGTTTCCGGATTGAACTTTCATTTTTATTTTTATGCAACTTTCATTTTTATTTTTATTCCACTTCCATTTTTATTCAATTTACTTTTCTATTAAACTTCTTTTTTAATTTAATTTCCAAATAGATCATTAAGGTATAGTGGTTTCTTGAATGAGCTTCCATTTATAATTTTCTGCAACTTTCATTTTTATTGTTATTCAACTTCCATTTTTATTCAAGTCATTTTTCTATTCAACTTCCTTTTTTATTTAGTTTCCAAATAGATCGTTAAGGTATAGTGGTTTCTTTAATGAACTTCCATTTTTAATTTTTTGCAACTTCCATTTTTTTTTAATTAACTTCCTTTTTTATTCAAGTTACTTTTCTACTCAACTTCCTTTTTTATTTAATTTCCAAATAGATCATTAAGGTATAGTGGTTTCTTCAATTAACTTCCATTTTTAATTTTCTGCAACTTCCATTTTTATTTTTAAGTAATTTCCATTTTAATTCAAGTTACTTTTCTATTCTGCTTCCTTTTTTATTTAATTTCCAAATAGATCGTTAACTTATAGTGGTTTCTGGATTGAACTTCCATTTTTAATTTTATGCAACTTTCATTTTTTTTTTTCAATTTCCATTTTTATTCAATTTACTTTTCTGTTAAACTTCCTTTGTTATTTAATTTCCAAATAGATCATTAAGGTATAGTGGTTTCTTGAATGAATTTCCATTTTTAATTTTCTGCAACTTCCATTTTTCTTTTTATTCGACTTTCATTTTTATTCAAGTTATATTTTTATTCAACATCCTTTTTTATTTAATTTCGAAATACATCGTTAAGGTATAGAGGTTTCTTGAATGAACTTCCATTTTTAATTTTCTGCTACTTCCATTTTTATTTTTATTTAACTTACTTTTTCAATCAGCTTCTTTTTTGCTCAACTTCCTTTTTTATTTAATTTCCAAATAGATCGTTAAGGTATAGTGGTTTCTTGAATGAACTTCCATTTTTAATTTTCTGCAACTTCCATTTTTATTTTTATTTAAGTTCCATTTTTATTCAAGTAACTTTTCTACTCAACTTCCTTTTTTATTTATTTTCCAAATAGATCGTTAAGGTATAGTGGTTTCTTTAATGAACTTCCATTTTTAGTTTTGTGGAACTTCCATTTTTATTTTTATTCAGGTTTCATTTTTATTCAAGTTATTTTTCTATTCAACTTCCTTTTTTATTTAATTTCCAAATAGATCGTTAAGGTATAGTGGTTTCTTTAATGAACTTCCATTTTTAATTTTCTACAACTTCCAGTTTTAATTTTATTCGACTACCATTTTTGTTCAAGTCATTTTTCTATTCAACTTCCTTTTTTATATAATTTCAAAATAGATCGTTAAGGTATAGTGGTTTCTTTAATGAACTTCCAATTTTAATTTTCTGCAACTTCCTTTTTTATTTCTATTCAACTTCTTTTTTTATTCTAGTTTCTTTTCTATTCAACTTCCTTTTTATTTAATTTACAAATAGATCATTAAGGTATAGTGGTTTCTGGATTGAACTTCAATTTTTAATTTTATGCAACCTTCACTACTATTTTTTTTCAACTTCCATTTTTATTCTATTTACTTTTCTATTAAACTTACTTTTTTATTTAATTTCCAAATAAATCGTTAAGGTATAGTGGTTTCTTGAATGAGCTTCCATTTATAATTTTCTGCAACTTCCATTTTTATTTTTATTCAACTTCAATTTTTATTCAAGTTATTTTTCTATTCAACTTCGTTTTTTATTTAATTTCCAAATAGATCATTAAGGTATAGTGGATTTTTATTTTTATTCGACTTTCATTTTTATTCAAGTTATTTTTTTATTCAACTTCCTTTTTTATTTAATTTCCAAATAGATCATTAAGGTATACTGGTTTCTTGAATGAACTTACATTTTTAATTTTCTGCAACTACCATTTTTATTTTTATTTATCTTCCTTTTACAATCAGTTTCTTTCCTGCTCAATTTCCATTTTTATTTAATTTTCAAATAGGTCGTTAAGGTATAGTGGTTTCTGGATTGAACTTTCATTTTTAATTTTATGCAACTTTCATTTTTATATTTATTCCCCTTCCATTTTTATTCAATTTACTTTTCTATTATACTTCCTTTTTTATTTAATTTCCAAATAGATCGTTACGGTATAGTGGTTTCTTGAATGAACTTTCATTTTTAATTTTCTGCAACTTCCATTTTTTTTAAAGTTACTTTTCAATTCAACTTATTTTTTATTTAATTTCCAAATAGATCGTTAAGGCATAGTTGTTTCTTTAATGAACTTCAATTTTTAATTTTATGGAACTTCCATTTTTATTTTTATTCAGCTTTCATTTTTATTCAAGTTATTTTTCTGTTGAACTTCCTTTTTTATTTAATTTCCAAATATATCGTTAAAGTATAGTGGTTTCTTGAATGAACTTCCATTTTTAATTTTCTGCAACTTCCAGTTTTAATTTTATTCGACTTCCATTTTTATTCAAGTCATTTTTCTATTCAACTTCTTTTTTTATTTCATTTCCAAATAGATCGTTAAGGTATAGTGGTTTCTTCACTGAACTTCCAATTTTAATTTTCTGCGACTTATATTTTTATTTCTATTCAACTTCCTTTTTTATTTAATTTCCAAATAGATCGTTAAGGTATAGTGGTTTCTGGATTGAAATTCAATTTTTAATTTTATGCAACTTTCACTTTTATTTTTTTTCAACTTCCATTTTTATTCAATATACTTTTCTATTAAACTTCCTTTTTTATTTAATTTCCAAATAGATCGTTAAGGTATAGTGGTTTCATGAATGAGCTTCCAATTATAATTTTCTGCAACTTCCATTTTTATTTTTATTCAACTTCCATTTTTATTCAAGTTATTTTTCTATCCAACTTCCATTTTTTTTTATTTAACTTCCTTTTTTATTCAAGTTTCTTTTCTACTCAACTTCCTTTTTCATTTAATTTCCAAATAGATCGTTAAGGTATAGTGGTTTCTTGAATTAACTTCCATTTTTAATTTTCTGCTACTTCCATTGTTATTTTTAAATAACTTCCATTTTTATTCAAGTTATTTTTCTATTCGACTTCCTTTTTTATTTAATTTCCAAAGAGATCGTTAACGTATAGTGCTTTCTGGATTGAACTTTCATTTTTAATTTTATGCAACTTTCATTTTTGTTTTTTTCAATTTCCATTTTTATTCAATTTACTTTTCTGTTAAACTTCCTTTTTTATTTAATTTCCGAATAGATCGTTAAGGTATAGTTGTTTATTGAATGGATTTCCATTTTTAGTTTTCTGCGACTTCCAATTTTATTTTTTTTCGACTTTCATTTTTATTAAAGTTATTTTTTCATTCAACTTCCTTTTTTATTTAATTTCCAAATAGATCGTTAAGGAATACTGGTTTCTTGAATGAACTACCGTTTTTAATTTTCAAAAACTTCCATTTTTATTTTTATTTAACTTCCTTTTTAAATCAGGTTCTTTTCTGCTCAACTTCCTTTTTTATTTAATTTCCAAATAGATCGTTAAGGTATAGTGGTTTCCGGATTGAACTTTCATTTTTAATTTTATGCAACTTTCATTTTTATTTTCATTCCACTTCCATTTTTATTCATTTTACTTTTCTATTAAACTTCCTTTTTTATTTAATTTCCAAATAGATCGTTAAGGTATTGTGGTTTCTTGAATGAACTTCCATTTTTAATTTTCTGCAACATCCATTTTTATTTTTATTCGACTTCCGTTTTTCTTCAAGTTACTTTTCTATTCAACTTCCTTTTTTATTTAATTTCCAGATAGATCGTTAAGGTATAGTGGTTTCTTTAATGAACTTCCATTTTTAATTTTATGGAACTTCCATTTTTATTTTTATTCTGCGTTCATTTTTATTCAAGTCATTTTTCTATTCAACTTCATTTTTTATTTAATTTCCAAATAGATGGTTAAGGTATATAGTGGTTTCTTGAATTAACATTCATTTTTAATTTTCTGCAACTTCCATTTTTATTCAAGTTGCTTTTCTATTCAACTTCCTTTTTTTATTTAATTTCCAAATAGATCGTTAACGTATAGTGGTTTCTTGAACGAACTTCCATTTTTAATTTTCTGCAACTTCCATTTTTATTCAAGTTACTTTTCTATTCAACTTCCTTTTTTATTTAATTTCCAAATAGATCGTTAAGGTATAGTGGTTTCTTTAATGAACTTTCATTTTTAATTTTATGGAACTTCCATTTTTATTTTTATTCAGCTTTCATTTTTATTCAAGTTATTTTTCTATTCAACTTGCTTTTTTATTTAATTTCCAAATAGATCGTTCAGATATAGTGGTTTCTTGAATTAACTTTCATTTTTCATTTTCTGCAACTTCCATTTTTATTTTTAAGTAACTTCCATTTTTATTCAAGTTACTTTTCTATTCAACTTCCTTTTTTATTTAATTTCCAAATAGATCGTTAAGGTATAGTGGTTTCTTGAATGAACTTCCATTTTTAATTTTCTGCAACTTCCAGTTTTAATTTTATTCGTTTTCTATTTTTATTCAAGTCATTTTTCTATTCAACTTCCTTTTTTATTTAATTTCGAAATAGATTGTTAAGGTATAGTGGTTTCTTCAATGAACTTCCAATTTTAATTTTTTGCAACTTCCATTTTTATTTCTATTGAACTTCCTTTTCTATTCTAGTTTCTTCTCTATTGAACTTCCTTTTTTATTTAATTTCCAAATAGATCGTTAAGGTATAGTTGTTTCTGGATTGAACTACAATTTTTAATTTTATGCAACTTTCACTTTTATTTTTTTTCAACTTTCATTTTTATTCAATTTACTTTTCTATTAAGCTTCCTTTTTAATTTAATTTCCAAATAAATCGTTAAGGTATATTGGTTTCTTGAATGAGCTTCCATTTAGAATTTTCTGCAACTTCCATTTTTATTTTTATTCAACTTCCATTTTTATTCAAGTTATTTTTCTATTCAACTTTCTTTTTTATTTAATTTCCAAATAGATCGTAAAGGTATAGTGGTTTCTTGAATGAACTTCCATTTTTAATTTTTCGCAACTTCCATATTTTTTTTATTTAACTTCCTTTTTTTCAAGTTTCTTTTCCACTCAACTTCCTTTTTTATTTAATTTCCAAATAGATCTTTAAGGTATAGTGGTTTCTTGAATTAACTTCCATTTTTAATTTTCTGCAACTTCCACTTTTATTTTTTAGTAACTTCCATTTTTATCCAAGTTACTTTTCTATTCAACTACCATTTTTATTTAATTTTGAAAGAGATCGTTAACGTATAGTGGTTTCTAGATTGAACTTCCATTTTTAATTTTATGCAACTTCCATTTTTGTTTTTTTTTCAATTTCCATTTTTATTCAATTTACTTTTCTGTTAAACTTCCTTTTTTATTTAATTTCCAAGTAGATCGTTAAGGTATAGTGGTTTCTTGAATGAATTTCCATTTTTAATTTTCTGCAACTTCCATTTTTATTTTTGTTCGACTTTCATTTTTATTCAAAATTATTTTTTTATTCAACTTCCTTTTTTATTTAATTTCCAAATAGTTCGTTAAGGTATAGTGGTTTCTTGAATGAACTTCCATTTTTAATTTTCTGCAACTTCCATTTTTATTTTTATTCGACTTCCATTTTTATTCATGTTACTTTTCTATTCAACTTCCTTTTTTACTTAATTTCCAAATAGATCGTTATGGTATAGTGGTTTTTTTAATGAACTTCCATTTTTAATTTTATGGAACTTCCATTTTTATTTTTATTCAGCTTTCATTTTTATTGAAGTTATTTTTCTATTCAACTTCCTTTTTTATTTAATTTCCAAATAGATCGTTAAGGTATAGTGGTTTCTTGAATTAACTTCCATTTTGAATTTTCTGCAACTTCCATTTTTATTCAAGTTACTTTTCTTTTCAACTTCCTTTTTCATTTAATTTCAAAATAGAACGTTAAGGTATAGTGGTTTCTTGAATGAACTTCCATTTTTAAATTTCCGCAACTTCCAGTTTTAATTTTATTCGACTACCATTTTTATTCAATTCATTTTTCTATTCAACTTCCTTTTTTATATAATTTCCAAATAGATCGTTAAGGTATAGTGGTTTCTTCAATGAACTTCCAATTTTAATTTTCTGCAACTTCCTTTTTTGTTTCTATTCAACTTCTTTTTTTATTCCTGTTTCTTTTCTATTCAACTTCCTTTTTATTTAATTTCCAAATAGATCGTTGAGGTATAGTGGTTTCTGGATTGAACTTCGATTTTTAATTTTATGCAACTTTCACGTTTATTTTTTTTCAACTTCCATTTTTATTCAATTTACTTTTCTATTAAACTTCCTTTTTTATTTAATTTCCAAATAGATCGTTAAGGTATAGTGGTTTCTTGAATGAGCTTCCATTTATAATTTTCTGCAACTTCCATTTTTATTTTTATTCAACTTCCATTTTTATTCAAGTTATTTTCTATTCAACTTCCTTTTTTATTTAATTTCCAAATAGATCGTTAAGGTATAAAGTTTTCTTGATTGAACTTCCATTTTTAATTTTTTGCAACTTCCATTTTTTTTTATTTAACTTCCTTCTTTATTCAAGTTTCTTTTCTACTCAACTTCCTTTTTTATTTAATTTCCAAATAGATCGTTAAGGTATAGTGGTTTCTTGAATTAACTTCCATTTTTAATTTTCTGGAACTTCCATTTTTATTTTTATGTAACTTCCATTTTTATTCAAGTTACTTTTCTATTCAACTTCCTTTTTTATTTAATTTCCAAAGAGATCGTTAACGTATGGTGGTTTCTGGATTGAACTTCCATTTTTAATTTTATGCAACTTTCACTTTTCTTTTTTTCAACTTTCATTTTTATTCAATTTACATTTCTATTAAACTTTCTTTTTTATTTAATTTCCAAATAGATCGTTAAGGTATAGTGGTTTCTTGAATGAGCTTCAATTTAAAATTTTCTGCAACTTCCATTTTTATTTTTGTTCAATTTCCTTTTTTATTTAATTTGCAAATACATCGTTAAGGTATAGTGGTTTCTAGAATGTACTTTAATTTTTAATTTTTTGCAGCTTCCATTTTATTTATTTAACTTCCTTTTTTATTCAAGTTTCTTTTCTATTCAACTTCGTTTTTTATTTAATTTCCAAATAGATCGTTGAGGTATAGTGGTTTCTTTAATGAACTTCCATTTTTAATTTTATGGAACTTCCCCTTTTTTTATTTAATTTCCAAATAGATCGTTAATGTATACTAGTGTCTTGAATGAACTTCTGTTTTCAATTTTATGGAACTTCCAATTTTATTTTTATTCCACTTCCATTTTTATTCAATTTCCTTTTCTATTCAATTTCCTTTTTTATTTAATTTCCAAATGGATCGTTAATGTATAGTGGTTTCTTTGATGAACTTCCATGTTTAATTTTATGCAGTTTTCATTTCTATTTTTACTCAACTTCTATTTTTATTTAATTTCCATCCCCATTCAATTTCCTTTTTTATTTAATTTCCAAATAGATCGTTAAGGTGCAGTGGTTTCTTGCAAGACCTTCCATTTTTACTTTTATGCTACTTCCATTTGTATTTTTATTCAACTTCCATTTTTAATCAATTTCCTTTTCTATTCAATTTCCTTTTTTATTTAATTTCCAAATAGATCGTCACGGTATAGTGGTTTCTTGATTGACCTTCCATGTTTAATTTTATGCAGTTTCCATTTTAATTCTTATTCCACTTCCATTTTTATTCAATTTCCTTTTCTATTCAATTTCTTTTTTTATTTAATTTCAAAATAGATCGTTAAGTTATAGTGTTTTCTTGAATGAACTTCCATATTTAATTTTATGCAGTTTCCATTTATATTTTTATTCAATTTCCTTTTATATTTCATTTCCAAATAGATCGTTAAGGTGTAGTGGTTACTTGAATAAACTTCCATTCTTAATTTTACGCAACTTCCGTTTTTATTTTTATTCCACTTCCATTTTTATTCAATTTCCTTTTCTATTCAATTTCCTTTCATATTTAATTTCCAAAGAGATCGTTAAGGTGTAGTGGTTTCTTGAATTAACTTCCACGTTTAATCTGATGCTGTTTCCATTTCTATTTTTATTCAAGTTCTATTTTTGTTAAATTTCCATCTCTATTCAATTTCCTTTTTTGATTTCATTTTCAAATAGATCGTTATGATATAGTGGTTTCTTGAATGAACTTCCGTGTTTAATTTTATGCAGTGTCCATTTCTATTTTTATTCAACTTCTATTTTTATTCAATTTCCATCTCCACTCAATTTCCTTTTTTATTTAATTTCCCAATAGATTGTTAAGGTATAGTCGTTTCTCGAATGAACTTCCACTTTTAATTTTATGCAACTTCTATTTGTATTTTTATTCCACTTCCATTTTAATTCAATTTCCTTTTCTATTCAATTTCCATTTTTATTTAATTTCCAAATAAATCGTTAAGGTATAGTTGTTTCTTGAATGAGCTTTCATTTTTAATTTATGCAACTTCCATTTTTATTTTTATTCAACTTCGATTTTTATTCAATTTCCTTTTCTATTCAATTTCCTTTTTTTATTTAATTTCCAAATAGATCGTTAATGTATACTGATTTCTTGAATAAACTTGCATTTTTAATTTTATGTAACCTCCATTTTTATTTTTATTCCACATCCATTTTTATTCAATTTCCTTTCCTATTCAATTTCCTTTTCTATTTAATTTCCAAATAGATCGTTAAGGTATAGTGGTTTCTTGAATGAACTTCCATGTTTAATTTTATGCAGTTTCCATTTCTATTTTTATTCAACTTCTATCCACATTCAATTTCCTTTTTTATTTAATTCCTAAATAGATCGTTACGGTGTAGTGGTTTCTTGAATGAACTTCCATTTTAATTTTATGCAACTTCCATTTTTATTTTTATTCCACTTATATTTTTATTCAATTTCCATTTCTAATCAATTTCCTTCTTTAATTAACTGCCAAACAGATCGTTAAGGTATAGTGGTTTCTTGAATGGACGTTCATGTTTAATTTTAAGCAGTTTCCATTTTTATTTTTACTCAACTTCTATTTTTATTAAATTTCCATCTCCATTCAATTTCCTTTTTTATTTAATTTGCAAATAGATCGTTAAGGAATAGTGGTTTCTTGAATGAACTTTTATTTTTTTTTATTCAACCCCAATTTTTATTCAATTTCCTTTTCTTTTCAATTTCCTTTTTTTATTTAATTTCCAAATAGATCGTTAAGGAATAGTGGTTTCTTGAATGAACTTTCATTTTTAATTTTATGCAACTTTGATTTTTTTTTATTCAACCCCAATTTTTATTCAATTTCCTTTTCTATTCAATTTCCTTTTTTTATTTAATTTCCAAATAGATCTTTAAGTTATAGTGGTTTCTTGAATGAGGTTCCATGTTCAATTTTACGCAGTTTCCATTTCTATTTTTATTCAATTTCCATTTCCAATCAATTTCCTTTTTTATTTAATTTCCAAATAGATCGTTAAGGTATAGTGGTTTCTGGATTGAACTTCCATTTTTAATTTCATGCAACTTCCATTTTTATTTTTATTCCACTTCTATTTTTATTCAATTTTCATCTCCATTCAATTTA
>NW_021024786.1:592732-608548 GCF_004153795.1 Camellia sinensis | reverse complement strand
AAAGAAGGTTTAAAAATGTGTATTGATCTTAAACTTAGTCAAAAAGCTAATAAAGATAAACATAAAGCTAAATATGAATTAGGAAATTTCTGTGAACAATATGGTTTACCTCCTGTTGCACCCTCTCGTAGGAAATCACACAAATATTCCAAAAAGAAACATCAATCATCATATAAATATTCTAATAAATATAAAAAGAATTATTCTCCTTCCAAATCACATGATAAATTCTACACTAAACCTAAAAAGAAATACTACAAATCCAAATCCCATCCAAAATCTAAATCTACCAAAGACGTTACTTGTTATAACTGTGGTCAAAAAGGTCATTACTCAAATAAATGTAAAGAAAAACAAAAGTTAAAGGATAAAGTTAATCAACTTCAAATTGATGATAACTCTAAAAACCAATTATACGAAATTTTCCAATTAAGTCAATCTATTACTAGTTCTTCTTCTTCTGACCATCCTGATACTTCATCTGACCATCCTGATACTTCATCTGATTACCAATCCCCAAGTGATGATTCTAATGACAACATTAATATAGGCTGTAATGATGTTTGTTGTAAACCCGTTAAAGAAGTTACTGTTCTTATCAAAAACACTCAAGAAGAATCCGCCCTTATTGACCTTATCAGTAAATTAGATGATCCAAAATTAAAACAAAAATGTACTGATAAATTAAAATCCTTATTCATCCATTCCGATACTAAACCAAAGTTTGATAAACCCATAATAAGTTTAACCAAAACTTTAGAACGATTTAAAAATAAACAAAAAGAAGTTACGTTACAAGATTTACAACACGAGATCAATCAGATTAAACTAACAATCAAAGAATTACAACATAAAGATAAAAAACTCGAAGATGAAATTATTACTTTAAAACTTAATAAAAGTTTAGATAATTTCCAAAATAATGGACAAGAATCCCCACATGAACATGAATCTGAACATGATTCTGATCCTACTAATCCTGATAATGTGCTATTTGACAACCGATCACACCATTCTCAATCCAACAATCCTGAAGAAAAACGGTTAAGTCTAATTAATAAGCTTTACATTCAAAAATGGTATTCTAAAATTAAAATAATTGTCAATGATTTTGAATTAGAATTAATTGCTTTAATTGATACTGGTGCTGATTTAAATTGTATACAAGAAGGTTTACTTCCTATGACATATTATGAAAAATGTCAAGAGAAATTAACTTCTGCTAATGGTACTAGGATGCATATCAAATATAAATTACCTAAAGTTCATGTTTGTCAAGATAATGTCTGTTTTAAAACCTCTTTTGTCCTAAATTTCCCCATTTTAAAAAATATTTAGGTGGCGACTCTGTATCTGGCAAAGCAGTCCATGTTTGGTACTACTCTTTCAAAATTTGTTTTCTCAAAATGATTTGCCGGATTTGGACTCTTTGGTTCAGATTTAGAACCGCGACACAAATCAGGTCCGAACTGTAGCATGAGGCCCACGGGCGCGTCTACACACATGTTTTAGGACAACCTGTTACCTTTAAATTCTTATCTCCCCCTGAAATATTAAAACTTAATCAATTACAAGATTGTTCTATTTCCTATCAAATTAACCGCCTAACTCGGCATTTGAATTTTCTTAAAGAAGAAATAAATCATAAACGCATTGACCAACAATTAACTGATCCAGTTCTTATTTCTCAAATCAATGATTTCAAATTAAAACTTCAATCAACTGTTTGTTCCACTTTACCTACTGCCTTTTGGCACAGAAAAAAACATGTAGTCACTCTACCTTATATTAAGAATTTTGATGAACGACACATTCCTACTAAATCTCGACCAATTCAAATGAATCATGAATTACTTGAACTATGTAAAAAAGAAATTAATGACTTATTATATAACCGAATCATTCGTCTAAGTAAATCACCATGGTCTTGCTCTGCTTTTTATGTTAATAAAAATGCTGAATTAGAACGCGGTGTCCCTCGTTTGGTTATCAATTATAAACCTTTAAATGATGTTCTAGAATGGATTAGGTATCCTATTCCTAATAAAAAAGATTTAATTAAACGACTCAGTCAAGCTGTTATTTTCAGTAAATTCGATTTAAAAAGTGGTTTCTGGAAAATTCAAATTCATCCAAAAGATAGATATAAAACTGCATTTAATACACCCTTTGGCCAATATGAATGGAATGTCATGCCATTTGGTTTAAAAAATGCTCCTAGCGAATTTCAAAATATCATGAATGACATATTCAACCCTTTTAGTCATTTTTCCATTGTCTACATTGATGACATATTAATTTTTTCAAACTCAATTAGTCAACATTGGAAACATTTAACTGCATTCTTTTACACAATTAAAAGTCACGGTCTTGTCATTTCTGCCCCTAAAATTAAATTATTTCAAACCAAAATAAGGTTTTTAGGTTATGATATTCATCATAATACTATTTTACCCATTAGTCGATCCATTGAATTTGCTTCCAAATTCCTGATGAAATTCTTGATAAAACCCAATTACAAAGGTTCTTAGGATCCCTTAATTACATTGCTGAATTCTACAAAGACCTTAGGAAAACTTGTCAACCTCTATTTGATAGGTTAAAGGATAATCCTCCTCCTTGGTCTTCTGTTCATACATCTATTGTTCAAAATGTCAAACGATATGTCAAGTCTCTTCCTTGTCTTGGTATTCCTACTGAAAATTCGTTCAAAATTATCCAAACTGATGCTTCCGATATTGGTTATGGTGGCATTCTTCTTCAGAAACTTACTCCTCAGTCCTCTGAGCAAATTGTTCTTTATCATTCTGGTGTCTGGAATAAAGCACAATTAAATTACAGTACTATTAAAAAGGATATTTTATCTACTGTCTTATGTATTCAAAAATTTCAAGATGATATTTTCAATCAAAATTTTTTACTTCGTGTTGATTGCAAATCTGCTAAATATGTTATTGAAAAAGATGTTCAAAATCTTGCTAGTAAGCAAATTTTTGCTCGATGGCAAGCTATTTTAAGTATTTTTTATTTTGATATTACCTATATCCCTAGTTGTCAAAATTCCCTTCCTGATTTTCTTATCCGGGAATTTTTATAGGGGGGTAAGGGATGACTGCACCATTTACCTCTTACCACAAATCCCGCATTACCTATTTCAAAACCCAGATTAAACAGCTTACCCATCGTATTCACCGCCTCAAATTAGCCCGACCAACTACCAAACGAGCCCAAAATATCAATTACCATCAACCTCAAGCCCGTCGCAATTTACTTGCTCACAACTACAACTGTTTACACCGTCATCAAGATTATTTAGATCTTCTTTCTGGCTGCTAATCATTAATTCTTGTTTTCACAGATGTCTCGCCCAAGGCCTCCTTCAAAGGCTTTGGTCCCTTCCTCCAGTAAACCTAATCAACTTCCTGTTCCACCTTCTTTGGAGCCAACCTCCCAATCACACTCTCTTGACCTAGTTAATGGTTACCAAGCCCTTGGTAACATCCATCGTCCTGATTACTCTTCTGCATTGGCTTCTGATCCTTTTGCTCCTAGTCAATCAGTTTCAGTTACTCCATTCCCAGCTAACCCAGTCCGGTCATCCAAGACTGAATACACCAAATCACATATTACTAACTTATTTTATAAAGAACCCAGTCACCCAAAGAGCCAAATCCTTAATGACATTGCTAAATCCTATTTTGGTCTTGGATGCCATTTCACCCTTTCACATCCAGAGAAAACACTTTCCTACTACAAAGATATTCTGCTCCATCATCAATCAATTTTGATTAAGCCAATCCAAGATCGCACCTATGCTTACAAGATTCTATACCATTCCATTTACATTCACAGCATTGTTTCCTTAGCTGAATGGGGTCCTCCCTACCAGCTTCGTGATTTACCTAGCCATTCTATCCAGTATAATTACCATGATTACATTGATGCTTGGTTCAAGATTTTCTTGTACCAGAATGAGACCTTTAGTCACTCTTGGTTCATCTCATTTGATCAAAAATTCAAGTCTGAATTACCTTCCTGGTTTCTGAGATGGTGGACTCACTATGGTGCCATTTCAGAGATTCTCCCTGATAATCTACTTGAATTAATCAACTATTTTGCTACTGTCTACCCATTTACTACCCATCAGAGATCATTCCCATTATTGTTAATTTTTATAGCCAAGTATAGAATCCCTTGGATATTCAAATGGCATTATGGGATTGATGGTAACATAATCATCCGACATCATTCAGTCAAGTGGTGGGCTAAGTTCAATTTGCCTCGTATATTTGAAATTGTTCAAGAAGAATTCCCATCTGATCAATGTGCTCCAACCCCTGCAATGGTTAAAACCCAGCAGATCCCAACTGCTGCAATCATACAAGGAAGTCAGCCCAGCCTTCCTCCAATCAATCTTGGAAGCCCCTCATCTAGTGGTTCCAAGCCCCAATCCAAAACAGCCCAGTCAGCACAATCAAAATCCAAGGCGCAGTCCAAAGCTCCTGCAGCTCCGACTCAGCCCAAAGACCATTCATGGCCCAAATCAAAATCCACAGCAAAGGCTAAGCCCATTTCTCCTCCTGCTCAGCCCAAAGCTCAATCAAAGGTCAAGCCCAAACTATCCAGAGAAGAACTGCTCCAGTTAGCCTGACAAATTACAGATCAAGCTGAAGCCCAATCTACTTCCAGTTCAGACCATTCAGAAGAAGGATCAGTCAGTGCACACTCTTCTGAAGAATCAACTAATCAGTATTCAGGTCCTGAGTTTCAAGATGCTCAAGACCCGTTTGCCTAATCAACATAGGATTCCCTATAAATACAAATTAGCTTCAGTCACTACTCTTTTGAGAAAAGCTGCCAATTTGTATTTATATTGATTCCTTTATTCACATGTTCCACCGAAATTAATGAATAGTAAAAGTTACTGTTCACTTTTACTGTTCACTATCACTATTCATCCAGTCAACTTTTGTTTAAAGCTGCACAACTGTTCAATCAATCAACCGAAGGCAACCGACAGCATCTTCTTTGCCTCATGCTTTGCCAGCTGCTTTCAGAAATCACGAGCTCACTGTTTTGCTTTTATTTCTATATATTGTAATCAATTGTAAGCATTCAGGCATTCGTCAATTTTTCTTCCCCTTCATTGTTTTAAGAAAAATAGAGTGTGCTGAGTGCTCTTCGAATTCTCCCTTTGCACCTAGTTAAGATCCTTGCAGTTGCTACAATTGTAATTGTAAGTTATTTAAATGTTATGTTTTAATTAAATAATTAATATCAATTAATATTGATTTTTTTTAATTCATATTGATTTTTTTTCTTTTCCTTCAGCAATATACAATTTTTTATTTTTTAATTAATATAAAAATATACAATATGAATTTATTAATAATTAATAACAATTAAATTTATTTTTCAATTAATATTGATTTTTTTCTTTTTCTTCAGAAATATACAATTTTTTATTTTTTAATTAATATTAATTAATAATATTAATATTTGAGTATTGACGAAGGTATTTAAGTAATTTTAGCCCCCCAACACCAGCTACGCGCTTAAGTCAAAAATTTTAGCACTCCTTGACCAGCTTTTGAGATAAGCTGAGAAATAGCTTGATTTGGTTAACTTAAACTGCACCAAACACAATATTTTAGCTTAAATTAAACTAAAAATTAAAATAAGCAGCTTATAAGCTCTACTAAACAGGCCTATTGTAACATTCTAAAAATTAAAATAACCAGCTTTTAAGCTCTACCAAACAGGCCTATTGTATTAGATAAGTATAATAATTTTTAAAATTTAAAATAATTTTAAATTTATATTTTTAATGAAAATCGTTCATTAAAGTCTTTCCTTCCACTTTCATCTTGTGGCCCCAATCAATTATTCTTTTGTAACATGCTAACTAAACGGCACATTTAGCCCGTTACTGTCTACTATCCATTTTAAGTAGCACTAGATTTTTTATCTACAATCTTACATAGAAAATTAATCTATGATTTAAATTTATTCTATACGTAGAACTTACATTATACTAATTTAATTTTCATCACACAATTTAATTCTGAATAAAATCAATTTTGTGTGAATTAGTAAAATTACTGATTTTCAAATTTAAACCAAGACTCATCCCTCAATATATTCCGTATGAGTCAAACTACACATAACCAAATGTAGGGAAGTGGTTTGGAAATACTCTTTTGATCCACTGGGACGCTCGAGATCCTCAGCTAGTGACCTGAAAAGAGATGAACACTCCGGTCGAGGGTGCCGAAATTAGCACTCTGACGGTTAAGTCAGTGTATGCTCTCTTAGTTACTTGTATCTTAAGTTAAGCGTAATAGTTCTCACATACCTCTCTTTGGTTGCTGTTCTTCTATTTATATACACTCCTAATCCACAGGATGGGGCCCACTACTAATCTGTCGTGTGATTGCTCACTCGGCCCTTCTTTCGTCGTAACCCGACTTCCAATCGACCCCTCGTTCGGCTGGTTGTGCGGCTGACTAAGCTATTTGGTATCCAAAACGTACAAGACAGGCGAGTACATGTACTGATTATCTAAATGTGTATTCAGCCTATCTGCGTCCATTTTTATCTGGCTCCCACAATTGCCCCCCAAACACCCCACTAGCGCTAGTTAGTTGGCATGTTTAGGTGTTTGGTTTCGAACTTGAAAAGTCAAAAATTCAGCGGTTAACCTCATGCCAACGTGTGTCAGAACGCACATGTTTTTTGGTCATCATTACGAATTCCCGCCTCTTCGCACGCGTCCTCCATTTAATGTGATTTATAACTTTGTCTCTTCAAATGTATACTCTGAATACTCAAAGTTTCTGGCTCACCTTCTAGTTCAAGTCCTTCACTTCGCGACCTCTACAATTTCCTTCTGTCTCTCATTATATCTCCTGCTCCTTGTAAGTTTTCTTCTCCTTCACTCCCAACGCCATTTCCTTGTTTACTTTCAGTCTTGCATAATCTTTAGGTCGGCCATGATGGCAAAAAATTTGAAAGAGCTCCTTTTTGCGGATTGAATTTCCGGCTTCCGATGCCATTATTCCATTTCCGACGACGTCCATCTGTCACTTGTGGCAGACAGCACCACTGATATGGAGAAGACCGATGAGAGTACAATCATCTTTTCTCTCCTATCGATTACTAAGGGCGGAGTCCGTTTTCCCCTTCACCCATTTTTAAGAGCCGTCCTTCGACATTAGGGTCTAATGCCTTCCTAGCCCAACGTGAATTTTTTTCACATCATAATGGGCATTACAGAGTTGAACCGTCGTCTTAGGATTAACTTAGGTATACCTGCAATTCGGTATTGTTATGCCTTGGCCAAGTCTACTGGCCAGTTGGGACGCTATTTTCTCAAGGCCAAAAATACTGAACATTACCTAATGACTATGCTTGCCAGCTCTGGCAAGCGTGTTGACGATGTCATAGTCGTTGTCCGAGGCAACTGGGAATTCGGCGAGGGTGAAGATCGCCTAGATCCCGTGCCAAGGCGAAAAGGCGAACCAGGTGGCCGTATAGCTCGCTCTAGTTTCTCCGTCTACCTTATTTGTATTCGGCTCGCCGTCCATGTGTTTACCGTTTTGTTTTTGCAGGTAGCAATTTGAAGAAAGAGTTGGTTTCATCCGACGACGCTGTACTTGCAGACATTAGAGTCGCTCTTCAATTCATTGGCCATCCAAACTTGCCGAAACAAGCGAGGGCAGCCCATATTCTTTTGCGATACACGCCGTCTTACTCTACTTTTTCGGCGGCTAAACACATTCCAATTCCGATTGGTGAAGATCATCTTACCACCCTTATCTTCCCTAGCTTCAAAAACATAAAGGAGGTTGGTTTAGAAGCCTCTGAATCGGAACAAGAGGAATAACAAGCAGCCGATCCGGTTGTCGAGAACCTGAACCAGTCGGAAGTCGAGATAGAAAAAGCACTTAATTCAGCTTTTGAGGAGGCCGGATTGAATTCGTCTGACCCTTTGCCCGCCTCAGACCAATGAGACTTTTTCGAAGACATTTTTACAAACTTAGGGGACTTGCCCGGCTCTTACCCTGACAACATGGCTGGCGAGTCGCTCACCCAAATGGCCAAACGGAGGAACACCGAGAGGATGGCCGCCCAAAGAAGGGTTGAAACTGAGCAAAACCAACCTCCGCCCCTTCCGCCTGACGCCAGGGAAGAAACTCCACCCGTTCCTGTTGAAGAGGTGGCTCAGAGTGAAATGGCCAAAACAGAAATTGTTGTCAATCAACAGGAGGCTCAAGTGACGGAGTACAGGGGTGAAAAGCGCCCAGCCGATCACGACACTGTTTATTCGGAAGATCCAATACATAAACGGCCACGTTTGGAAGAATCGAACTTGGTTGTGCCGTTTACAGTGCAACCAAAGATAAAAAAAACTTGTCGATTAGCTCTGATTCATCGGCTATAAGGGACCCAGCTGTCGCCTTGAGCCTGGCTTCCTCCATTTCTCTGCCGACTGACAAAGCGACTTTTAGGGCAGAGGCTGATCTGCTGGCTATCGCGTTAGCTGCTCAATCGACGATACTAGTATGTACTCCTTTACAGATTTGCAAGGCTTAAACAGGAGTTTCTATATTAGCTTACTGGTCCCTTCTTTTGCAGGCGGCGGGGAGAATAGCCGAGATTGGATGTCGCCAACACGACGCAATTGAGCAAATCGGCTTTCTTACAGCCAAATTAGAAAAGGAGAAGGGGAGAGCAGTTAAGGCCTCACTCCGAGCTGAGTCTGAGGCTGCGAAAGCGACGGAAGAGAGAGCTAGGTCCGATGCAGAAGCAAATGAAGCCAGGACCACTGTCGCACTGAAAATGGCCACTGAGGAAAAGGCGAAAGCGAACGAAGAGGTGCTCAGACTGGCCAATGAAATGATTGCAAAGCTGGAGGCTGACCTGGAACAGTCTAGGCGGGCGAAAGTGAACGCCGAGTCTACTATTTCCGAGTCGTTCTAGTCTAGCAAGAATGCGGCCTTGGCGGACTACGTCGAAGAAGTGCCAAAATTTGAAAATAGGGGGTTCAAACACGGCTGGCTCAAGGCCTTGGATGCCGCTAACGTGACATCAGAACAGCCAATTCTATACGAGCAGGTAGACGTTGAGCCGCTGGAGTCTGACCCCGAAGATAGTTGAATATTTTCCATTTTGCTTTGGGTACTAAGTGTATGTAGATTTTGTTGTATGTATTAGGTTTTTGTTTTTATAAGAAACTGATATAGTGTAGTTTTCATTTGTAAAATGAATTCTATTCGTGCTCAATTTACGAATGAAAATTATTTTTGCTATTTGCACGTAGCTTATGAATGGAAATTATTTTTGCCTTTTGTGCTCATTGAATGTGCTTGTTACCAGCCAAGTAAGATGTAAAATCATGAAATGAATGAAAAGAGCTGCTGAATTAAAAATAACTGTAAAGTGTTGCAGCTTAGCCGAATATACTAGTGAATATGCCCTTGCCGCGACAGGTTAATGAACCAATCAGACTAATGAACTGAAAAAAATCTGAAAACGGCAATTCAAGAATTTGCTGGGGCACAATGGAAATTCGGCTAAGCTTTGATAGTTATGCCGAATAGATTGATTAATCTACCCTTGCTCCAGTAAGTTAATGAACCAAGATAGACTAAAAATGGCAGTTCAGTAATTTGCTAGGGCACAACGGGAATTCGGCTAAGCGTTGATAGTTATGTCGAATGGATTAATTAATCTGCCCATGCCCCAGCAAGTTAATGAACCAAGACAGACTGAAAACGACAGTTCAGTAATTTGCTGGGGCACAATGGCAATTCGGCTGAGCGCTGATAGATATGCCGAATAGATTGATGAATCTACCCCTGCCCCAGCAAGTTAATGAACCAAGACAGACCGAAAACGATAGTTCAGTAATTTGCTAGGGCACAACGAAAATTCAGCTAAGCTTTGATAATTATGCCAAATGGATTGATTAATCTGCCCTTGCCCCAGCAAGTTAATGAACCAAGACAGACTAAAAACGATAGTTCAGTAATTTGCTGGGGCATAACGGGAATTCGGCTAAGCTTTGATAGTTATGCCGAATGGATTGATTAATCTGCCATTGCCCCAGTAAGTTAATGAACCAAGACAGACTGAAAATAGCAATTCAGTAACTTGCTGGGGCACAATGGAAATTCGGCTGAGCTTTGATAGATATGCCGAATAGATTGATAAATCCACCCTTGCACCAGCCAGCACTTGAACTGGGACGCCGAAAATAGTTAGTTTGTCGCGTGAGGCTTTGAAGTTTAGCATTAATGATAACGCCTCAAGGCTGCTGCCCCGTGAGGAATAAATGGGGCGAGTGCTTCGTGCACGTAGGTCTTGTTTATGTGTTCAGACTCAACAACTCAGTTCAGTCCGTTGAGGAAGGTTAGACAAGTGCGAATGTCAAATAGATTGTTCTTCAACAGCAAAGGAGAGGGAAGCACATTGGCTGACCTGGAAGGAGAAATGAATCGAAGTGGCAAACCTGTGCGCATGGGAAGTAGGACTTCGAGGGAGTGGGAGAGACGCCAATCCCCTTGTCGTCGAAGTAGGTCACCTGGGAGGGAAAAGCAGCAACGGGGTAGATCCCCTCAACCCCGCCCCGGAAGAGAATCCGAGGCGACACCACGCCGGTTGAGTTTTGCAGTCTTCGTGGGGAATAAACCAATGACAGAAGTGGATTCAATCGTTCGTGACCCAAATGTGGCAGTCGAGTTCGCTCGACAGATTTTTCCACCTAAAGTCCAGCAGTCGATGGTAGGTCCACAGGATTTCGAAGTGTTTTGGGAAGGCGTTCATGGGGCGGTGAAAGGGCTGTACACCGCCTATGAAATCGGCATGCGTCTTCATGCCGCACAGCGGGATATAGAGCAGAGAGACGAACGTATATGAAGCTTAGAAGCTCGCGTAGAGAAGGCTGAGCGCGAACTAAGAAAGATCAAGACTGCCGAGTCACAATCGGCCAGCCATTCTAACCCAGTCGTGGAGGAAAGGCTGACTCAACGGCTAATAAGTCATGCAATTGCCGATCGAGATACGGCTAGCATGTTTGCAACAGGGCCTATGAAAAAGGCTTTCACGACGGCCGAAAGGTCGAGATATACAAGACCAAGGAAAAACTTGCCGAAGAGGTCTGCCGATGTGAAAATCATGGATTTAAGCACGGCTAGATCAAGGCACTTCAAGTTGCGGACGCTCTCTAGGCAGCATGCGTTGATTCGGCATCGCCGCTATATCAAGGTCATCATTGTCCCTTTTCAGCCTTCGAAGTCGAGAAGAGCGATGATGAGGGAGATGCCGAATAAAAGTAGACATTGTAATGCTCAAACGCAAATTGAATGTAAATTATGTATTTATTGGTTAATCTAATAAAACACTTTATTTCGAATGTTTGCATGTTTCAACTTGCGTTTATACACTTTATGCCAGTCGATCAATTTAATGAAACATTTCATTTTGAATGCTTGCATGTTTCAATTTTCGCCGTGTGTCGTGAGATCCACGAAGAGCGCTCCGAATTCAGATTCCTTATTCGGCCCAATCGTGACCTGCACGGGTGGGGCTCTGAATTCGGAGGCTTTTTTATCTTGGCCAATCATGAGATCCACGAAGGGCGCTCCGAATCTGGAGTCTTTATTCGGCCTAAACGTGACCTGCACGGATGGGGCTCCGAATTTGGAGGCTTTTTTATCCTGGTCAATCGTGAGATCCACGAAGGGCACTCCGAATCCGGAGTCTTTATTCGGCCCAAACGTGACCTGCACGGATGGGGCTCCGAATTCAGAGGCTTTTTTTTATCCTGGCCAATCGTAAGATCCACGAAAGGCGCTCCGAACCCGAAGTCTTTATTCAGTCCAGACGTGACTTGCACGGAGGGGGCTCAGAATTCAGAGGCTTGTTTATCTTGGCCAATCGTGAGATCCACAAAGGGCGCTCCAAATTCGGAGTCTTTATTCGGCCCAATTGTGACCTGCACGGATGGGGCTCTGAATTCGGAGGTTTTTTTTTTTTTATATCTTGGCCAATCGTGAGATCTACGAAGGGCGCTCCAAATCCGGAGTCTTTTTTTGGCCCAAACGTGACCTACATGGATGGGGCTCCGAATTCGGAGGCTTTTTTTTTTTTATCTTAGCCAATCGTAAGATCCACGAAGGGCGCTCCGAATCCAGAGTCTTTTTTTTTGGCCCAAATGTGACCTGCACAGATGGGGCTCCGAATTCGGAGGCTTTTTTACCTTAGCCAATCGTGAGATCCATGAAGGGCGCTTCGAATCCGAAATCTTTTTTTGGCCCAAACGTGACCTGTACGGATGAGGCTCCAAATTCGGAGGCTTTTTTATCTTGGCCAATCGTGAGGTCCACAAAGGGCGCTCCAAATCTGGAGTCTTTTTTCGACCCAAACGTGACCTGCATGGATGGGGCTCCGAATTCGGAGGCTTTTTATCTTGGCCAATCGTTAGGTCCATGAAGGGCGCTCCGAATCCAGAGTCTTTATTCAGCATACTTTTGAGCTGAGTTTCACACAGAAAATAGGAATCTTTGCATTGCAAAAGCGAAATGTTTACATGGTGAATCACTCAAAACAAGTATCATGTCCCATAGGTCGGGTTCAATGATAGAATTTACGCAAATGCGGGAAATTCCAAGGGCGTGGCAGACTCCTCCCAGACATGTCTTTGAGCCGACATGCCCTTGTTCTTGCGATTGAGTCGACCTGATAGGGGCCGTCCCAGTTAGGACCCAATTTTCCATCAGTCGGATTCCTGGCAGCTGGAAGCACTTTCTTCAGGACCAATTCGCCTAATACATAGCGGCGTAGCTGAACACGTTGATTATACAACTTAGTAAGCTGCTCCTAGTACCGTGCCATGGACGCAAGGGCACGGTCTCTTCGTTCTTCAATCAGAGTTAAATCCAAGGCCAACATCATGTCATTTCGGCCTATATCAAAAACTTTTGATTTCAAGGTTGAGAGGCTAATCTCCAAGGGGATGATTATTTGATTTCCGAAGCACAAAGCAAACGGCGTTTTCCCAGTGGAACGTCTCGGAGTAGTGCGATGAGCCCACAATACACTCGACAATTCTTTGACCCATCTGCCTTTAGCTTTCTCCAGCATCTTCTTGATGTCGTCCAAAATGGCTTTGTTGGAGGCTTCATCTTGGCCATTACTCTGTGGATAAGCCGGGGTGGAGAAATAGGACCGGATACCATACTTGCTGTACAGCTCTCAGTAGACACTGCAATCAAACTGGGTGCAGTTATCAAAAATGTGTGCTCTTGGAATATCGAATTGCGTTACAATATTTCTCCATAGAAAATGCTTCACATCAGTATCTCAAATGTGCGTTAGTGCCTCCACTTCTACCCATTTTGTGAAATAATCTGTTGCGACAATCAAAAATCGCTTGTTGCTGGGGGCGTGGGGCAGTGGTCCGACGATGTCAAGTCCCCATTGGAAAAACGGCCAAGGACTAGTTATAGAGCTTAACTCTTCAGTAGGCAGATGGGTTTAGGGAGAAAACTTCTAGCACTGTTCACACTTCTTCACGTAACATTCGGCATCAGCTCTCATTGTCAGCCAATAATACCCCTGTGTCACAGCTTGGTGGGCCAAAGAGCGCCCGCCAGAATGGGCACCACAGCTACCTTCATGTATTTCAGTCAGGAGTCCCTCGACTTTATCCGAATGAACGCATTCTAGGTACGAGCCAGAAAGGGATTTTTTGTAAAGCTTTCCTTGCGGATCCATATAGTATCGCAGGGCTTTGTTTCGCAGCTTGTGTGCTTCTTTCTTATCCGACGGGAGCTATTCGGAAGATAGGAATGCAGCAATGGAGTCCATATAACTCTGACCTGACTCTATGACATTGATCTGGACTTCTTCTGAAGGGCCAATGCTCAGATTAGGGATGAAACCCACTTCAATTGTTCGTTTAATCTCTGAGTTAATGGTGGAGGCTAGGCAAGCCAGGGCATCTGCATGTGTGTTCTGATCACGAGTTATTTGGTTCAATTCATGATGATCAAATTTTGCCAGCAAGGAATTTTCCGTTTTCATGTAAGCGGTCATACGACCATTTTTGGCCGCGTACTCCCCCTTTGGTTAATTGATCACAAGTTTTAAATCACAAAATATAAGCAAATGTCGAGCTCCCAGGAGATATGCATTCCGTAAGCCGGTTAGTAGGGCTTCATATTCAGCCTCATTGTTCGATGCTTCGAAGCCGAGTTTGACAGCCTGCTCAATTATTGCTCCGTCGAGAGCCATGATCACTACTCCAGCTCCGCTGCCACATTGATTGGACGATCCATAACAGTATAACTGCCAAATGTCCCCAACATAAATTCCCTAGTTTGGCTTAGGTTGAGTTTGATCAGACTTCAAGTCAGCAAGACCCCCAGTGAATTCGGCCACAAAGTCGGCAAGCACTTGCCCTTTGATTGAAGTTTTAGGCAAGAACTAAATATCATACTAGCCGAGTTCAAGAGCCCACTTTGAAACGCGCCCTGATGCCTCTGCACTGCGGAGTACTATCCGGAGGCCATTAGTACCCCGATGGTATGCCCCTGAAAGTAATGCATCAATTTTCTTGCTGCCATGATGAGGGCTAGGATGAGTTTTTCCAACGGAAGGTAACGTGTTTCGACGTCAACCATTGCCTTGCTCACATAATACACTGACTGTTGCTCCCCAAGCTCTTCCTTTAACAGTACAGCGCTGACGGCCAGGTCGGAGACTGCCAGATATAAAATGAGCGGGTCACCTGCCGAAGGTGTTATCAAGAGTGGAACTGATCGGAGGTAGGTCTTCAGACCGTTGAAAGCGGCTTCGCACTCAGAGGTCCATTCAAAAGCCTTACCCTGCCGTAGGGTATGAAAAAATTGTCGGCAGCGATCTATGGAACAACTGATGAACCTGTTGAGTGCAGCGGCCATCCCCATCAACTTTTGAATCTCCTTCACCGATCGAGGGGAGCCGAGTTCCAAGATTGCTGTGATTTGCCTCGGGTTGGCTTCGATTCCTTGGTGGTTGACAATATAGCCAAGGAATTTGGCGGATTCGATCCCAAATGCACACTTGGAAGCGTTCAGCTTCATTTTGTACTTTCGTAAAATGCCGAATGTCTCATCCATATCGGCTAGATGAGTTTGCTCTTCTTTGGACTTAACCACCATATCGTCAATGTACACTTCCATAGTACGGCCGAGTTGCTCATTGAACATGGCGGTGACTAGTCTTTAGTAAGTTGCCCCTGTATTCTTCAGCCCAAAAGGCATAACCTTATAACAATAGGTTCCTCTTGGGGTGAGGAATGCAGTTTTGTCTTGGTCCTCCGGATGCATGGCGATTTGATGGTAGCCTCTGTAGGCATCGAGGAAGCTCATACGTTGATGACGCGCCGTGGCATCTACAAGTTGGTCTATTCTGGAGAGAGGAAAACAATCATTGGGACAAGCCTTATTTAAGTCCGTGAAATCCACACAAACACGCCAAGTCCCATTTTTCTTCTTGACAACCATAGTGTTCGACAGCCATGTAGGGTAGGTAACTTCCCGGATTGCCCCGGCATCAAGCAACCGGTCAACTTCCTTAACAACGGCAGCAGTGTGTTCTGCGGCTGACCGTCGACTTTTCTGAATAATCGGCTTGCATTTAGGGTCAACGTTTAAACAGTGCTGCGAAACAGACGGATCCACACCCGGTATCACATATGGTGTCCATGCAAATACATCAAGGTTGCCGAGCAAGATGGAAATTAGCTGCTGCCTGTCGGCTTCATTCAGG
>NW_021024786.1:549087-577272 GCF_004153795.1 Camellia sinensis | reverse complement strand
GGGTCCAGCCCATTATAGTTTATAATATTAATTATTATGATACAAACCAGTGCCCAAACTTTCACAGTTTTGGTTGAAATCACGAGAGCTTCGAACGAATCCAATCCAAACCCTAGGAATGGAAGAGAGAAGGAAAAAAGGGAATTTGTTTGTGCGTTTGCTTGGTTGAGGCTTCGATCATGTTCCACCACCTTGAGGAAGACACGGGCGGTGGCGTATGAACCGCCGGAGAGCGATCGAAAAACTGAATCGGTGTAGGAGGAGATCGAAGAATGTTGAGAATCATAACAGAGAGCTCGTAAAAGAGCAGAGAAGGTGGGGAGAGAGTGGGTGGAGAAGGTGAGGAAATTTAGTTGAGGGTATAATAGTCTAATAAAATATTTAAATAATAAATTTTGTCCTTTATGCAAAATTTTATAATTATGAGGGGGTTTAGAAAATATAATTTTTTTCTTAGTCCTTTTAACAATGAAAGGAAGGTAAAGGGGGTTTATAGCTAAATTTCCCATTCTATTTCCATGTGCCAATTTTTCTCAATTCACACACCTAACAATTTCCACACCCTTAGATTTAGAAACTTAGTACTGAATGAAAACCAATGGTTCAGATATGAACTACTGAATGAAAAGAAATGCGGTGTGTGCTAATGTCCTTTGTAGTGTGGAAACAGAAATAGTGTGGGGAAACAGAATGACCCCGAAGAGATTCTGGTGGCATTGTTAATAGTCTCTTATACCCTTTTCTCTTTCTAAAATGTCTTCTTTTACTTAAATAGGCTTAAACCTGCTTCATTATGCTTTGCTAATGGAAATCCTAGTGATTGGCTTCTACCACTTGTTCTAGCGGCTGCTGCTGCTATCTCAATGAGCATTATCAATATCTTTTTTCACACATAATCATTGTAGGAATGGGAAATGCTTTCCTTTATCAGATCTTTGAAAAGCATGGTTCGGTCTTCAAATGCAGTTGCTGTTATAACCTTTCCACCTTCCCTTGTTTCACCATCCATTGCAAAGAGATGGCAGCATTTGGCTGACACCTTACTATCCGTCAGAGCAATTCCAGGTATGCCATTGGCTTAGTAGCATTGTTAGGTTTACTATCTGAATGTTAATCCTTAAACCGGGGTTTGTATCAGATGAGGACAAGGAGTTGGCAAACCTTCTCACTGGTTATCAGGACATGGTTGGCCTTCTCAATGTGCACAACGTGGCCCGTCTTAACACCCAGGTAGGAGATGAGTGTGTTTTGCACTAGTGCTCTCTTCTACTTCATATGTTATTTTCTATTATCATTTTACTCATTGCCAACTGTACGAGCGTGAAATAATACAATTTTTTACCCACAAATTATTGGATCTGCCGAATAATTAATTTAATCTGTTGGGAAATTATCTACTTTAATTGCAGTTGGTTGATTCAAACTTATCCACAGGTTCCAGTTATTTTGGAGGCAACAACATTCTCAATGAAGCTGAAAAAGCTGAGGTCATTGGTTTTAGAATGTCTAAATCAAGCCCCCATAGATGGTTCAAGTGGGAGTTCTTATGGCACGTCTGGTAGCTGTTCTGGGTCGACTAAGCCAGGGATCCCAATCTGTTCAAAATCTTTTTTTTTTAGAAAACGCCGCCTATAGTAATATAGCGACGTTTTAAAAAGCGCCATAAAGTTATAGCGACGGCCGCATCTTTGACGTTTGGTGCTAAACGTCACCAAAAGATTTGACGGCGTTTTTGAGACCTATAGCGGCGTTTTTTAAACGCCTCTAAACCCCTGTTTCCAGCAATGGGAGACTTGATTTTTGACTGCTTTGTCACATGGCTATTATGTAAATGTGGTCAAAATCAAAACGCAGGAACCTCCCTAAATATGCGTGTAACAAGGTTGATTTTATATTTCTATATTTGATTGAATTCTTTTGACCTTGTGCCAGCTTTTATACATTGCAAAAATTAAATTATACTAAAAAATAGTCAACATTATACATTGCAAAAATAATATTACATTCTTTTGTAGAAAATACACAAAAAATTATTTGAAGATAGCTGTCGTCACAAAAAATTATTTATTTATTTATTTATTTTTACAAAAAAAAAAAAACAAACAGAGCACAACGGCCGTTTTAAGTGCAGAGGGGAGATCACAACCGTCCACGTCTATATGTTCAATGGTTGAGATGATTCTCTAGAATCATCCAACCCTTTCCCTCTCCCTCTCACTCTCACACTATCTTTTCTCTCCCTCTTATCACTCTGTCTTCCCTCTCAAACCAATCTCTCACTCTCGCACTGTCTTCCCTCTCCCTCTCACTCTGTCTTTCCTCTCAAACCGATCTCTCTCTCTCACTCTCGCACTGTCTTCCCTCTTCCAAACCAATCTCTCACTCTCACTCTCGCTCTCTCACTCTCGCATTGTCTTCTCTCTCCCTCTCACTTTGTTTTCTCTCTCCTCAAACTGATCTCTCTCTCTCTCTCTCATTTCGCCCCCCATTTCCTCTCTCTCCCTCTGTCTCTGGTACGATTTCCATCTATATACATACTCATATATATATGCTTTGATTTTTTGTTTATTTTTCTGGTTGTTGATGTGGAGGTGATCGCGATTTTTCAAACTCAAGTCTCGCGATGGCGTCAAACCAGATCTTCAAAGAACTCAATCATCTCCATATCTTCAAAGAACTCAGGTCTGTGCTCCCCGATTTTTCGTAATTATTTATTTTGATTTTTGGTTTAATTTTTGTTCATCCATTGATTTTATTTTGATCTTTATTTTGATTTTCAAACAACTCAAGACTATTTTGGTTTGGTTTATTGTGATAATATCCATCTAATTTTTACACTCTATTTTGATTGACTGATTTGGTGATAAATGATTAAAAAAAATTTTTTAAGAGAAACTGAATTTGGCTTTGTCAAATTTATCTTGAAATTTGTGAATTTGGCAAAAAAAATTGTAAATTGGGTTTGATTCTGATATTTGAGTTTGATTCTAAATTTTTTGGGTTTTATATTATTTCAAATCTGTTTCTTCAACTGCATTTGGTGCCAAAAATCTGTTGAGATTTGCTGATCTGGCAAGTTTGGCTGCTGCTATTCAGCCTGCCAAATTTGAGAACAGAAATGGCATCTGCTATCTTTGGCAAATAGAATAACATGCAATTAGAAACCCTCTTTTTGTCATTCTTGTCAAATTTTAGCTTTGACAAGTTGAATAGCAGCTCCATTGGAGATGCTCTAATATTGTTTGGATCGCGGGATGAGAAAAAGAAAATGAATGATAGTTGTCTTTCGTCTAAATGACCAAAAAAAAAAAAAAACTATGTTTTTTTTTCTCACTATTATAAAAACTACGTTTTTTCTCACTATTATATTTATCAGTCCAAGTGATAATAGGGATCCCAAATAAATTATCAAATTTTCTACGAAATTTTGTGTGAGTCCCACACTCATGCGAGAGATTTGGTAAAAAACTATACCGTTTTCTTGTCAGTTCGCTACATTCTCTAATTCCACCCCAATGATGTGGTCCCACACTTCTCTCTCCCATTTTAACCCCTCTAATTCCACATCATTGGGTGAAATTGGGGACAAAATTAGGAGATGAATCATTTTTTTATATTTAAATTGGAATATGGGTGACATTTTTTTTCTTTATATGTTTTACATTTTAACGAGCAGTCTGAGTATTATGAAAAAGTTCATAATCTCACCACTTTGGTGAGAAATGAATTTCAAGCGGGGTTTTGAATTTTGAAATTTGGCCTACCCGGTCATCCGGCCGATTGATCGGAACGATGCTCTTTTCTTTTCTTTTTTTTTTTTTTTGGAAAATTGGCATATGTTGTTTTTTATATTTTAAATAAAAAATATTTTCGGAATTTTTTAAAATTTTTTATGAGTTTTGAATAGAATTTTGAGTTGTGTGTTTGGTTATGAATTGTAAGTTTTTGAATTGAATTAAATATCATATGTCACATCAAAAATTTCAAACTCAATTCAAAACTCATAGCTAAACAAATTTTTCGCCTAAAACCCACAAACTCAAAACCCACAAACTCAAAATACAACTCTATTCTCAAATCATAATTCTAAAACTCTACCAAACACTACCAAAGATTTCATTCTCTCTACTTTTTGCATATCTTTTCGTAAAAAATTAAAAAGTCATTATAAACATATTAGTTTTTTTTTTTATCTCATATTTTAGTTCAAAAGCAAAAAAGTTACTAAAATTACATATTCCCAAACGAGGCCTTATTCTATTTTGTCTTTTTAGGCAAAAAAAAGTTGCTTCCAAATGGCAACTTAATTGACTTTTTTATTAGTTTAGTCTAGTTAAAAAAATTGTATTTGAGAAAATAATTGATTTTTTTTAGTTCATTTAATGATTGTAAGAGAAAGAATAAAATGATTATAATTTGAATGTGATATTTTGTTCTATTAAGCTATTTTAACCTATTTTGGCCTATTTTGAAAAGTTTTATAAAAAAAAAATTCAATTTTTTTAGATTTTTTTTGAAAAAATATGTAAAAAAAATAAATTTTTATTTTTATTTGACTATTTTAGCCAAAACCTTTCTTCCCAAATGACTTTTTTTATTTATTTATTTTTTTTTTCATTATTCAACTCTTATATGTGAGGAACTTAATGAAGATTATGTTGAAAATGATTTTTAATTGGATAGTGAGGGTGGTGGTTACTTTTGGGTACTACTACCTTAGATAAAATTATTACATCTACCTCCCTTGAAGTTTTGCATAATTGCAGGGACTCCACTTGTAATTTAAAAATTACACTAACTTTTCCTATTTTTTCAAACAATATATAAGACCCCCATTCTGTTAAATCAACCATTAAACTGTTGATAGAATCTTATGATATCAGCACATTTGGGGCTCTAAGTACCAAGAATACCTTGGTAGATACCAATGCCACCTCTACAAACCCCTTATCACTACCCCTAACCACAATATCACAATTAGAATTCAAGCATAAAAAATGGAACCCCAAACATTGACATTGTTACCTACAGATGCAGACATGGTTAATTTGATTACGAAGGAGTGAAGACTTTGTCTTTTTGGGTAATGCTTCTCACGCACTCTTTACATAATGTCAAGCAGTGAAGTCAACTATTTTGTAGCAATGCATTTGAGATCTTCAAAAGTGCACTTAAAAATTAAGTTGGGCTAGGAGACACAGGATGTAACCGGTAGAAAAGATGTTCCAACATTGGTAACAAAAAGCCCGACATTACAAAAAAAAAATAAAGACAGTAGACAACTTAATATTGGTGACCATGTCACTACATCAAACTAAATTCAGGAAGCATAAGGGTAAAGACTAGGCAGCTTTCAGTGTGTTTCCAATGTCAATGACAAATCGGTACTTAACATCGGCTTTGGCAAGACGCTCCACAGCAGTGTTCACATAGTCCGCTGGGATGACCTCAATGTCCGCAGTTATGTTGTGTTTTCCTGCAAAATCAATCATTTCTTGTGTCTCCTTCATACCTCCAATGTTACTTCCCGCTACTATTTTCCTCCCTGTCATTCCGAATCCCATATTAGCTAACATTTATTTATTTAAACAGTAGAAAGGATCAAAGGGATGTATATATATGCATTTCAACATATATAAAATAAAGTACAGGGCCACACTATCTAAGCCAAGCAATAATTTTTCTGCTTTCTTTGTATAGAACAAAAACACTACCAGCCTAATAACCTAAATGTGGAATGGAATGCCTCTATTGCTTAGGTAAAACATATGTTTTGCTATTTATTAAAGCAATCTCAAATGCTTACCCATAAGCAAAGGAAAGGCTGGTAATTCAAATGGATTTTCTGGTGCACCAACCAAGACGAGCTTTCCATGAGACTTTAACAGACCAAGCAATGGTAGTAGAGAGTGAACTGCAGAGACTCTGTCAATAATTCCATCCAAAGTGCCCATAGCAGCCTATGTAACTCAACATATCAGTAAACACTCAAGAATCTCCATGAAGTTATAATATCATATATAAGGGAGGAAAAATGGTTACCTGCATCTCATTAGGGTCAGTGCTAATCAGAATGAATCCGCACCAAGATGTTCAATAGCTTCCTTCTTCTTGCGAGGAGAGGTACTGATCACAGTGACAATAAGCCCAAAAGCCTTGGCAAACTTCACAGCTACATGGCCCAGCCCACCTAGACCCACCACGCCCAAATTCAGACCAGGCTTATCAAGTCCAAAATATCTTAGGGGGCTATAAGTTGTGATCCCAGCGCAAAGGAGAGGAGCACATGCATCAAGAGGCAGATTGTCAGGAATCCGAACCACATAGCGCTCAGTAGCAACCATGTGATCAGAATAGCCTCCATATGTCATGGTTCCATCATATCATAGTATATGGAGTTGTAGGTGAGAATCACTTTTGGACAGTAATTTTCAAGGTCGTTCTTGCAGCTGTCACATGAGTGACACGCTCCAACCATGCAACCAACAGCAACTTTGTCTCCAACTTTGAACTTTTGTACCTTGCTACCCACCTCTGTCACTACACCCACAATCTCATGCCTACATATATAAATTGTATTCACACACGTATGTCGAAGTGTGATTAAATGAGTTATTAGAAATTTAAAATCAGAACATCTTTCCAGGTGTAATTAAAGGAATAGGATAAAAAATCAATGTGGTAACATTGACATCTTAATGTGAACCAGAGTCAAAAACAGGTGTAGATTTATTAAAAATGGCAGAGCCAGAAAAATCAAGAGGTGCAAATTTTATATTTAATTTAGATATAAAAGCAATATATATATATGTGTGTGTGTGTGCGCGCGCGCGCGCGCGTGCATGTGGTTTAAAAACGTTAATAAATATCATAAATAATACAACCACCAATATCTATGCCACTTGGCAGTTACATTTTAGGATTCCATTATAAGTGAGCTAATATGCATTTGTAATAGCAGTCTGCAGTGCAAAAAAATGTCCACACAGGTCATGGAAACTGAAAGAATGAGACATTGTCACGCGATAGACTAGCAAATAACAAAGCCAGCTCCAGTTTTTTTTCGCTTGTTCTTATGTCCTCCTTCCAATTCGATTACACATGGGAAAAATAAGTTCCATGAATAAGCGTTGCATCTGAATTCCTAGTGCTTTCCACAAGTAATAGTGACAAAGGTATGTTGAGTTGAGTGTATGAGAGAGCACCATTTTCTTCACAAATTCTTTTCAGTTATAGGACAAGTTTGCGTACACAACTACACAATTAAGTACACTTGTTGAATTACACCAATAAATCTCGAATTATCAGTTCTAATTTCTATAAAATTCTGCTGATTGTATCAGCAATTTAAATATGAAGAGACTAATACAAGGATCAGCATCAGAATCCTCCAAAGCACAAACTAATACACTCCAAGAAATATATTACAGAGGGGTTTTTGGAAACATACCCGGGGACAAGGGGGTACTTGGAGATGGTAATTCAAATGGCTTTTCTGGTGCACCAACCAAGACGAGCTTTCCATGAGACTTTAACAGACCAAGCAATGGTAGTAGAGAGTGAACTGCAGAGACTGTGTCAATAATTCCATCCAAAGTGCCCATAGCAGCCTATGTTACTCAACATATCAGTAAACACTCAAGAATCTCCATGAAGTTATAATATCATACATAAGGGAGGAAAAATGGTTACCTGCATCTCATTAGGGTCAGTGCTAATCAGAAATGAATCCGCACCAAGATGTTCAATAGCTTCCTTCTTCTTGCGAGGAGAGGTACTGATCACAGTGACAATAAGCCCAAAAGCCTTGGCAAACTTCACAGCTACATGACCCAGCCCACCTAGACCCACCACGCCCAAATTCAGACCAGGCTTATCAAGTCCAAAATATCTTAGGGGGCAATAAGTTGTGATCCCAGCGCAAAGGAGAGGAGCACATGCATCAAGAGGCAGATTGTCAGGAATCCGAACCACATAGCGCTCAGTAGCAACCATGTGATCAGAATAGCCTCCATATGTCATGGTTCCATCATAGTATATGGAGTTGTAGGTGAGAATCACTTTTGGACAGTAATTTTCAAGGTCGTTCTTGCAACTGTCACATGAGTGACACGCTCCAACCATGCAACCAACACCAACTTTGTCTCCAACTTTGAACTTTTGTACCTTGCTACCCACCTCTGTCACTACACCCACAATCTCATGCCTACATATATAAATTGTATTCACACACGTATGTCGAAGTGTGATTAAATGAGTTATTCGAAATTTAAAATCAGAACATCTTTCCAGGTGTAATTAAAGGAGTAGGATAAAAAATCAATGTGGTAACATTGACATCTTAATGTGAATCAGAGTCAAAACAGGGGTAGATTTATTAAAAATGGCAGAGCCAGAAAAATCAAGAGGTGCAAATTTTATATTTACTTTAGATATAAAACCAATATATGTGTGTGTGTGTAGTTTAAAAACTTTAATAAATATCATAAATAATACAACCACCAATATCTATACCATTTGGCAGTTACATTTGAGGATTCCATTATAAGTGAGCTAATATGCATTTGTAATAGCAGTCTGCAGTGCAAAAAAATGTCCACACAGGTCATGGAAACTGAAAGAATGAGACATTGTCACGCGATAGACTAGCAAACAACAAAGCCAGCTCTAGTTTTTTTTCGCTTGTTCTTATGTCCTCCTTCCAATTCGATTACACATGGGAAAAATAAGTTCCATGAATAAGCGTTGCATCTGAATTCCTAGTGCTTTCCACAAGTAATAGTGACAAAGGTATGTTGAGTTGAGTGTATGAGAGAGCACCATTTTCTTCACAAATTCTTTTCAGTTATAGGACAAGTTTGCGTACACAACTACACAATTAAGTACACTTGTTGAATTACACCAATAAATCTCGAATTATCAGTTCTAATTTCTATAAAATTCTGCTGATTGTATCAGCAATTTAAATATGAAGAGACTAATACAAGGATCAGCATCAGAATCCTCCAAAGCACAAACTAATACACTCCAAGAAATATATTACAGAGGGGTTTTTGGAAACATACCCGGGGACAAGGGGGTACTTGGAGATGCCCCATTCGTTCTTAACGCAGTGAAGATCGGAATGGCAGATTCCACAGTACAGAATTTTGAACCTAACATCTTCATCCCCTGTCGCCCTGCAACCATCATCGTCAACATCATCATACCCATCACTGTCAACATCCTCCACAACAATAAAACCCAAACTAGGAGCATCTCCGACCATTGTTGCTATAATGTCATTGCTATTGTTATAATTTGACAATGAATAGTGGTATTTTGCCAAATTAGTCATTTGCTATTTTGGCAAATCTCAACCAACTTTCCCTTTAAGTTTGTAGATATTGTTTGGATATTGGTTTTTTTGTGATTTTATTTTTGTTTATTTTTTTGTCTTTTTTGACCTCTTTTTAACTGTTTGTAAAAAAAATTATATATTTATATTATTCCTGACTAGGCAAATAAAAAAAATTAAAAAATTGGAAAAATAAATAAATATAATTCACCCCACCGAAAAACATATTATTACATATTTAATAAATTTTTTTAACTACACATAAAAAATAAACAATCAACAATTTTTTTTAATGTCATTAATGTCTTTTTATTATAATAAAAATACTTTCGTTTAATGTCAGTTAATGTATTTTATCTTTTCATTTCCTTCATTTGAAAAAATATATTTATTTTTTCATTATACTTTATTGAAAAAAATTAAATTATACTAAAAAATAGTCAACATTATACATTGCAAAAATAATATTACATTCTTTTGTAGAAAATACACAAAAAATTATTTGAAGATAGCTTTTGTCACAAAAAATTATTTATTTATTTATTTATTTTTACAAAAAAAAAAAAAACAAAACAAACAGAGCACAACGGCCGTTTTAAGTGCAGAGGGGAGATCACAACCGTCCACGTCTATATGTTCAATGGTTGAGATGATTCTCTAGAATCATCCAACCCTTTCCCTCTCCCTCTCACTCTCACACTATCTTTTCTCTCCCTCTCATCACTCTGTCTTCCCTCTCGAACCAATCTCTCACTCTCGCACTGTCTTCCCTCTCCCTCTCACTCTATCTTTCCTCTCAAACCGATCTCTCTCTCTCTCACTCTCGCACGGTCTTCCCTCTCCCTCTCACTCTATCTTTCCTCTCAAACCGATCTCTCTCTCTCTCACTCTCGCACTGTCTTCCCTCTTCCAAACCAATCTCTCACTCTCACTCTCACTCTCGCTCTCTCACTCTCGTATTGTCTTCTCTCTCCCTCTCACTTTGTCTTCTCTCTCCTCAAACTGATCTCTCTCTCTCTCTCTCTCTCTCATTTCGCCCTCATTTCCTCTCTCTCCCTCTGTCTCTGATACGATTTTCATCTATATACATACTCATATATATACGCTTTGATTTTTTGTTTGATGTGGAGGTGATCGCAATTTTTCAAACTCAAGTCTCGCGATGGCGTCAAACCAGATCTTCAAAGAACTCAATCATCTCCATATCTTCAAAGAACTCAGGTCTGTACTCCCCGATTTTTCGTAATTATTTATTTTGATTTTTTGTTTAATTTTTGTTCATCCTATTTTTGTTCATCCATTGATTTTATTTTGATATTTATTTTGATTTTCAAACAACTCAAGCCTATTTTGGTTTGGTTTATTGTGATAATATCCATCTAATTTTTACACTCTATTTTGATTGACTGATTTGATGATAAATGATTAAAAAAAATTTTTTTAAGAGAAACTGAATTTGGGTTTGTCAAATTTATTCTGAAATTTGTGAATTTGGCAAAAAAAATTGTAAATTGGGTTTGATTTTGATATTTGAGTTTGATTCTGAATTTTTTGGGTTTTATATTATTTCAAATCTGTTTCTTCAACTGCATTTGGTGCCAAAAATCTGTTGAGATTTGCTGATCTGGCAAGTTTGGCAGTTGCTATTCAGCCTGCCAAATTTGAGAACAGAAATGGCATCTGCTATCTTTGGCAAATAGAATAGCATGCAATTGGAAACCCTCTTTTTGTCATTCTTGTCAAATTTTAGCTTTGACAAGTTGAATAGCAACTCCATTGGAGATGCTCTAATATTGTTTGGATCGCGGGATGAGAAAAAGAAAATGAATGATAGTTGTCTTTTGTCTAAATGACCAAAAAAAAAAAAAACTACGTTTTTTCTCACTATTATATTTATCAGTCCAAGTGATAATAGGGATCCCAAATAAATTATCAAATTTTCTACCAAATTTTGTGTGAGTCCCACACTTATGCGAGAGATTTGGTAAAAAACTATACCGTTTTCTTATCAGTCCGCTACATTCTCTAATTCCACCCCAATGATGTGGTCCCACACTTCTCTCTCCCATTTTAACCCCTCTAATTCCACATCATTTGGTGAAATTGGGGACAAAATTAGGAGATGAATCATTTTTTTATATTTAAATTGGAATATGGGTGACATTTTTTTTCTTTATATGTTTTACATTTTAACGAGCAGTCTGAGTATTATGAAAAAGTTCATAATCTCACCACTTTGGTGAGAAATGAAATCTATAATTTATAAACAGAGTATTATGACGGGTTCTCTTTCTTACAAAATGTCACTATTTTTCATCAATTCGCACCCCTTAAATTCTCCTCTTTATTTCTTATCAAATCAGTTGATCCAAACGGAGTGTTCCAAATGATTTTATAAGCATAGAAATGATTATCAACTCCCCAAACAAATTATTCAACCCAAAAAAAAAAAAAAAAAAAAAAATGCGTATGAAGAAGATGAGAGAAAAAAAAAAAAAAAAAAAAGTGGCAAGAATTAGGAATTGGCAGCTGTGACGAGGGACGTATCGACGTCGGTGGGCTTTCAAGATCTTGCTTGATTTGATGTACATTTTACTTTCCGGACTACATCTTCAAAAAGATCGATATTTTTCTTATATCGTAACTGATTTGTTTTTGGACAAATTTATTTTTTTTTTTCTTGTTTTTGTTTTTGTTTTTTTTTTTTGTTTTTTTTTTCCATTTTGCTTATATGGGGTGTTTTGAGTTATAACTATGAATATAAACTGATTTCTGACTTATAAATTAAGCATCTCCTGCTCCACTCAAAGAATAAGTTGATTTCTGACTTCCAAAAAATTATAAGCTAAACCAAACACATCAAAATAGTTTAAATTAAGCTAAAAACTGAAATAAACAGCTTTTAAGCTGCACCAAACAGGGCCTTAGCCTTGTTTCTATGTTGTTGTTTTAATATAAATATTTTCCAAGTCAGAAATAAATAAAATTTAAAAATTTTTTAAAAAAAAACCCTTACCTCCTGGAGAAGTTGAAGGGAGACAGAACTTCGGATGGGTTGCGGGCAGCCCATCCAAATGCCTTAACAGGGTGCTCTGTTAGAATTAAAAATTCGATTAATTTTTGTTAAACAAACCTTATAATACAATCATGTTCCAATTAATTAATAATAAAGGCTATACAAGCAAAAACATACCTGTAGACATTTGAAACGATCGCTTGCTTTTGGCTGCGTAGATGATGAATATCTTGCTTAAAGATGGAGAGCAAACCCAGAGAGACCACTCTCTTTCGTAATTACTTTATAGCTACTAGAAAATGGGGAAAAAAATAAAAAATTGCACATGTCAGTACTATCATTTCCTCTCATTGAATAATAGTAGATGAAGTCATTTTCAGCTCTTTTAATACTTCTATTTTTTGGGTATTGAGAGCGAGAGAGTTCTAGTGACTTGAAAGAAGGGTACTATAATAAAGGAAAGGATGACGTCATTGATTGCGTATGACTGGGGATGTACTTGTCTGATGTCATTGGGGTTGGGTGCTGTTTGGAGGGAGTTTAGATCCCCTCCTTGCAAGCCCTCCTTGCAATAGCCGTTGCACATCCAACGGTTGAGATCAGCCATTGCACATCCAACGGCCATAAAAAAATAAATAAATAAATTGAATTTTCACTTTCTCGCTTTGCTATACAGGTTATACGGAGTATACGCTTCACTCTCACTCTCAATCTCCCTCACTCTCACACTCACTCCTCCTGCACCAAACCCAGCCTCACCTGCGACCACTCCCTACAGCGACCCATTCGTAAACCCAACCCACCGCTATAGCCCTCTTTTTCTCTGCTTCGCAAACCATAGCTCCACCGCGACCATCATCGGTTGGAGCGAAGGAATTTGTTGAGAAGAACGTGGGTTTTCAGGCCATAAATGAAACCTGGTTCGTCCTCGAAACACTAAAATCAAAAGGTTAGGGTTGTGATTGAAAAAATAGATTTGAAATTTGAAAATTAGGGCTTTCAAAATTACTCTTATGCATATTGATAAATAGTATGATTGATAAATATGGAACATATTTTGAGAAACATATATGCATTTCGGAGCCAAATTATGCAGATTGATAAATAGTGGAACATATATCATTAAAATGTGGAACTACAGTAGCTAAATTTTGAAATCATATATGCATATTGTGGAATCATAATTATGCAGATTGATAAATAAGCCCTGTTTGGTAGAACTGTGGGAAAGTGCTTATAGCTTGTGCCTAAATAGCTTATAGCTTATAACTATGAACATAAGCTGATTTCTGACTTATTCTTAAAGCATCTCCTGCCTCACTCAAAGAATAAGCTGATTTCTAACTTCCAAAAAGCTATAAGCTATAAGCTATAAGCTAAACCAAACACATCAAAATAGCTTAAATTAAGCTGAAAGCTGAAATAAGCTGATTATAATTTCTGCCAAACAGGCACATAGTATGATTATGCCAATTGATAACATGGAATCATAATTTTATAGATTGATAACTATCAAGATGCATAATTTTGTGTAACATTTGTGATTGATAATTGAATTGACATTGAACTGCTATGTTTGTAAAACTGCATATGAATTGACATTGAACTGCTATGTTTATAAAACTGCTACGTTTGTTCAGTTTGAAATTGCTATGTGTGTTCAAATGACTGAAGAAAATGACCTCTGTTCAGTCTTAATCACAAATGCTATATTTAAAACTGAAGAAAATGACTGACATTGAACTGCCATGGTTGTTCAAATGCCATTAATAGTTTAGTCTATGTAACCTCTGTTCAAATGCTATTAAACATGGCAATTTGAACAAATACATTGTTAACAGTAATGACATACACTCTGTCCCTTAAATTCAAGTAGAATTGCTATTAACCCTATCAAACACAAGCATAGCATTAGCAACATAGAATTTATTATGGAACATAACATTATGGAACATACACAAATAGATGTTTCTCATGTATGCATATTTAAAAAATGGCTTCTTCTTCTAACATTAGCAATATAAGATTACTACCGAGGCTGTGCAATTGTGGAAGAACCGCTGCCATAAATATTGTAAGAACCAATGAGAATGGAAATCAAGGGCATTTGTTCTTTGTTTGCCCATCAAAATATGTAAGTATGTATTGGAAATTTTAATCCTTTAGTAGTCACATTAATATTTGTCTTATTCAACTAATTGATTGTCATGCATTGTAGAGTAACACTCCCACTCCCCATTGCAATTACTTCAAGTTCGTGGATGAAGATGATGAAGACGTTACGTCCAGAATCCGTTCCAACACTAGAGCTTGTGATGCTATAACAGTAGAAGACTTTAACGATGTAAGGACGACGCTTCATGACATGGAAAGTGACTATGGTCGAAGGCTTGAAAGGATAGAAAATACTATCAAAGCGATGGTGTATTTCATTATATTTTCTATCATTTTGTACTTTATTGTATTTTGAGAAATTGAATAAAAGTTTCTACCATTTTTGGTTGTATTGTACTTCATGATGTAACTTATGTTTATGGAATAAATGTTATTATGATGTAACTTATGTAACTTACTTAATAGCTTCGTGGAATGAATTTTATTATGGAATGAATGTATGGAATGAGTTTTATTAGTTATTATGATATAACTTAGAATTTTATTATGGAATGAAATTTGGGAAACATTGGTCTCATTGTTAGAGTTTTGTGGATGCTGTTTGGCAAATTTGTGGATGAATTTTGTGGATGCTATGTGGATGAATTTTGTAGATACTTTGTGGATGAATGAATTTTGTAGATGCTTTGTCACTTATCTGTGGCCTGTTATCTGTTGCAAGTTTTGTTATTTGGGTGAATGAATTTTGGTTGTAATGAACAACTTCTGTTATCTGTTGCAGGTTTGTTTCTAATGAACAGAATTGGCAGATCTGTTATATGTCAACTAGTATCTGTTTGTCACTTATCTGTGGCCTCAAATATTATCTGTTAGCAAGTTTAAAACAGATTTGGCAGATCTGTGGATGCTGTTTGTTGATGCTTTGGTTCTAATGAACAAGTTCTGTTATTTGTTGAAGATTTGTTTGGCATCAAAATTGCATCTGTATTGCACCAAAATTGTATCTGTATTGCATCAAATTGCATTTGTTATCTGTTGCAGATCTGTTTTGCAATCTATTGCAGATATGTAGCTGTTATTTAGCAGATATGTGGCTGTTATTTGGCATCTAAACAAAATTGAACATCACCCAAGCATGTAAACAAAATTGCATGAACTAGCAGATCTGTTTGGCATCAAAATTACATCTGTATTCCATCAAAATTGCAGCAAATTGCATGTAAACAAAATTGTATCCACAAGTAAGTTATTTGGCAGGTCTGTTGCAGATCTGTGGCTGCTATTTGGCATCTAAACAAAAGTGAACATCACCCAAACATCTAAACAAAATTGCATCAATTGGCAAATATGTTTGGCGTCAAAATTGCATCTAAACAAAATTGCACCCAAGCATCTATTTGGCAGATTTGTTACAGATTTGTGTACCTGTTCTTTCACACAAGAAAATCTGTGGATGCTATTTGGCAGATCTGTTGCAAATCTATGTACCTGTTCTTTCACACAAAACAAAATCTAAAAATTTGAACACACACATTGGTCCATTTAAAAATCAATCAGAAGAAAATGAAATATAACATCAAGTGTAAATTAACATCAAGTGAAGTTTGCTCACATTGGTCCATCTAAATTAACACATTGGTCCACACATACAAGCCATTAACATACAAGCCATTAAAATTTGAACACACAGGTACACAGAATTTTCTAGCAAGCCATTACTTCACAAGCCATTTGAACACACATACAAGCCATTACTTGACTTTCCAGCAACAACACAATTTGAACACACATACAACAGCAGTTTGAACATCACTTTGAACATCACTTTCCAGCTAATTTGAATACTTTGAACATCACTTTCCAGCAACATCATAATTTGTGCAGCAACATCACTTTTCAGTAGCAGTTTGCTTCACAATTTGAGCTGCTATGACTTCACTTTCCAAGCCAATTTCAACTTCACTTTGCTTCTCTTTCTGCTTGTCCATAGCCTAAAACGGAAAAAGACAGAATTTTCCATAATTTTCAGCAGCTAAATACATACTTTAAAATGAATTTTTGGCAAGTAAATACATGTTCTAACAAAATTTTCAGCAACTAAAAAGTAAGAATTTTCAGCAACTACAAATTAAAAAGGCAGCAAGGACGAACCTAACTACACATTGGACTGTTTGATTCTTGAGAATATCGAAACCCAATGTCATATCCACATGAACCTTGAAGTAGTGACTGGAATGTTGGTTGCGCAGAATACCGTTGAGGCATTGAATTTGGCAAAGAATTTGGCACTATATACATATCCCGCAAATTGTTCGCCTACAATAATGTCATATATTACGCTTTGCAATCATGGTTTGAGTCACATATTATATCTACACAAAAAATACAATGTTAAGTAACATTTACATGATATGTGGGATACATCAATGGTGGAGGAATAGAATTACCACCCATGGGCAAAGATGGAGGAAGAGGATGAAGGAGAGGAAGAGGTTGAAGAGGAGGAACATGTTGACAAACATAGATATCTCCTCAAACAGATAATGGAGAAAGTACAACTGTTGGACTTGCAATAGATTGTGATGAAGCCAAGCTGTTAGCACGGGATTTTTTTTTGGAGTTCGCTACCAACGCCGCTTCGAATCCACCTTTTATCCTCATTTTGCCCTACTAGTTGCCACATTTTTCTTCAATCCTTTTGGTTGCACAACATGATTCATATCTTCGCAATCCATTTCAAAGCTTTGGGTGTCATCATCATTACTTACATCATTTCCAACACCAAAATGAGCACTTAACTTGCCTTCAACATTTGCACCTGATGTAACAAGGTGTGCAATACAAAAATCATAAGTTTCTTCAGTTTCAGCAGCTCTACTTGCTAGTGCTCTAAATGCTGTCATCAATGTCTTATACTGTGAGGCTTGTTGGAATTTCACATCTATTTGAATGTCATTCCCCTTAATGTCCTTCACAGTTTCGGCTCTTGCTTGTTTCGTTCACCTCTTTAGAATGTATTGTGGAGGAACCTCTTTCATCTTCAATATGTCTCTAATAACCTTCAATGAGTGACAACACAAGATTTGTTCCCTTTCAAACTCTGTACAATTACAACCCAAAGAGCCATCGCTCTCCATTTTCACCTTCCTTGCATGTTTGTTAGCAACATCAACAATTGTGTAAATGGTACTAGCATCACCATATTCAATTGCTTCTATGTCTGATTCAATGGATCGAAAGTACTCATTTTGAAATTCCTCAAATATCTTTTTTGTGTAGACATTACCCATTTGAATTAACATTCTTAATGTTGCTTTCACCTTTGGCAACCTTTGGCACAAAGCATATCCTACTTCTAACTCCTTGTATCGTTTCTCGTAAAGTACCCTTTCGAAATGCATGAAGAATTCATTTAAGTTAAAATCAGAACGAATGTAATCCTTCAAAAAAGCATTAAAAGATTCATTAAGTTGTGTGGTACTCATTCCCGCAGCCCATGTTGATCTAACATATGGCCAGCCCCATTTTTCTTTCACCACAAAAGTCAATTTCAACCTATGGTTTTCACGCACATCATATTTATCAAGCATTTCCGCCCACTCTAACTTCCATTGATTTGCATTTTCAATGTCAAAGAAGAATTTATTTAGTAAACCCTTTACCCCCTTATCTTAGAACAAACAATTAACATGTTTTAATGCATTTTGCATCAAATGCCAAGTACACAATCGGTGACTTGTGTCAGGCATAATGATAGGTATGGCTTTAGCCATTGCAGCATCTTGATTGCTGAACAAAGTTTTTGATGCCTTTCTTGACATAGCTTCTAGAAAATTTTCAAACAACCATACAAACGATTCGGCAGTCTCATCATACAACAATGTTGCACCAAATGTAACTATTTCCCTATGATGGTTGAATCCCACAAAAGATGCAAAGGGTCTATGTTCTTTGTTTAACTTGTAAGTCGTATCAAATGTGACAACATCACCAAATTGGGCATAATCCATGATCATTTGTGCATCGGCCCAAAACATATTGGTTATTTGCTCCTCATTATCTAATTGAAAAGCATAAAAGAAGGAAGGATTCTGCAAAGATTTTTCTTTAAAGTATTGCAACATATTGCCTACTTCCCCATATGCTAAACTTTGTTGTCTTTTGGTTCTCAAATAATTTTTTTGATCTAATTTTGTAAACCCAAGACATTGCCTCCCACCAGCTTCCTTACCCATGAGTTCAAAAGACTGGCCTAAACGAAGACCAGATTGTGCCGCCAAATCTAACTCAATTCCTTGGGTAGTCGATATCTTTCTTTGTGACGGCAACATGTGGGCACACTCGGGTGATACAAGATCATGGTTATGTTTTTCTTTGAAATCAGTCACAACAAATTTCCCAGTACCCTCATCTAATTTAACATAAAGTCGAGCCTCACAACCAGTCCTAGTTTCAGCTCTAGAGTTTTTTGTCAATGGGTCTCGTTTGTCAACCTTCCGAAATCCCTCCTTGTTGCAAACCAAAAGTCTACAAATAAGTTGGTTAGTGAATTTGTTCTTCCTACAAAAATCCCTTCTTATGCTAAACCTGATTCTTCCTCCATATGTATTATAAAAATCATACACACTTTGTTCAGAATCAAATGTCATTCCATGTTTTGGCTTCCAAGCACAATCATTCTCAGGTTCCATAGCCATATCAAAATGCAACTGAAAACCCATATAAATAAAATTTTAGCTACATAAATAATATATTTATTTCATAGACAAAAGAAAACAAGAACAAATGAATTAAAGTGTCTAAGAAATGAGAAGTACACAAAAGTTATGCAATTAAGATCAAATAATAAATCAATTAAACTAGAAACAAGAAATGAGAACCATATGGCCAGCCCCAGTTAAGATCAAATAATAAATTAATTAAACTATATAATCCCAAACTCCAACTACTTGGTTCTCCTTAAAGTGTCTAAGAAAAGGAATGCAAGCCAACTACCTTTGGTAACAATGATTCATGGCCAACAAGAGTCGTTTAGTTTTGGGTTGGGTCGCTACACAGTGTTTGGCAAACCTATTGTAGCTCAACGGATACAAAATAACATAAAAATACAATTTGTCACCTTTAACACTAAAATTGAATGTATAACAAGTGAATTGAATGTATAACAAATAAAAATACAAAACATTAAATCAATTATAACAAGTGAATTTTTTTATCTGTCTATAGGTTCACATGAAATTGAATGTATTTCATTGACACAGTATTTTTAACACTGAAAAACCATTGAAATACACAATGTTGAATGTACACCATTGAATGTATTTCATTGGATGTATTTTTAACATTGAATGTATTTCACTGGTACACATTTGATTCTGAACAATCATACAAATAAACAATATTTTTAACACTGAAATACCATTGACAGTGTAAATTGAATGTATTTCATTGTTATTACAGACATACAATGAAGACTATGTTTTTTTTGTTTCAATTTCTGTCTCTGTAATTGCAGACAGAGACAATGAGGTTAGTCTTCAGCCTATACAGTGTAATTACAATGAGGTTAGTCTTCAGCCTTATTGCAATTACAGACAGAGACAATGAGGTCAGTCTTCAGACATCAATGCTATTACAGACATCAATGGATTCGGTTTGGGGAGTGACGGCAAACCAATTACAGAGACAGAGACAATGAAGACTAACATTTGGTCGCTGTAGCGAGGGTCTGCCGATGAGGTGGAAGAGAAGAGCATGACGGCTCTAGTTTGCCAAGTAGACAGAATCTGTAACGGCGTCGAGAGTGTTTCCCCGTTGTCAGATCTACAACGGCTGAGACTGGGTCGCCGGTGAGGGTGGATTCGACGGAGAAGAAGAAATGAGTTTGTTTTTGTGAGTGTGATTCCAAACCAAAATCTGTAGAACCAAAATCTATGTAGGCTCTGTTCTGTGTCTTTGGGCGGAAAGAAAATGAAAATTCAATTTCTTTATTTTTTATTTATTTATTTTTTTTATGGCCTTTGCTCAGCCGTTGCAAGGAGGATTGCAAGGAAGGCTTGCAAGGAGGAGATCTAGACTCGTTTGGAGGATCAGGAATCCTCTCCTCTAGTCTAGAGTAGAAAGTGTGAAATGGTGATTTCTATGTTTTTAAAAGAGTATTTGTAATAAGCTCTTTAAAATAGATACGTTGATTATTATTTATTATTTCCTCCACCAAAATAGTTTTTTTTTTTTTTTTGTGAGAACTTATTTTTTGAGGACTTAACTTTTTTTAGTACAATTATTGTACTTAAAAATATTTTAATCTTTTAAAATTACTTTTTGATAGTATATTTTTTTTAAGAATATCAATTATCATAGTTGTATTTTTTGTGTTATTAATGAATTTTTTTAAAAAAAAGACAAAATAAGAAATTCATATTATTTTAGTCCTTAATTTTTGAAAACAGACTAATATTTTGGGACAATAAAAAATAGAATAAAGGATTAATATTTTAGAACGGAGGGAGTAACTATTTTAATAAAAGTTTTTTAAATTAGTTATATTTGGAGAGTTTTAAAAGATTCTTTGTACAGTTTAAGTAAATAAATAAGTAAAATAAAGAGCAGTGTTAAAGCACATAAATAAAAATTTAATTAGATAAAATAAAAAGCATTCATTTTTTATACTTTAGCAATAAAAACTAAAAGGTAGCGTTGGAGTTACTCTAATAATTAAGTTGTTGCCTAACGTGTACAATTCAAGTAAATAAAAATAAAATAAAAAAATAATAAAGGTATTGTTGACATCATATTTTAATTTTCATGTCGATTATGGCCAATTAATTGTGATCAAATCTGATATGTATAAGCCCATAAAGGCCACGAATCACCTATGACCCATCACTTGAAGCCCAGTGCATAACCCAGCTGGTGAGGTCCAGGACAGCTGGAGTCCAACATGGCATAAAGAGCCAATGACATTCAGACACACGGCAAGAGAAGGAGGAACCACATCAGCAGACAAAGATCAGCAAAGTTATTGCCACTGCACATCACCATTAATGCAGCCCGTCACAGCATTTATTACGACAACACCTCTCCGCCGGAACAGGACCCCCTTACCCTGAGCAAGGTAAGCTACAGCATAGGCTTTCGGCGAGGAGAGCAGGTCGGAAGAGACAACGAAATGATTACCAAAGGATATAAGTGAACGTTGTAGACAAGAAAAAGGTTAAGCTTTCTATCTCTAATATCCCCCCATATATTCTACTTATCTTCCTAACTTGATCGTCAAAGGGTTCACTGGGGGACTACACCGTTCCTCGTTGAACTTGTTTGCAGGATATCCGGTGGGCTCGATCATTTGGGCTTGGGCTTGAGGAGCTTGGACCAGTTCGCTCCATTCACTGGGATAAACTGTATCAACAGTTGGCGCCGTCTGTGGGAAACACTTCGCTCCTCGCGCCAGTTGTGTTCACTGCCGCCGGAGACCCCGTTCCAACAACCTCTTTCTCCTACCCATCAAAGTGCATGGTCACGACTAGATCCATGGCTTCTCACAATAATGATGCCGACCATCAAGCCGACCCCCCCAATCCAAACAACCCACCACAGTATTTTATCGAGCTTACCAACAGCACTAACCGCATGGCCGAGCAAAACCAGGCCTTGATAAACGCTTTACTCCAAAGAAACATTCCAATGCCTCCGCCACCACCTCCAGATATTCCCCCCAACCAAGAAAGAGCTCCGAGCCATACTGCTCCACAACCCCATCCACCCAACTTGGAAGGTTTGCAACCTCCCCACCCACATATAAATCCACCACCACCACCCCCACACCCGTCGGTCGTAGCACCAGCACCTGAAGGAGAGGCCAGAACGTCCAGCCTCCGTTGACTGACCATGGCGACCACGTTCCCCTCTGGGATGCTGAGCTCCAAGCAATGAAGCTCCAACTCCAAGGGGTCATGTAAAATATTTAGCATAAACCCTCTGCCACGACAAATTCACCATTTGTTGCCTCCATCCGGGACAAACCTTTGCCCGCCAAGTTCAAGATGCCCACCATTGACTCCTTTGACAGTACGACGGACCCAGTCAACCATCTGGAGACGTACCATACCCTCATGATCCTCCATGCCTTCCCTGACGAGATCATGTGTCGGGCTTTCCCCGTAACACTGAAGGGGTCAGCTCGACTGTGGTTCAGTCAGTTACCAGTGGACTCTGTCTCCACTTTCCAACATCTCAGCGACTCCTTCCTCAGCCATTTCATTGGAGCCCAGCGTCGATGCCGCCCTACAACCCAACTCCTCAACATCCGTTAGACCGAGGGGGAGTCGCTGCGCAGCTTCGTTACCCGCTTCAACACTGAAGCCCTACAAGTAATGGAGAATGACAATAACGTCATCCTCACGGCTTTCATGGCTGAGCTACGATCGTCCAATTTCCTCCTCTCCCTCTCTAAAAACCCCCCGACCTCCATGGCAGCCCTATTATCCAAAGCCCAGAAGTATATGAATGCCGAAGATTCACTAGCCGCTCGGCAGGATCCAATATCCAAAAACCCAACCCCCCGGAGAAAAAAGAAAAGACTCGGAACCCAAAAACACCCAGTATAACAGCCAAACACCCCAATATACCGACCGACCCCCTCGCACCGCCCGGTCGGTTCGAGCGGTACACGTCCCTTAATTCTCCCATGGAACAAGTCCTCCACCAGATCCAACGGGATTACCCCCTCAAATGGCCCCTGCCCTCACGGACCCCTTCCAACCGGAAAGACCAGTCCAAATATTGTCGTTTCCACCAGGATCACGGCCACAACACTGATGACTGCATCAACCTCAAGGATCAGGTCGAGACCCTCATTCGTCAAGGGCATCTCAGCCGGTTCACGGACACCTGCCCACAACAGAGGCAAAGAACCGAGCCCCTCAGAAACAACCGCCGGCGTACCCCACCCCGGAAGCCAACCCAACCTAACCAAGGCCACAAATGCCCCCCACAACAGCCTCGGCCCCCAGGTAATCCCCCTCCGCCAGTTGGTGAAATCCGAGTCATTTCTGGTGGCCTTGCTTGTGGCGGACCATCCCGCTCCACTCAGAGGGTAGAGCTCAGGAAGATAAGGTAAGGCTCGGACAGAGCAGTGGACACGGTAGACCGACCCTCCAAACAGCCCAAGCAGTGGACAGAGTCCATCACCTTCATGGATGCCGACTGTACTGGCATCAGTTATCCTCATAATGACCCTCTCGTCATTTCTGCCCTTCTCTCCAACTATAAGGTCAGACGGGTTCTCATCGACAACGGCAGTTCTTCAGACATCATATTCCTCAGCTACTTCCGCCAGCTCAAAATTGGAGAGGAAAGCCTGTCCCCCCTCCAAACCCCTTTGGTCGGTTTCCCTAGTGACCGGGTGACCTCCATCGGCTCCACCGACCTCCCCATCACCATCGGCGAATACCCACGGCAGACTACCAAGTTGCTCACTTTTCTTGTGGTTGACTGTCCCTCTGCCTACAACATCATCCTTGGTCACACCGCCCTCAACGCTTTTCAAGTTGTCACTTCAACCTACCACCTCGCCATAAAGTTTCCCACCGACCAGGGGGTCGGGACAGTACGGGGAGAGCAGACCATAGCCAGGGAATGTTATGTCGCCTCACTCAAGGAAGTCAAGATGAAGGAGGCCATGATCATTGAAGGACTTGACACCCGAGATGAGGACGAGCTGGTCAGAGGCGAACCGGTGAAGGAGCTCGTTGAGATTCCCATCGATCCCACCAACCCAATGAAAACTGCTAAGATCGGCAGCCAGCTATCCCCCCAAGCTAAGGCCGACCTTACTGCCCTTCTGACCGAGCATTGAACCTCATTCAGATATGCCAGGCATCGACCCTTCTTTCATAACTCATCGCCTCAGCATTGAACCTCATTTCCGACCTTACTGCCAGAAGCAGCGCATCTTTCATCCGGAGTGCAATACTCTTATAGCCGCAGAGGTCGACAAACTCCTTGAGGCCCAATTCATCAAAAACGTCGACTACCCTAAATGGTTGTCAAACGTGGTCCTCGCCCGCAAGAACAATGGCAAATGGCGACTCCGTGTCGATTACTCTGACCTGAACCAAGCTTGCCCCAAAGACAGTTATCCTCTGCCCCGCATAGATCTGCTAGTCGACGCCACGGCCAGTCATCAAATGCTTAGCTTCATGGATGCTTTCTCTGGCTACAACCAAATCCTGATGCACTCGTCTGATCGGGAACATACATCCTTCATCACCGACCGAGGTACCTACCATTACCGAGTAATGCCATTCGGATTGAAGAACGCTGGGGCCACCTACCAACGGTTGGTCAATGCCATTTTCCATCACCAAATAGGTCGGAATATGGAAGTATACGTTGACGACATGCTAGTCAAGAGCAAACTCTCCACTAACCATCTGACCGACTTGCGGGAGACCTTCGCCACCCTACGCAAATACCAAATGAAGCTCAACCCAGAGAAGTACGCCTTCGGCATAGAATTCGGGAAGTTCCTGGGTTTTATGGTCAGTCAGCGGGGCATTGAAGCTAACCCTGAAAAGATCAAGGCCTTGGTCGAGATGCAATCACCCAGGACGGTCAAGGAGGTTCAAAGGCTCACTGGCCGAGTTGCAGCCCTCAACTGTTTCATTTCCCGTGCAACAGATAAGTGCCTACCGTTCTTCGGCAAACTTTTGAATGGACAACTGAATCTGAAGAGGCTTTTCAGCAGTTAAAGCAGTGCATGGCCAATCCACCCCTCCTTTCACAAGCGATTACAGGCGAGTCCCTCTTCCTCTATTTAGCCGTCTTAAGCATCGCAGTCAGTGCAGCTCTTATCAGGGAAGACGACTCTGTCCAACGGCCGGTCTACTACATCAGTCAGGCTCTTAGGGGAGCTGAGCAGAATTACCCCCTGTTAGAAAAATTATCCTTGGCCTTGGTCACCGCCTCCAGACGACTTCGTCCTTACTTCCAAGCCCATTCTATAGTGGTCCTCACCGACCAACCCTTGAAGAAGGTCATGCAGTAACCAGAACTTTCCGGTAGACTTATGCAGTGGTCTGTGGAACTCAGCCAGTTTGACATCTCTTACCGGCCTCGAACAACAATTAAGGGACAGGCTATCGTCGACTTCATCTTGGAATTCACTAATCCTACCCCAACCACTGCCTCTCCACCCCTACCAACTCTCATCGAGCCAGAAGACCCTCACTCTTGGACTCTCAATGTCGACGGATCATCCCGCAAGCAAGGTAGTGGGGCTGGCCTCATTCTCACCAGCCCTGAGGGTGGTTATTTCAAATGTGCGCTCCGTTTCTTGTTTGAGGCCAGTAACAATGAGGTCGAATATGAGGCACTGATAGCAGGCCTTCGTCTAGCCAGAGATATTGGGGTCAGCCACATCCGAGTGCTCAGCGACTCTCAGCTCATAGTCGGACAGATCACGGGCGAATTCGACGCCAAGGAGGGCACAATGCGGACTTACAGGGATCTTGCACTTCCCCTAGTTCGCCTCTTCAACACCTTCTATATCAAGCACATTCCTCGGGCGGAGAGCTCTAAGGCAGATGAGATGGCCCAGTTGGCTTCCGCAGACCAGTCCGCCCTCAGCAGTGGTGTCCGCCTCAAATACCTATCCCACCCCGCCATTTCTCCCGACCAGCAAGTACAATTCCTCCAAAATGAGCCCATCCCTTGGGCGTCAGACATCTTTCAATTTCTGACAGCGGGGGAACTTCCAGATGACCACCAGCAAGCCGCCAAAGTCAGGGCACGATCATCCAATTACATCCTTGTCGACGGCATCTTGTACAAACGTGGTTTCTCACGCCCCTATCTGCGGTGCCTCAATCCGACTCAAGCAACTTATGTGATGCAAGAAATTCATGAGGGGATCTGCGGCAATCACTCGGGCGGCAAGTCTCTAGCCCACAAGACACTCCGTACTGGTTATTTCTGGCCCACACTTAATCGCGATGCCACCGATTTCGTGCTCAAATGTGATAAGTGTCAACGTTTTGCCAACATCCCCCATGCACCCCCTACAGAGTTGATCACACTTTGCAGCCCTTATCCATTCGCCAAATGGGGGATCGACTTGGTCGGTCCGCTCCCTACCGGTCGAGGCCAGACCAAGTTCGCGATCGTCGCCATTGATTATTTCACCAAGTGGGTAGAGGCAGAACCCCTTGCCACCATCACCGAGCGGAACACAACCAAGTTCATCTGGCGGTTGATCGTTTGCAGGTTTGGCATTCCTCAGGCCATCATCTCTGACAACGGTAAACAATTTGATAACGCCAAGTACAGGAAGTTCTGTGTCGACCTCCAGATTCAACCATGTTTCTCATCCCCTGGTCATCCCCAGGCTAATGGCCAAGTTGAGGTCACCAACCGTTTTCTCCTGAAGATCATCAAAACTAAACTAGAAGCTGCTAAAGGACTTTGGGCTAAGGAGCTACCGAATGTGCTCTTGGCTTATCGAACTACAGCTCGAACTCCCACTAGGGAAACCCCTTTCCGCTTGACATACGGTGCTAAGGCGATTATCCCAGTAGAAGTCGGTCTGCCTACTCCCAGGGTTTCACATCCGGATCCAGCACTAACCGAAGAACTCTATTGGGCTGACCTCGACCTAATTGAAGAACTCAGAGAGACCACCGCTGTCCGACTGGCCTCATACCAACAGAAAATGAGAACACACTACAACCGCAAGGTCCGACCGAGGGAGTTCGCTGTAGGGGATCTTGTCTTGAGAGAAGCAACTCTTGCTACCAAAAATCTGACTGAGGGTAAATTGGCAGCCAAGTGGGAGGGACCTTACATCGTGAAAGCCTGACCCCGACCAGGCACTTACCGACTTCAGGACATGGAAGGTCGAGACCTCCCGCACCCATGGAACGCCGAACACCTTAAGCGTTACTTTCAATAAGCTCCTATTTTTGCATTGCTCAGTTATTGTATTTTCTTTTCAGGAAATTCACACATTCTTGATATCCCCCCACGCAATGTAACTTCTTGATTTTATATCTCAGCTATCTATGTGTTGTCTCAGTAACATTCTTATTTGCAACATTAAAAGCCTCAGCCAGACTGAGCACTAAAAGCCTCAGCCAGACTGAGCACTAAAAGCCTCATCCAGACTGAGCACTAAAAGCCTCAGCCAGACTGAGCATGAGCCACCTCGAGCAGTCCGACCGTTAACACCCTCTGTCGGGCCGAGCGCTAAAAGCTCTATCTAGACTGAGCATGAAGCACTCGTCCAGACCTAACATGTAGGGCTCAGTCAAAACCACCCATGCAAAACTTCATACTTGTGGAATTAATTGACACACTTAGTCACAATTCCAGGTCCAAGTCTTCACACCACTCTTTGCTTAGTCAAATTTCAAAGACGTTCTTATCATTTTATTACATTTAAATTTCACAGGCCTATCATTTTATTACATTTTAAATTTCACTCTGCATTGTGGAGTTCTTAAATTTCACTATCATTTTATTACATTTAAATTTCACAGGCCTATCATTTTATTACATTTTAAATTTCACTCTGTATTGTGGAATTCTTAACTTCACTCTACATTGAGTTCTTATTACAAGCTTCAATTTCACTCTTATTAACAAGGAGTTCTACACACACTTCGCCCACGCCTCATTTATCTAAGATCCACAAGCAGAAATAATCAAATAACAAACACAA
>NW_021024786.1:528260-543882 GCF_004153795.1 Camellia sinensis | reverse complement strand
ATCTCGGCAAGGCCGAGGTTATCTCCGAAGATATCGGAATCCGAGATAAGAGGATAAAAGATAAGGGACAAGAGTCCTAGAATAAAGAGGAGATTTTGCCAAGATAAGGATAAAACTCTTAGAAAGTTTATCTTTATCTCTTGAAGAGTCAAGGGTAAGTATTGAACAGGAGTCCATAGAAGTCAGGCTTCTAGTAGGACTAGGATTAAGTAAACTATAAAAGAAAGGCACCCCCGTGGGTTTAAGGTACGCAATTTATGTTTTGAGCAATGAGTTTAGCACTTGATTATCTTTGAGAGATATACTGACTTGATCGTCGGAGTGCCCCCGGGTGGAAGAGCCACCGCCGGAACCTTTTCTTTCTGTTGCAGGATAATTGAAGCCATCTATTCTGCCAGTGATCTCTAGCTGATTACTAAGCGGGCAGTGTGATTAGAAAATCACTCACACAATTTGGCGCCGTCTATGGGAACTTAGAAGAATAAATGGCCAGTAACGGACAGAAGGAAAAGATTAGGGACGACACTCCTGCTAAGAGTGGCAAACCAATTGACCTTGACGTTGAATGAGACAACCACAATACAGAAACTCATGACCAGGGCCACGGAGAGAAAGACGTCGGCCAGGAGGGCGACACTTCGAAGAAGACAGACCAAAGCAAGTACTATAACGAAGATAACCTCCAGGTATGGAAGGATAGGTGCCTTTGGAAGGATGAGGAAGTAAAAGAATTGGCAAACAAGTTGGCAGACCTGCAGTCGGTCGTCAACTTCATGAGGCAAAATAATGTCATGTAGCCACCATACCCGCTACACGACACGCCGATTCCAGCAACTAATACCCAGAAGGGAGGAAGGAAAACAATCCCCGAAGCCCCTCAGCATACCAGAAGCAGAAGGCACTCTCACCGACCTTACCGACCTTCCAGGAAAGTCGGGCGAGAGGAGCCGAGACGAGAGGAGTCCCGAAGGACGTACCACACGAAGGACCCAGAGCCCAAAGAACATCGGCATGTTCAAGGACAGGCGCTCTACTTTGACACAACCCATGGAGAAAGATCAAAACGGGCTCACCACGAGGCCGAAAGTAGTGTGTCGAAAAGATTGAAGTCCAAAGATAGCCGAGCTCTAGGAAGGAGTAAAGAAGACTTGAGAGATTACCTCAAGAGGAAGCAACAGAATGCTGAAACCAAGGTAACTTCCCCGGTTAAGCCGAAGACACCATTCTCGGTGGAACTGGACAAATTTGAAGCACCAAAGAGATTCAGTATGCCGAGGTTCCAAATATATGATGGTAAGTCAGATCCCAACTTTCACGTTGGACTATACCTAAATTCAATGGCATTATATAGTGGGAACGAGCCGTTACTCTACAAAGTATTCCCCTCATCCTTCAGGGAAATTGCATCAGATTGGTTCCATAAACTACTGAATGGAAGCGTAAAGACTTGGGAAGGCCTGACCGAAATGTTTGTGGCCAGGTTTGTGACAAATAAACTACAGCCCTTAAGGGTCGACGCACTGATAGCCTTAAAAATCACCAAGGATGAAGGCCTTAGGGCCTACGCAAAAAGGTACTACGAGGTGTTCAATCCAATACCCGAATGCAACCAAGAGGTGGCAGTCGTGTCTTTCAAGAACGGCCTGAAAGATGACTGCCCACTATGGAAGTCTTTGGCAAAGACATTGCCAAAAAGCATGGAAGAACTCATGGCGAGAATTGAGAAGTACGCTAGAGCCGACGAAGATGCGTCGGGAAACAAAAAGACAAAGCAGGAGAAAGAAAACGGCTCGCTGAAGCGAAGCCGAGGTAATAATGGACCGATCAAACAAGAAACGGAATTGAAGGCTAAGTAGGCAGTAACGACTGTATTCCGAGTCCCGATCCACAAAGTCCTGGATCAAATATGAAACCAACCCTATTTCAGAGGACCGACAAGAACACCAGGGCAATTTATGGGAAGAAACGTCGGTAGGCGTTGTGCTTACCACAATGAAGAAGGGCACCCAACTCAGGATTGCAGAGCCCTAAAAGCACACCTAGAAGACTTGGTGAGGCAAGGTCATCTGAGGGACCTTGTCAATGAGGCCAGGACAAGGGAAGAACAGGCAAGATTGCCTCAAGCACCAGCAGCTCCGCCTCCCCCAGCACAGCAACCACAGGCAGGAGGACCACGGGTGGTTAATGTAATTCACTCAAAAGTGAACGAAAACGACATACGAGGGGAGACCTAGAAGGTAAAACACCTACAGCACGTAAACCAAGTCGGACATAAAAGACCTCGGCCTGAAGAATGCCAGGGACCGACGATAGCCTTTACTGAAGCCGACCTAGAGATGGTCCAGCATCCACATAATGATGCCTTGGTAGTATCCCTCCAGGCTGGGGAGTGCCAAGTGAAACGCATCCTGATTGATCAAGGCAGCTCTTGCGACATCATGTATGTTAGATGTTACAAGGAGCTGGGCCTTCATCCTGATGACTTTGAGTAATCCAATGGCCCGATGGTCGGCTTCAATGGAATGTCGGCGTGGCCACTGGGCGCAACAAGCTTGGAAGTACAAGCCGGCACTAAGAAGGTTAGGACAGAATTCATGGTGATTGACACGCCTTCGCCATACAACATCATCTTAGGAAGGCCATGGTTGCATGCAATGGGGGCAGTTCCTTCAACATTGTATCAACTACTGCGATTCCCAACAGAGCGTGGGATAGAGGAAGTTAGAGGCGATCAGCTACAGGCGAAGAGTTGCTCCATAGCAGCAATGAAATCTACCTGCAGCGTGCGAGAGCCAGAGAAGGCAGAAATTGAATATGAGGACTTGGAAGTCCTAGAAGACGTCGGCAAAGAACCAGTCGAGAAGAGCGAAGAGGCGCTACAGAAAATCCTCGTCCATAATGGGGATGAAGAACGCTTCTTTCTTCTCGGCTCGGGCTTAGCCGAAGAAGAGGAAAAGAGTTGGAGACTTTTTTAAGAGCAAATATTGAGGTGTTCGCTTGGACACCTTACGAAATGCCTGGCATTGACCCCGAGGTCACTTGCCATAAACTGAATGTTGACAGGTCGGCCAAACCTGTGATTCAGCGAGCCAGAAGACCGACGTTGATACACGTCGAAGCAGTAGAAGAAGAAGTAGACAAACTTCTGGAGGCTAGGGCCATTAGAGAAGTACACTACCCAACATGGCTATCCAATACAGTGGTAGTAAAGAAGAAGAATGGTAAATGGAGGGTCTGTGTCGACTTTTCCAGCCTCAACAGAGCCTGTCCCAAAGACAGTTTTCCCCTACCCAAAATTGACCAGTTAGTAGATGCCACATCAGAGCGTGGAAGAATGAGTTTTCTAGACGCCTATAGGGGGTACCACCAGATCGCCATGTACCCCCCAGACGAAGAAAAAACCGCATTCATCACCCCAAAAGGCATGTACTATTACAGGGTAATGCCTTTCGGGTTGAAAAACGCAGGAGCAACTTACCAAAGGCTGGTAACCAAAATGTTCAAACACCTGATTGGCCGAACAATAGAAGTCTACATCAATGACATGGTCGTAAAGACCAAGGAACCTAAGGGTCATCTTGCCGACCTAAAAGAGGTCTTTGATATACTCAAAACATACTGGCTCCGACTCAACTCATCGAAGTGCGCGTTTAGAGTTGGATCAGGTAAGTTTTTGGGGTACCTGGTAACAAGAAAGGGAATTGAGGCCAGCCCAGATCAAATCAAGGCCATCCTAGAGTTGAAGAGCCCGACATCGGCAAAACAGGTGCAGATGCTAACTGGAAGGGCCGCAGCCCTAAACAAGTTCATCAGCAGAAGCTCAGACAAATGTAAACCCTTTTTCAACCTGGTGAAGAAAACCACGGACTTCCTATAGACTGAGAAATGTGAGGCCGCTTTGTCCAACCTAAAGAAATATCTGACCACGGCTCCAGTCCTCTCAACACCTGAACCTGGGGAAGAACTATTTTTGTATTTAGCAGTTTCAGAACACGCAGTAAGCGTAGTACTAATCCGAGAGGAAAAAGGGGAGCAAAAGGCTATTTATTATGTAAGCAAAACCTTGGCCGATGTAGAAACAAGGTACCTACCACTAGAGAAATTAATGCTGGCCTTAGTAATGGCTTCAAAGAAGCTGAACCATTACTTTCAAGCGCACAAGATTATAGTGCTAACAGAGCACCCACTGAAGTCCTTGTTACAACAAGGAGACTTAACAGGAAGAATAGCAAGATGGGCAGGACCTTGGGCCAGTACGACCTGGAGTTCAGGCCGAGAACAGTAATTAAGGGCCAAGTTTTGGCCGACTTCGTGGCCAAATTCACGCCAGAATCCATCAAACATCAGGCTCCGTTGAGCCATGATGAACAACGTCTAAGCAAACAAGGAGAAGCCCAGCCAAAGGCAAAAGAATAAAGAAAGGAAAAACTCAGACCCTGCAGCATTTACATCGGCGACTCCTTTTTCCTGTTTGTTGATGGAAGCTCAAACCGGCAAGGAGCAGGGGCAGGAGTAGTGTTAATATCTCCTGATGGAGAGATATTGGAACAGTCTATTTGATTAGGGTTCAAGGCCTCGAACAATGAGGCAGAATACGAAGCATTGATTGTAGGACTAAAGCTGGCAGTGGCAGCAGAAGCAGATAAGGTAATAATTTTTTGTGATTCACAACTTATAGTAAATCAGACAACAGGAGAGTTCGCAACCCGAGATGAGAGAATGTCAGCATACGCAAAGGAAGTCATCAGGCTGGCAGCCTTATTTCGCAACTGCCGACTTCTTCAAATTAGCCGAGATGATAACAGCCACGCCGACGCGTTGGCCAACTTGGCAAGCTCAATGCAAACTGGAAAAACAAGGACAATAATGATTGACTATCTGTCAAGCCCGAGCATAGAACAACCGATCATAGAACAAGAAGCAATGTGTGTGGACTTGGGACCAAGCTGGATGGATGCAATTGTTGCATTCCTAAAAGAGGGAAAGCTGCCAGAAGACCATAAGGAAGCACACAAGGTCAGATTGAAGTCGGTAAGATTCAATCTGACAGCGGACGGACATCTTTACAGAAGGTCCTTCACTGGCCCCCTTTTAAGGTGCGTACACCCTTTGTAGGTGGAAGATTTTCTATATGAAATCCATGAAGGGATTTGTGGAAGCCACGCTGGGGGCAGATCACTAGCTCACAGGGCCATTACCCAGGGGTATTAGTGGCCCTACATGTAAAAAGATCCAGAAGCCTACGTGAAAAAGTGTGAATAATGCCAAAGGTTCGCACCTTTGATACACCAGCCAGCTGCTGACCTGAACCTTGTATCCAATCCATGGCCATTTGCCCAATGGGACATGGATCTCATTGGGCAGTTGCCCCAAGCAACTGGGCAAAGGAAGTACTTGTTGGTAGCAACAGATTACTTCACGAAGTGGATAGAAGCAGAATCTCTTGCCAAAATCCGAGATGTGGACATCAAGAACTTCGTATGGAGAAACATCATCACCAGATTTGGCATTCCAAGAGCAATAGTTGCTGACAACGGAACGCAGTTTGACAGCAAACTCATCAAGAACTTCTATGCGAAATTCAAAATAAAGAATTACTTTTCAACACCAAGTTTTCCCCAAAGCAATGGGCAAGCAGAAGCATCCAACAAAGTAATTTTGGATGGGATAAAGAAGAGACTGCAGGCAACAAAAGGAAAGTGGGTAGATGAGTTGCCCAATGTACTCTGGGCATATCGGACTACGCCGAGAAGATCAACAAGGGAAACCCCCTTTGCCATGACCTATGGCACAGAAGCAGTCATCCCACTGGAGATCGGCATCCCAGGGATCAGAACCCAGGGAATAGAGAATGGGACTAATGACATACTTCTAGCCCGAGATCTGGATCTCTTAGAAGAAAGAAGGGAGAAAGCTGCAATTCAGCTCGCAGCGTACCAGCACCAGCTTGCTAGAGCTTACAATAAGAAAGTCAATCCAAGGGATTTTCAGGTCGGTGACCTAGTCCTTAGAAAAGTTGTTGGCAACAAGAAGGACCCTAGAGACGGCAAGCTTGGCCCAAACTGGGAAGGACCATACAGAATCACTTCGGTATTGGGCGATGGAGCATACCGGCTTGAAGACAATGAGGGCAAAGCATTACCAAGACCCTGGAACACTTGTAATTTGAAATTTTTCTATCATTAGATGTTCGTTGTTATTTTTTTGCCGACATCATCAATAAAATCTTAGCAGAATTTTTCAAAGACTTGTGAATTGATAAAAGATACATCATGTTGTTTCTAATAATGAGAACCCAAGTGGAACTTAGGTTCACATTGGGGGCAGAGAGAAGACACAAATGTTTAACACTTGTTGAAATTTGTAGCAATTTACAAGTTGAAGTTAAGCCAATATATATTGTTTAACGCTTGTGGAAATTTGTAACAATTTACAAATAGATCATTGTTTAGCACTTGTTATAACTTGAGAAAAGTTTATAAAGTTGAGATTAAACTAGTATATGTTTATCCTTATTGAAATTTATAAGCAACTTGCAGGACAGGTACTTGCCGAGGTAAATCGTCAAGTGAGATAACCGAGGTGTGTCACCCCGAGAAGATTGCACAAAGAAGGAAGAGTACATAAGACATGCAAAATGTTCTAAGTATAGAATGATGCACAAAGCAATAAAGAGAAGACAAGAAAAGAAAAATTATATTCATTCACCAAGAAAATGGCACATCGGCCATACAAAAAGCATACATTGTTCCAAAAGATAAAGAAGCAACAAAATACAAGTAAGCAAAAGAAAAACATGAAGCTAAGACTCCTCTCCATCAGTTGGTTGAATTTGAAGATCAGATGCTGGTTGAGAAGACATCCCAGTAGCCTTATCCGCCGCTATCTCGGTATCAATGTCTTGCAGAGTTTTTTCAACACTCTTGTTCGCAGAGGAGATGTCGGCTAGTGCATTCTCGGGAACAGCTTCTATGGGAACCTCATCACCTTTCTCATCCTGAGTCAAGTCTAGGACTTACTCATTCTGGGGAGGGGACTTGGCCCCATCGGCATCCTTGGATTTTCTCACCAAGGCCTAATCCTCATCCTCATCATTTTCCTCGAATTCGGATTCGCTGACATCTTGATTTGGAGGTTGAAATGGAGGAAATGGCAGAGGAATGGCATCAGGTTTTCTTAATGGCGAGTCCTCTGGGACGTTAAGTTTCTTCAGAAGGGACATCCAACCAAGGGTAAAACCCTTGTTGCATGCCTCCTTCACTTGCTGTTCGTAAGCATCTGTAACGTCGGCCATGCCTTGGGCATATGCCTTTTCATCAGCATCTTTTATTTCAGCCTCTTTGGTGGCCAAGGCTTCTTGAAGCTCTTTCTCGGCTTGGGCCATCTTCTCCTCGGCCTCCTTTCTTTGGGACTCAGCGACTTTCCTGATAGCCTCAGCCTTCTCTTCGGCATTGTTCTGAGCTTTAATTACAACCTCGGCTTGATCCTCCAGCTTCTTCGTTTTTGATTCAAGGCCCTTATTGATATTTTGGAGAGAAGAGAACTCCTTCTTCATGTCGGCCAGCTTTTGTCGATTTTCAAAGGACTGAACAGAAAAGGAGTGGGCATGCTGGATTGCCTGAAAGAACACAAGGCAAAAATTAGCACAAAATTTTCTAAATACAAAATAGAAAGAAGAAAATTACCAAGAAGAAGACACTTACTTGAACGGAGCGTTGAAGCATCAACGCATAATTCTCATACTCGCTCAACTCGGCGTTGCGGTCAAGGTCGCCAAGAAGGAGCAGAGCTGTGCTTAGGGCTACGCCGACATTGATGTCGTCGGCACTGTTAGTAGCCAAGACTGGCTTGTCCTCTAGAGTAATTTTTGGGGACCAGGGGGCATCGCTCTTCTTGGATCCTGAAGTCGTAGCGGAAAAAGACCTCGGCTTTTTAGATTTTGGGGACTCTGATGGCTAGGTTTCCGAGCACCTCTTCCCAGCAGAAGGTTAAGGTTTGTCACTCTCCGCCAACCTTGAGATAGGCAGGGTATCCTCAGATTCAGTCTGAGTAATTTTAGCCTTTGGTTGGGCCTTCTTAATTCTTTTTGGCTTAGGTGGAGGAAGGGTTTGTGCTGGCTGCTCATCAATAGATGATGGAATACTGGCCAAAAGATCTTTTGCAACTGGCTTAGGGCGACCCATCTCGACAGTAAGGACAAGTCGTCGCCAACGTTTTCGCTCTGATATTGGGACCAGGTATGGAGCCGAAGTGGATGGCTGATCAGCTGGATCAGATGTTGATCCTTGATCTGTTCGTGATGTAGATGCAGTCAACGGGGTTGTAGCAGAGGGTGGAGAAAGGGTTTTTTCTTCCTTTTGGGAACGTCGGGCAAAGTTGACTTGTATGATGGAATAAAATTGAGAAGCACAAGCGCTTTCATTTTGTGGATTGACAAGTCCAGAAGTTTCTTCAAATCCTTGCTGGAAACAAAGGATTGGCGAAAATTTTTCGGTGGCTGACGAACAGCTGCAAGAAGAACAAACGTCAGAAATAGACAAAGTATTTAAGATTTTAAAAAAAAACAGGCAAAACTGAATACTGGGTTCTTACCCTTGCCCTCTAAAACTGATCGGGGAAGAGAGTAGAGATGGATGTCCTCATCTGGAGCAAACTCCCAATTTCCTGAGGTAATAAGATAGTCATCTCCAGCCCCCTTATTGGAGTCTGGGAGGTCGGCTACGATTTTGAATTCTGTAGATCTCGGCTTAAGGTAATAAATGTAGCCTTTTTCTTTCAAATTAAGGGCACACATGGTATAACAATACTGGTTATCGGCTACGGTGATCCTAATGTTTTCCTGTTTAGCTAAGGCTATGACACCAAAGATCACTCGATAGGAGTTGATTGCCAGTTGCATGGGGTTCAACTTATAATAGTGAAGAATCTCGCAAAAAATGATGTTGAGTGGGAGCCGAAGTCCGCACTCAGTAAAAGCTACAATGGGAAAGGGCATAGAGTTTTCTATAGGCATGATGGAGTCATCATCCCTAACCAGTCTCAGATGGACATCGGCAGGGATGGAGAACTCTTGCCTAAAGTACTCAAGTTTGGTTGGGGTATCTACCCTATGTCTCCACATACCCATGATGTCGGCCTGAATTAGAAGGGTTGAAATTCTGAAAGAATATGTTTCTTATTAATGGGACCTCGGCAAAAACCTAGGTTTGGGCTGGTACAGAAATTTGTAAGGAATGTTTCAGTTTTGCCCTAAATCGTGGGTTCTACAAACAAATCCCAAACCTAAAACTATGGAGATGAAGATCAAAGGCACAGATCTGGAAAAGACATAAAAAACAGAAAGCAAGAATGGAATTTCAGAATCAAGAACAGAGATGGTTTATCAAGAGCATAAAGAATACAAGAAATACAGGGCCAAGATTAGTGACAAAGATACAGGGAAGTAGTGAAACAATGCGTGTGTTCAAGATATGGGCAAAGGCAAATTATGGAAATGACACATTCAGGTGTATGAATCGCAAATAAAAAGTTCCAACAGATGCAGTAAAGGCAACAAGTAATGAAGAATATCAACAGAATTGAAAACAAAAGGAACAGTAGCTTACCAGAAAAAAGTGAAGCCGGTATGAAGATTGCCGGAGTCAGACGACAGTTACGGATGTAACGAGAATGACGAAAGCTTCACAGGAAGGAATAACGGAAGACAACTGCAGAGCTTGGAGCTTAAGCAATGGCGGATTCGAAAGAAAGAGTTTAGAGAGAGAAAAAGCAAGAGAAATCAGATGCAAAAGTGGAAAAATGAAGAAAGGGGGAAAGATTTTGTCAAAAATGAAAACGGTGGCAAAAAATAATCAATACGCCTAGAAGAACGTATACGTCAGACGACGCGCGTGAGAAAGAGACGGCTTATGGACGCGTCACAGGTACGAACCAGTAAGAAAGAAACGCGTGGTTAAAAACGGTTGAATTATGGTGTATGATAGCTCATACGCGTGGAAGGGTTCTTGAAATTCTTGTTCTTCAATAAAAGGATATCGGCCAACATAATGATCTCGGCTGAGATACTAGAAACCGACGTACTGGAAAAAGGGAATGATATAGGTTCCATCACCTCAGAATACCGAGGTAATAGAACCTAGGGGGCAGTTGTGGGGATATATTTTCTGAGTACCAACACGTGGCAAGGTGACGCCGACGTGTCAGCCGAGGTGCCACGTGTCCTGGTCGTGACGCCGAGGTTATCTCGGCAACGCCGAGGTTATCTCCGAAGATATCGGAATCCGAGATAAAAGGATAAAAGATAAGGGACAAGAGTCCTAGAATAAAGAGGAGATTTAGCCAAGATAAGGATAAAGCTCTTAGAAAGTTTATCTTTATCTCTTGAAGAGTCCAGGGTAAGTATTGAACAGGAGTCCATACAAGTCAGGCTTCTAGTAAGACTAGGATTAAGTAAACTATAAAAGAAAGGCACCCCCGTAGGTCTAAGGTACGCAATTTATGCTTTGAGCAGTGAGTTTAGCACTTGATTATCTTTGAGAGATATACTGACTTGATCGTCAGAGTGCCCCCGGGTGAAGGAGCCGCCGCCGGAGCCTTTTCTTTCTGTTGCAGGATAACTGAAGCCATCTATTCTGCCAGTGCTCTCTAGCTGATTACTAAGCAGGCAGTGTGATCAGAAAATCACTCACACAATTATTATGCAAGTCATATCTTAATAGGAAAATGTTATGGACCCAAATGGATTACCAAATATTTTATCAAATCTTTCACATTGGTGTGAGACCTACAAATTTCATATGCATGTAGGTCCCACACTTATGTAAAAGATTTGATAGAATATTTAATAATTTGATTGGGAACTCTAACATAACTCATCTCAATAACATTTTGTTTGCGCACATTTTGTAAATTGTCTGTCGATATAAGCAAAGCAAGCCATGAGTGACACATGATGGTGGTCTTGACAAATCATGAGTTTCAAATTGAATGGCAAAAAAGGAGCACGAATAGGACACAGTTATGGTCAATTGATAATGTGCAAATTTTAAGGAATTGGAGAAAATAATCTTCCGAAAAAGTAGAGGAAGTTACTATATTGAAGGATACGTGACTTTGATCAATAGGCAAAAGTGGTGACTGTTTATGATAAACATTGTAGAAGATGGCACATGAATTAAGAAAGCTGTTTTTGAGAGTCTTTGCCTATAAATAAGAAAAAGAAAACAATCAAATCAAATCATTTATTTATACATCGTGATATTAGTTTCTCTTAGGAATAGTCAAATTAGTAATTATAAGAGTAAAACAGTGATTACTTTTTTTAACTCCTATTTCTTTTCTTCTATCAAATTGATGTATTTTTTAGTTTTTATTCTTGTTTAAGTTCATGTAACTTGTAACAATTGATAATTTATTTAAATGATACATATTTTATTTTGTTCTAGTTTTTCTTCTTCATTTAACTACTTCTAAAGAAATCTTTAATCTGTTTAAAATATGAAACTCAACTAAAGTTTCATCTTTTGTGTTTGTTAAACTAAATTTTTACTAGTAGATATTAATAGCATAACAGGTATCAAATCAACCGAAAAAACGTGATATATGACTTTAACAGGCCTGTTTAAAACTTTGTTTTACATAATAGTATAGATAATTAGTGTTTCTATATGTAAATGCATGTATTATATAAATATTTGTTTAATATAGATTTTTTTCATAATTTAATTTATGTGTAAAATAAAATTGTATTAACCTTTATTAATGTGTGATAACTACTAAGTGAGATTAAAAGGTAATTTAAGAATATAAATTTTCACTTGGCATATGTATACGCAAGACTTCAAGATACTAAGGCAAGTCTTTAGATAGATAAAGATCCAGCAATGATTCATACCATTAATTTTGGTATTTTAATGGAGCACTAATGACATGGCAATAAATAAAATAAAAGTAAACCAAGACCAAAACATCACATCAGTATGGGTGGAGCCAACTGTCAACTCATTAGAGCTACCTTTAGAGCTCAAAAATTAGAGCTCCAAAACATTTTTCATAAAGATCTAATTGTTTCCGCAATAGCAAAGCTTAATGCCAAATCAGGTCAAACATCCCCAAAACTAGTCACAGGATTTTAGATTGAATTTTTTTTCAAGGTATGCTATGAATTTGAACGGATTTGAGAGACTCGTAAGAATAAATGATCACTAGTTGGAACATAAATACTATAAATAATTTTTTTTTATTATAAAAATACTCCTATTATAAATTAACTTTTAATTCAAAATTTAAAATCATATGCATTTTTTTTATTATTTATGTTTTTGGGGTTAACATTAAGAAGTTGTAACATATTAACTAATCTTTGTAAAATAACAAAAATCTTACTTTTTAAACGTATCACTAAAAATGGAAAAAAAAAAAAATTATTATAAGAAAATCATAAAGTTAGATTACTTACCATCATTACTCATCCTCCTTTTAGTAGCAGTGAACCCACGCTATACACACCACGAAATGTATTTTTTATTTATTAACATTTTTTTTTTTGGTTGTGTATTCTATAAAAGTGCAAATTGAAATATCAACAAATCCATTTACATCTGTTTGATTTGCTCTTATTTTATTAGCTTGCATTCTTCCAAGATGATCCCAACTAAGATAGATTCTAAAAATAATTACGACTCAAATAGTCAATTATAGCTAATATATAGGGGATTTGGCCAAACTCCCTCATAATTAAATTTTAATGCATTAAGGATAATCATAAAAAAAATTTCTTGAACATATCATTATTATCAAAATATTAAATTTTAAAATAATATAACTTTTGATATAAATGTCGGTTTTTAATAAAATTAATATTTTTAAAATTCTCTTATCAAGATCTATCAAATAAGATTCATGTTGACTATAAAATTCTTTAAAAAAAAAATTATTACCATCAAAATTGATGTAAACAACAGTAACATGTTACTCTGAAAATATTGTCCAAGAAAAAAAAAGTAGATATTTTATTTTATCTTTACTCAATTATGGAGTCTTTTGGGAACACAACAAAAAAGTCCGCTTCTTGGCTCTTTAGTTTTTCAAAAATGTTTAAGACCTCTTTTTTTCCCCACCCCCTTTGACCCCCTCTCTCTCTCTCATTGGTTGAATTTTCTTTTCTTTTTTTTTTTTTTTTTCCTTGTCCTCCAATCACTAGCTGCCACATGTGTGTGGGAGGTGGTGAGGGTGGTGATTGGAGGGGGTCTCCATCACTCCTCTTAGTTTTTTTAGTCAAAAAAGTCAATTTTTTTTACCTAAAACAACCCAGTTTTTTGCTAAAAAAGCCACCAAAAAATCTAAAAAGTTAGTTTTTTACCAACTTCCCAAAATACTTATGTATTTTATTCTTAAGGAGTTTATGAAGCAAAATAAATTAAGCTGTCTTTTTCATTAAACAAGGGTCCAATGGAAGAATTTTTGCTAAATTTTCCATGAGTCTAAGGAATTAACAAATCTAACTAGAATAGTATTCTAGCACTAACAAGTAATTTTTTGGAGAATAAATTGCAAAGCTTTATCTTGGAAAAAAAATTAACGGTGCTTTAGATTGAGTAATCCCAATGTGATAAGGAACTACCTAACATAATCCAATTAAGAAAGGAGCCCCATATAGAGAATAGTTTCTAGGCAAGTACATTCTTATATGGAAAAAAAAACCAAAATGGATGAATGACGAAACCTAAATGGATGAATGACACTACTAGGACTTATTTTGACAATTAAATTAAAAGTTGATTTTTTAATTTTTTTTTAGAAAAAAGTATAAAAAATAAAAAAATAATATGACTTAAAAAAATCATAAAACATATAAATTGATTTTCAACCTTGTTTCCAAAATAACCAATATAAAGGCTCAATGGCTTTCAGTATTAGAGCAATTGGCAAGGGCTTTGTCGTTATTTTAGCTATAAAAGACAAAATATGTTATTTTAACCACAACAAACAAAACATAACATCTAACTCATAATCATTATACACTTCTCTTATAAAAAAGTTAAAAAAGTCAAAAAACTCTTTCCAAATCAAATTTTTTAGTCTACAATAAAATAACTAAAAAAATTAAAAAGTTAAAAAGTTAACCCACTTTCTAAACGGATGCTAAATATTCTTGAGTGAGTTGTTGACTTAGGCACTAGAGTGCCTGGTCATTTGATGGCACCACTAAGCAATTATGGAACTTGGTATTGTTGGTGAAGATCTTTGCGCATTCATATTTAATATTCACCAAAAAAAAAAAAATTGATTGAAAATTCTAATAAAGAAGTTTTAATAAACTCTAATAAAAGTAAGTTTTATTGTGATGTGATATTTTGATTTTATTTTTTAATTTTTTTTTATTCCTTGTCATATCATTAGAGATTAATTAAAATTCTAAAATTAAAAAATGTATCATTGCTCTTAATATTCAGTGTCACTTCTCAACCTCAAGATAAACAGTTCTCATCATCAACAATTTGGTATGATTTTTTACCCGCATAATATGATTTATTCAAAATGAGATAAACTACTAAAACTTGGAGTGCTAAATCACAGGAAGAACGAAAGATGGGAAATAAGTGTAAAAGACTCTATCTAACAAGACAAGACACACCTAAAAAAAATGCGAAATTCAAAAGCCAAGGCTAGAAGATTAGGCTGCCTTTATGCTATGTTTGGTTGAGGAATTTGAGGAGGGATTTGGAAAAGGAAAGAAAAAATGTGTGTGAAATTATGTAAAATATAAGTATGATTTATTCACATTTTACCTACCTTTTCCATTTTTCTTTCCAAATTCCTTCCTAAATCTCCCAACCAAACACAGCATTAATGTATTCCATACATCAATCACGAATCGATAACTAACATCGACTTTCCCAAGGCGCACCATTGCAGTGTTCACGTAATCCATCGGTATCAGCTCAATATCTGCCGCTATATTGTGTTTTGTCACAAAATCTATCATCTCTTGTGTGTCTCCTTCATGCCTCCAATGCAACTTTCAGCCGCTATCTTTCTCCCTATCATTGAAACATTGTGTTATTACATATCATTCGCGATTTGAAGAACTAATAAAGATTAAAGAGACTAAAAACATGGGCATGACATCCTAGAAATTAAGGCATCGATTAAGCCTTTCAATATATTTATGCTCAAGAAAAGTTAGGTACAAGAAATTCTAACACAAAAAATTACAACGAATACTCGCATAGTTTTTTTCTATGGTTATATTTGTTGGAAATGGTTAATTTTTCCTAAGTTAGGTCTATTTTTTAGGTGGGCCCCGAGTGTCGATTAACTCGGGTCAAAGTGGTAACACGTTCTATGCCGCGTTGTGATTCACGTGGTATATTTGGTTGCTCAAAACCATTACCGAGTGAATTGGAAATTGAAGCCAAAGTGTGCTCCATGAAAATGGAGTTTTGGTGGAAATTCCTTAAGGTTGTAAATTGGCTTGTCCCACATTGATTTGGTGGGAGGTTTTGAAAGGGTTTATAAGGCTTGGGTTAGATACTTGGGGTGTGCCCCAAGGGGTACCCAAGTGTTTTAGAGGGAGAGGTTATGGGCAAAATGGGCTAGACCCATTGGACTCAAAAATCAC
>NW_021024786.1:472576-514838 GCF_004153795.1 Camellia sinensis | reverse complement strand
ACGGCGCCAGCCGCCGCCGCATCCGAGCGGGCGGGCTGGGCTGGGCCTGGCGCGGGTTGTGGTGTGGCTTCTAATCTTTTTACGGCCAAAACATTTTGAATTTAATTTTATTTTTTATTAAAATAAAATCCAGAATTCAAATTAATTAGTTTGGATTTTCTTGTTCATCCAAACAGGGCCCTTCCGGTTTCCAACAGAATATACTGTTTTGGAATTAATGCACACCAACAGGGCCCTTCCCGTTTACTAATCGTGTTGAATTCAAAACCCAACAGGTATGATACCTGTTCAATTCAAAACACAGAAGTGAGCTAACAACCTGTTATTTCAAATCCTAGAGCCACCTTCACATCTATTAAATTGGACACCCCTCATTTGATATTTTGCATTCAGAAATTTCGTATTTTCACTTTGTTAATTTATCTTCATCTTGCTGCCATTTTATTTTCTAAGAAAGAGTGTCACACTTAGTGTGTTCGTAAGGCAAACAGTTAGTAGTGCTGCTATTGTTTGTGGTAGATCATTTCATCCTGGGAGAATAGTCGTACCTTATCTGAAAGCACCGTGGAGAGACGAATCTGTCTTAAGACACAGTGTTAAACACTGGACTTGATCAGCAAAAATATTCGAAGAAATTAAATCAAGTAAGTTTTTAGATTACTTTCGAGTATTGTTTTTATTTGTTATTTATTCAGATTTAAATTTTGTTTTTGTAACAAAATAAAATCTGTTTTGTTTTATTTTATTTATTTTGTATTTCGAGTTTGATTTTTGTAATCAAACATATTCTCTCATTTTCTCATTTCTTTTATTCTTGTTGTTTTTTGTACACACAGAATTAAATCTTTTTAAAGTACAGTGAAGTTGTCCAACAATCTTAAGACAGATTCCTTTTTGGGTATCTTCATTGTATTTTAATTTCTGTGTTTTCAAATTAATATTCTGGTTGGAAAAACAATAGTGATTTATGCTATTTGAGATAGTAGTAATGATACTGTCTCTTTCTTTTGACAACTACTAGTAGACGATACTGGTATCATTAACAATTCAGAATATCTATTTGGTATTACAGAAAATTCTTGTGATATTTATTTTTCTAGTTTAGAACAAGGAAAATAAAATTATTTGTTGTTTATAATTATTTTCTAGTTTTAGTAACTAGAAATATTAATTTGGTTTAATATTTTCTGATTTGTAATCGAATTATGGCTACTACAACTGAAACTGCATCTGGCAAGTGTACTCCATTGTTACACCTACATCGGTTCCCTATCCAGAACCATGTTCATGTACCAATCAATCATGGAGAAAAACCGGAAAAATTTAATGGTACCGAGTTAAGAGATGCAGGCGAGGAAGATTGCTGTTCTATCTTACAATCTTAATTTTGCCCGGTTTCTCCATGAGAGGCTCCAAACCTTAAAGAGGGGTGAGTGTCGGCAAGTTTGTGCCGACTGTGAATGCATGGAACATTCAAGTTTCCTATGCAGAAACTACATCCTAATGGCCTTGAACATATGCTGTATATGAGTACCAGTCCTCTGAAAACAGCAAAAGAATGTGGGATTCTTTGGAGAAGAAATACAAGACAGAAGATGCCGGCACGAAGAAATTGTCTGTCGGTAAATTCTGGACCTTGTTATGGTACACTCCAACGGTAATATCTCAAGTTCAAAGTTTTCAAATAATTTTGCATGATATTCCATTCAGAAGGTATGTCTCTTGAGCGAGTCATTCCAAGATCTGCTGAGTGGAAAGGTTACCACGGCTTGGAAAAGATTTCAAAAATTATTTAAAACATAAACGCAAAGAGATGACTATGGATGAATTGATTGTAAAATAAGAATAAGAAGATAACCGAAAGGCGACATAAGAGGAATGGGAAAAATCCCATTGAGTCCAGGCAAATGTGTTGAACAAGTTCATAACACATTAACCAGAGAAAGTTACTGGAGATGGTCCTAAACAAGGCGAGTGGGCAAGAAGTTCAAAGGAAAATGCGTAAACTGTGGCAAAACTGGACATCGAGCTTCTGACTGCCGCCGCCCTAAAAAGAATCATGGAAGTACAAGTAAGAAGACCACCAATCAGGCCAATGTAACAGAATTGGATTACATCTCTGACGGAGTGATGACATCAACCCTCTGCTGTGGGTCTGAGGCTAACTTGGTTGGAAATCCCAAAGAGTGGTGGTTGACAACTGGAGCAACTCGTCACTATGTGCGGACAAGAAGAGTTCACTACCTACAATGAGGCTGCAAATGGTGAACACTTTTCATGCGAAATTCTTCCTACTTCTACTGTGGCTTACAAGGGAAAGTGATCTTGAAGTGACACAGGGAAAGAACTGCTCAACAACGGCTACTGCATGTACCTACATCCGGAAATTTAGTTTCTGGGTCTTTGTTAAGTAAATGGTTTAGGCTTGTATTTAGGTCTGATAAGTTTGTATAACAAAGAGTGGTATGTATGTTGGTAAGGGATACATGAGGTGATGTCTGCTTTAAGTTTAAGATAATGACAGTTGTTACCGAAAGATGCTATGAATAAGAATCACATCTTTTGTTTATATTCTTGAGTCAATTATATGGTGAGATAGGAAGTGGAATTTTGATGCTTTGCGTAGCATTAATTGGTTTAGTTATATACCAAAGTTTGAAAATTAATCCTAATCATAAATGTGAAATTTGTGTAGAAGCGAAACTAACTAAGGCTCCATTTAAATCGGTTGAAAGAAAACCGAACTCTAGAATCTGAATTCATAACTGATCTATGTGATTTACAATTTTATTCAATACTTAGGGAGGCAAAATATTCTTCATAACATTTTGCGATGATTGCACAAGATAATTGTTATGTTTATTACTTAGAAGTAAGATGAACCTTAAAATGTTTAAAATCTCTCTCTTTTTCTCTCTAGTCCTCCACGCTGTGGCATATCGTGCAAGCTGTGCACCCCGAACCGGGAAAGCGGCTGGGTACTCAATCCCCTCCGGTGGGCAGGTCTGATCATGACCAAACTGACGCAGGAACCGGAACGGAAAGTAGAATACGCAGTGGGTTAGACCAATCAACTGTACCCTAATCAGTCGGGACATACTATAGCTCATTGCCAGGAGGTTGAGCCAAGGACAACGCCAAGCAATGTGATCTGCGGACAAATTGCACATCCAATCAAACCACCACCTTTCGTCAAGAGCGTTGACTAGGCGCTGCCGAAAGAAGTAGCCTCGAGCTGAATAGGCTGGGCAAGAGTCCACAACCTTCAACTTGTCCATTAACCATACCTAGGGGAGGGATGGAAAATGAGAGAATAAAGAACAGAGAGATGTACGATGAGAGAAAAGTAAGACAAGGGTTTTGTGAGAAAAACCGAGCCTGAGGGTCGAGTGATGTGAGCAAATATATATGTAAGGTTGGGTGGGAAACATTACCTGCAGTAGCAGTGGACTCCCAGCAAACCTAGTCGTCTCCCGGCGATAGAGAGAATCCAGGCCCATCAGCGTCTCAGCCAAGGTCATGGCGATACAGCTCTTTCCTTCTCTCAAGCCTTCGGCAACTTCAATCAGACGGATGCTAGCTCCGTCGAAGCCCGAGGAAAGCAGAAAGTGAGACAACAAACACAAGCAGAGGGCGTGTTGCCGGAAACCTTGCCAATAATGGTTGCTGCGGTCACCGGCGTCAGAAAAGCGATGGATCAAGCCAAGGATATCCAATTCCCTGCTACAGATCAGGGATCGAGCATCATGCGCGGTGAGTCCACACATCCGCCCTAAAGCCTGGGCATGGCCAAAGCGGAGCTGGGACAAGACCTCTTCATGACTTTCAGACTCCATCAAAATCTGAAAGTCTTCAAACGTTGGACATACCTCTTGGCCGACGAAGCTAAAGACGTGCGTCACTGGGTTCCAAAACCTCGCCGCGGCATGGAGGAAAGGGAGATGCAACGAAGTGCGGCTCAGCGTGAACAGTGCATTCAGGCCAAAACCCCGGAAGTTCAGTTTTTCAGAACCATCTAGAGAAGCGATCCAAGCTGTAAGGTTTTCAACAAGAAACGCTTCCATTCCTGATGTAAAACTGAGGTGAATTGAATGAACCATGGAGCTGGGGCTTTTAAAGGGGGAGAAACACTATTCAGGAGGACACGTGTCAAAACCTAGGTGGCTGCAGGAATAAGTGGCCGGCCGGCCACCTTTTCTGGCAGGCCGGCCATTTGCTTTTTAAAAAACTAGCCGGCCACCTCTCCCTCTCCATAAAATTGGCCGGCCGGCTCCCAAAGGTGGCCGGCAATGCTCCAGTGTATCTCCTTGGCCCTGTTTTACCCTTCGAGGGAAAGTTTTGAGCATTTCCATGCAACAGATGTGTCAAAAGCCTTCGTTTCCCTCCGTCTCGGATGCGTTCCGGTGCCCAGATCGTCCGAAGTGCACTTCACCATGTTAAGTTTTGTTTTTCGAGTTGTTGTTTTTGCTTATCGAGTTGTTGTTTTGATTATCGAGTTGTCATTTTGCTTATCGAGTTGTTTGTCGAGCTGTCGTGTTTCACGTTTTTGAGTCATTGCTCTCTGTTTAAGCAATCTTTGTTTAAGTTTTGTTTATTTGCGTTGTCAACGCTATTGCATTTTGTTTATTGAGTTGTAAACTTGCTAAGGTTCTGTTATATCTTAGTAAGTTGAGTTGCTTAGTTTGCTGCGTCGGTTCACTACCTGACTGGGTGATTACACAATACACATTCCTATTCAATTCCATTTTTGTGCAAAATAAAATGATGCGATACGATGCTAAAAGTCTAAATACAAACACCTTTTCAAAAGCTGTTTCATTCCATCATGTTTTACAACGAACAAAGGTACAAGTTTTACAAAAAATAAAACTTCCTAACAATGTGCAAAGTACTACAAACTACTAGCAAAAAGAAAAATAAAGCAGGAAACAGCAGCATCAATGCCCTCGGGAGTGGGAATGAGAAGCACTCCTCATCCTCTTCTGTGGGACAACCTCTGCACCATCATCATCATCCGGGTCGGAGCTGTCGTCCTCAGGATCCCCCTCAGCCTCACCTCTGCTCCCCGAACCAAGACCGGAGCCCCCCTCCTCAGCAGATGTCTCTGACTGGCGGTCGGTAACCTCCTCCTCCTCCTCCTCCTCCTCCTCCTCGGGCTCCGCCTCTACAATGTGTGCCCTGCGTCTGTGGGAGGACCCTCCTCGAGCTCCTCGGAAAGGCCTGGATGGCCCAGCTCCTCGGAAAGGCCTGGATGGCCCAGCTCCTCAGAAAGGCCTGGATGGCCCAGCTCCGTAAAAAGGCCTAGATGGCCCAGCTCCCCAAGAAGGCCCAGGTGGCCCGGCCCGCGGCTGAGCATATACATGAGGCATCTGAAAATCAAAGAGTTCAATGCATCAGTCCAAATATGTACATCAGACGCAAATGCAAGCAAAAACTACATGAAATGAGTGCATGTAAACACAATGTACAAATGGGGTGTGTGTCAGATGTGCTCTACACAAGTAGCCTATCAACGCAGTAGAAATCAACATGTCATTAGGAGTATGATAAATGCCAGAAAACTAAAGGGTACCTGGATGCCCGCGATGGACAACTGTGCCTCCCTCCGCAGGACCATGCCCTCAAGTGAGGCCACCAATCCGACCACCTCCTCCACGTACTCTCAGGGTGGCTGCAAATATGAGCTCATAATCATCAGTAAATAAAGGAATGTCTAAATGTTTGAATAATAGGTGAAAAACAATGGGGCATACCAGTGGTGAGTCGGGATCAATGGCGTATCGATCACCGGGCATCGGAGGCTCTAACGGGATCGGAGTCGGAGAAGTAGCCCCTAACTGCCACCCCATCAGCTCAGTCAGCATGTCCGGCCATCCAGGATGAGGATAAGTCGGAGGAATCGGAGGAACCGATCTACCCCCACCTCTCGATGTACCAGCCCTACTAGTAGAAGGGGCGTCTGCAGCCTGAGCCCGGGTCTGGCTCGAAGATGATGTACCAGCAGACCTCGTCATCGGGGTGCGAACCCCCGTCAGTGGAGGCATCAAATATGTATGACGGTAAGTGGCGTAGTCCCCCTCCTCGAGGTGCAGTAAAGCATCACTACCCAGCATAGCACCGACTACATCCTGGTGGGAGAGCCTATCAGCAGTCCGCATACTGACTGGGGGTGCTGCGGGAGGGTCCTGAGAAGTATACCCCCATACCTGACGCAGAAAGCGTTCCCCCATAAACCATGCTCTACCAACAGGTCCTTCGAGCAGGAGTCTGTACTGGGAGGTGCCCGATCCTCCGGGAAACTGAAATCGGAGACCATCACCCAAGGGCGCCCAGGGCTGCCATGTAATCTGCGGATAACAAGTCCATAAACCAATCAGAAATCGGGAATATGCGTAGCAAATCAAAGATGAAAATGGAAGGGACTGAGAGTTCTGAAGTACCTCCGATGGCCGCACAGTGTCAAAGTACTGCCGAAGATAAAAGAGAGTCTCTCGGGGTCTCGGCCGGTGCGGGCCCTCGAACACCAGTGAATATGGGGTCATGGGGAGCCCTGCCACCTCCAACCCTGGGGCTAATACCGAGAAGTATACGTAAACCCATAACTGAGAAAAGCAGTGCAGAATGTAAGTACAAAGTGCTGAGGGCAAAATACAGACTGTAAAGTACGCTGTGTGTGCAATGTGCAAGTAATGAAGAGCAGAAATATAAATCAAGGCGACAGAAAAGTACCTCCCAGGCTCTCCAATAACCGCCAAGTAAGTCTCCCTGCCCGCGGGAGGTCGCACTCATATAGCAGTAAAGGGTAGCCAGGCCGGCGCCACCCCAGTCGTATCGACTGACCTGTGATAGGTCAACCAGAGCGCTCAACAGATATAGCCCAACCGTGTTCCCTCTGTCGGCAAACAGAGTAGTCCCGAAGAGAAACATAAGGAAACCATGGGCATACTGCTCTGTCTCCTCAGGAGTCTCGGGCTCCATCTCCGCCCGCCGGAAGTGGGAAGAGAACCAAGTGTATCGAACTCTCCCGGAGGCTCTGTCGACAGGCGGGCGAGCTCGCAGCCGATATATCCAAGCGGCCTCCCACTCCCCCATGTCCTCGTCATAAGGGATGGACCAACCTCCTATGTCCAGGCCGGTCAACACAGCAAAATCCAGAGGGGTCATAGTCATGTCCCTAGTGGCAGAGAAATGAAAGGAGTTGGTGGTGTCCCACCATCTCTCTACCAAAGCCGCCATCATTGTCCTCCTGGCAGGACAACGTGATAACCCAATGCAGAAGGCCCCGAACCCTGCCAGATCTACTAAATCCCGGATAGCCTCCGGGAGCTCAACATACCAATCCCGCGCGGCGGTGGAGCCATACCCCCGTACACTGCGAGAGCCAACCTGCATTCAGAATGAATACATGTGTCAGTATAAAATGAATGAGCTGTGTGCCAATAAAATGAATGAGTTGTGTACCAATGAAATGAATGAGCTGTGTGCCCATGAAATGAATGAGCTGTGTGCCAATGAAATGAATAAACCGTGTGCAAGTAAATAAGCTACGTGTAAATGAAGAGTTTGGGCTGCGTGTTCAACTTTCAATCAATGTGGGCTGTGTGTTCAGTTTTAATCTGGGCTGCGTGTTCAGAAAATCAGAGTTTAGGCTGCGTGTTCTACTCTAAATCGTTGTGGGCTGTGTGTTCACCGTTAATCTGGGCTGCGTGTTCAGAAAATCAGAGTTTGGGCTGCGTGTCCTACTCTAAATCAGTGTGGGCTGTGTGTTCACCATAAATCTGGGCTGCGTGTTAAGAAAATCAGAGTTTGGGCTGCGTGTCCTACTCTAAATCAGTGTGGGTTGTGTGTTCACCTTTAATCTGGGCTGCGTGTTCAGAAAATCAGAGTTTGGGCTGCGTGTCCTACTCTAAATCAGTGTGGGCTGTGTGTTCACCATAAATCTGCGCTGCGTGTTCAGAAAATCAGAGTTTGGGTTGTGTGTCCTACTCTAAATCAGTGTGGGCTGTGTGTTCACCATAAATCTGGGCTGCGTGTTCAGAAAATCAGAGTTTGGGCAGCGTGTCCTACTCTAAATCAGTGTGGGCTGTGTCTTCACCTTTAATCTGGGCTGCGTGTTCAGAAAATCAGAGTTTGGGCTGCGTGTTCTACTCTAAATCAGCGTGGGTTGTGTGTTCACCTTTAATCTGGGCTGCGTGTTCAGAAAATCAGAGTTTGGGCTGCGTGTTCTACTCTAAATCAGTGTGGGCTGTGTGTTCACCATCAATCTGAGCTGCGTGTTCAGAAAATCAGAGTTTGGGCTGCGTGTTCAGAAAATCAGAGTTTGGGCCGCGTGTTCTACTCTTAGTCAGTGTGTGCTGTGTGTCCGACAAATCAGTGTTTGAGCCGTGCGTTCATTTCTTAACTAATGTGTGCCGTGCATTCGCAATCACTTAATGAGCCGAGTGTTCAGAAATTCAAATGTTTAAACTACATGTTCAGGATGAAAAACAAAGTACTATGTCATAAGCTAAACTGTGTGTTCAAGCATGGCAAAGACACGAAATTCACGAAAAATACAGAAAATGAAGTAAATACCTCTCGTGCCTCGTAGGAGAGGTGATGCTCTGGCTCCCGCAGGAGTAGATCTCCAGGTGCTCGCTCATCAAAATCAGTGAAATAACGAAAAACGGCCCGAGGGAGGACATGTGCTGTCAGAGCATACCTCCCAGGAATAAACGGGCGGACCCTCGGGGGCAAAGTCATGGCATTAAAATCATCCCCAGCACCTGGAAAACCTCCACCATGAGGAGAGTTACCCGCCATTTTCAGAAAATCTGCAAAAGGAGCAAAAATGAGCGAAAATGAGCCAAAATTGGAAAAAATCAACAAAAGTTAACTCTCGGGAAATGAAAAAGTCAACAAAAGTCAACTCCCGAGAAAATCTTCCAAATATTGAGACAAACTCACCTCAAGTGGCGAAAATGAGAAAAGAAGCCCCGAAACCAAAATTTAATCAGTTCAAAGTGCTTGAAACTGAATATTTTCGCGAAAACAACTTGCGTGGGGCCTTGAAAAACGCGTATGAAACTCAGATCTGAGGGAGAAAATGGTGTAGGAAGCAAGAGAAGAAGATTTCGTGGCTGCATTTATAGGCTCAAAGTGTTTGGGTGAGAGCATAAAGGAAAGGAGGTGAAAAGACCAAATTAGCCTCGGATTTGGGAAGGTGGCCGGCCGGCCACCTTTTCCGGCCGGCAGCCATTCTCTTTTTGGAAAACTAGCCGGCCACCTTCCACCCTCCATAAAACTAGCCGGCCATGTCCCCCACAGGCTCACCTAGCTCCCTGAAAATTTTGAGGAAGATTGGAGTTCCCGGAACCTGAAAAAAGTTCAAGAGAAGTGCACTTCCGATCGCGAAATTGCTCCGCCGGAACCCTAGCTTCAAATTCTGACATGTGTCTCATCATTATTCATCGAAATCAAGATGTATCCTTTTTGAAAGTGTTGTAGCCTTTCCAGGAAGTGAATCGGAGACCGTGATCGAGTCGCCTTCGCCGAAACACGCGTTTCCTTGCTCGTTATTTCGTAACAAACGGGCACCCTGATTTATGCTCGTTTTGCACTATCATGCACATAACTTGCATTCTCATGAGCATACTTGCATTATTATGCACATTTCTTGATATTTCCATACCTCTGTGCTTGAGCATGCATTGTCACGCACGTTCCTTTCTCGCATCGCGAGGCATTCACTCGCCGGCACTGCGTGTGTCAAACTTTCGGGATCACATTGAATATATGTTATTAGCATATTGTGCTTGTTGAATTTCTCTCTTTTGCAGGCACGATATGGTATGTACGGTTCATTTGAGGCTGGTGCGACCAGGCGAATCGCGCAGGTATCGTATCTTCTCCGTGTGAGACGCGACGAGAATTGAACAAATTCTCCGCATTCTTAACTGCATGAAATGTAGTTGTTGCTTTGCATTCTTGCTTAAAATTGTTGCATCTATTTGCGAATACTTGCTTCATTACAGCTTGCTGCATTTGCATGATCATTGAGTTACCTTCGGCTTCTTGCATTGTCAGTTGCATTTTGCCCCCTTGCCTGCTGGCATGCCTGTGGACACATCTCTGTTTATCTTGTACGTTTGTCTAAGTCTTCGGCCTTGTCAAAAATGGGTCGTCTCTGGGCTTTGACATTCACTCCCATCACTGGTGACTTCCGAGTTCTGTCAAAGAGGGGCAACTGTAGACACCCCATTTTTGACCGACCTTAAGACTCCGACATCACCGATTGAGCGCTCGGTGACGTTGCATATTGTGCTCGTTCAGAAGTCTCAGAGTCGCGGCTGTGAACCCTGCCTCCGGATTTCCGAACCCTCTTCTGTGCCTTGCCTCGGTTTGCGAACCAGACTCGGTTTTCTCTGTTTCTTTTCCTGAGGGGAGGGAGAGGTCCCGTAGACCATCTCTCAGTGGCCGTGGGCTACATTTTGTGGCTATAGGCCATTTTGCCGACTTTGGAGCCCGGTTTCCGGTTTTCTGAGCCGTCAGGCCATGTGCCTCGGTTTGGGACCGCTTAACCACCTCTTATTGCTCTGATTTTTGGCATACTTCTTATTTTCTCCCTTTTGAGGGACACTGAGGTCTGAGAGACCCACTTCATGGTCGAATACCACTTTCGGTGCTTAACAGGCAGTTTTCGGGGCCCCGAACTGCGCGTTTTGGCCTCCGAGCTTTCGTTTTGCATCGGTTTTTTCACATTGGTAGGATATCACATATTGAAGAAAATGATATTTTTAGACTAACCTGGTAGACTAATATTTGAAGAAAATTGAAGTAGCTTTAGCATAACCTGTAGACTAATATTGGTTGCATTCACATTGTTGCATTCAAAGTCACCTAATATACAAGTTCACTTTTTAAATCAAATGATATTTAAATGAGATTATTGATTAATAATTAGACAAGATATGAGAGAAAGAGTTGCTTTAAATATTCTAATAGATTGTTACATCATTAAGTTTATAATGAATCTAATTTTTAGACTATAATAACACTAATTTTATTTTATTTTTTTTTATTCACACAACAACAACAAAAGATTAGTCAAACTATCATGAAATAAAAAAAACTTTATCGACGTGAAGAACTTACATTCGATATGGGGCCAAAAATATATATATTTATTTATTTATTTTGATAATTGGATATTTAATTAGGTATAATCCCAACTAATCCTCACTCATTTAAAGCATTCCCTTCATGCGAGTCGAGCAAATTTTGGGCTATACTAGTAGACATGGCCCCTAGTAGATTGATACTAATTTTATTTTTTTGCAAAAGGGAAGATTCAATTCAAATATGCCATCGTTGTCAATATTATGTATGATCACCAAACAAAACAATTAGTCCATTTATACCATTCAAGTGTTTATCAAAGGTATTAAATTAAATAACTCCTGAAAATTCTGAAGTAAACATATATAGCTCATTTCAAAAATCCAATATTTTTATTTTGAAAAAAAAAAATTTTGATGATTAATAATTAAGGGAAGAAAAATGAAAGACCTGAGAAGCAACTTTAGATTGGTTGAAAAGGCCTTTACGTCCCCAATCTCCGACCACCAAAAAGCTAAGGGAGCCATCGGTTTTCAAGGGGTGATGGAAACGCAGGAGTGCAGCCTCAGAGAAATGACAACACAACCATAAACTAGCCGCGAACGAAAGAAACAAAAGCATAGGTTTATTAAGCAGAGCAGCTTTGAGCCCCTCTTCAACATTGAAGAAGGGCTCATCACTGTTTGGGACCTCCATATGCCACTTCATGTTATATCCCTCTTTGGTCCCCATTTTTGCCTGACTTGGCAGCCCCTTATGCTTCGGTTTTTAGTCATTTTACAGCACTTAAAATAGTCTCATTTTGGCCTATTCTTCATGTTTTATTAAGGGCCTTTCATGGTTTGGGACCTCCATATGCCACTTCATGTTATATCCCTCTTTGGTCCCCTTTTCTTGCATGTTTTGGCAGCCTATTATGCTTCGGTTGTTGGTCATTTTACAGAACTGAAAATAGTCTTATTTTGGCCCATTATTCATGTTTCATTAAGGGCCTTTGGCTTTTTGATGGATATTTAGTATACTTTGTGCTTTGGCCATCTTTTGGCCCATTTCTTGCATGGAAGTTTAGCTGTACTTGTGCTGGTTTTTGTGGTTTTCCATAAACTGTAAAAGATCATATTTTTGGCCCCTGTTCAATATTGTAGAAGGCCCCTTATCTGTTTGGGGTCAGCATCTGTGAGTTGCTTCATTATCTCATATTTAGGGCAATTTTTACATGCTATTTTTGCCCTATTTGTGTTTTCTGTTTGGCCATGCTTTGAACTGTAAAAATGCTTGTCTATGGGCTGCCTTGCTTCTGTCTTTTCATTGCATGTCCATATTGTGCATGTTTGGTATAGCTATAGGCCATTTCGAGTGCCAAAATTCATGTTTCGGGACTATTCCATACATCAGGTGTACTTTCGCCTCATTTCGGGCCTGTTTTCCCCCACATTTCAGTGCTGAAATTCCATTAGCATGTTTGCATATCATTTTCCATGCCATTGCATTGCATATGCCATTGCCTCGGTTTGCGTGCCCGTGTGCACGCATTTCGAGGCGCTTCATTTTCATCCACCGACCTCTTATGTGAGTGTGGCTGAGGCTCTCTCATGTTAGTATAAGTCCATGTTGCATTCTATATGCCATTTTAGCTATATTGCATTGCGTATGCCATTGCCTCGGTTTGCGTGCCCGTGTGCACGCATTTCGAGGCACTTCATTTTCATCCATCGGCCTCTCATGTGAGTGTGGCTGAGGCTCTCTCATGTTAATATAAGTCCATTGCATGCACCGGGCTTCTCTGTTGCAGCAAAATGAAGAATCAGCAACTTTTTGGAGCTTGGCGCGCATTTCAAGAAAAGGTGTAAACAGAGGTAATTGGGGCATCGTCATGGATTTCCGCGCAAAGGCAACCCGGGCATGCATCATTCATCATCTGGAATGGAATCCAGGCAGTCCCTGGCTTGCATGCCAGTTTATTTATTTTCTTAGTTAATTTGTTAATTAATTAGGAATTTGTACATTATTTGGACTGTATTATTTGGACTGTAATATTCTTTTATTCGGGACTGTATATTTATTCGGACCCTCTGCGCGAGGGCATAATTGTAATAAGTGTGCGTGAGTGTGATGTATGTCTTCCAACCTCACGTCTTTCTTCCCTTTTATTTACCTGCTTATGATGGTTAGATTAGGGCATATTTCAATTAGCATACAGTATGACAGCATGTTTGCATCATTCATCTATTTTGCGTGCACCGGGCTCGGCGCATCATACTAACTGCATTGTATTTTCAATTCCAAGTTAAATACGTGTTAGTTGTAGCATTCCATATGCCATGTTTAGAATAGCCGAGCCTGCTATAGTTGCATTTTGCATGTGTTGCATTAGGCATTTCTGTATAACTAGAATCATGCATGGATTTCTAATAAGCTTCTGTTTTTGGCTTGGAGTACTCGGTAAGTTTTATGCTTTAGCATCCTTGCATGCGTGTGAGTGACTGCCATGAATAGCATGCTTACCATGAGGCTATTTGCTTATGTGATATAACTGCCTGAATGCCTGTGGGTGAAGGTTGGGTTACTTGGATTGGAATAAATCATCAAATGTTTGTTTTAAGCCCACTAGATAGTGGCAAAACCATCTTCTCCTAAGCCCACCCGAGGGTGGCAAAATCTGCATTTTAAAGCCTATTTGCGAGTAGCAAACCATCTTTCAAAAACAAACATAAAATGATTTGTTCCAATTCAGGCGATCCAGTCTATACTTGTATGCTGTGCGCATCACATAGTAATCTAGGCTAATAACCGGAATAAGAACACACAATGTTTTCAAAAATAGATATCATGGTTAGTAGAGGCCGATCTTTGATCGGGCGAGCGGGGGTGCTCACGAAGTGACCTTCCCCAATCGTACCCAAGTTCCCGAGCCGAGGCAACTTTGGGTGATGACGGACACGTGGCCTTAGGCAAACAAGTTAGGGTTTCCTAAATTCTCCAAAATAAAATATTTAAGTGGCGACTCTGTATCTGGCAAAGCAGTCCATTTTTGGCACCGAGTCAGGGTTTCCTAAATTTCCCAAAATAAAATATTTAGGTGGCGACTCTATATCTGGCAAAGCAGTCCATGTTTGGCACTTCTTTCAAAAATCTGTTTTCTCAAAACGATTTGCCAGATTTGGACTCTTTGGTTTAGATTACGAACCGTGACAATTTGAGAGTCCTGAGCTGTAGTGACCCCAAATGAACGGAACGGGAGCTCGTTCCTCCCGGGGCGTTCGGGGACGTCTACAGTCTGTTTGAAAACACCTTGAGTTTGAGGGGGGCGGTAAATAAATATATTTTGTATATATATGATATAGTAAATAAGTATTATTTCCATATTAGGGTTTCCTTTCTTGTTCATCACTCTTCCATGCCTATATATATAATATTTTTATCCATTATATTGTACAAAGATACACAATAATATTGAATATTCAATATAATATTTCCTTTCTTGTTCACCACCCTTCCTTGCCTATATATATAATATTTTCCGTCATTGTATTGAAACCACCTTCATTGTATTGTATAAAGATACACACTACTATTGAATATTCAATATAAAGATACACAATAATATTAAATATATTTAATATAAATTTCCTTTCTTGTTCAACACTTTTCATTGCCTATATATATAACTTTTTTGTAATGCTCCTAATATAACTACAATAAAGCAACTCCAAATACTTGTAAAATGTGATGTAAATAAAATAAAAAGCTCTCATAATGAAAGTTAATATACGAAAGGTGACACATGCGATATACATTCATAAATCGTTCGTCCTGAATCTACAACATGTGTTATAAGAGGAAATAGGAAACGAAAGCTAAATAGATATTCATATGCTCTAATGGCTTACATCTTTCAAAGTCATTGCTTGGTTACAACAAAAATGAGTCTAGCTCAATACAGTTAAGCCCTTGGCTATACAGAGCAAATACAATCAAAAGGAATCTTTTGCTCCAAGTCTCACTAAACTATTGTCTTAGCGGAGACATATCTCCAACACCTGAAAATGGTTTTTCCAAATAGGGTGAGCCAAAGCCCAGTAGAAACACTCTAGCACAATATATGAATCTTAACAAAGATATAAGTATGATATGCATATACAATGTCCATGATAAAATCATTTGCATTGTTACAAGATCCTAATATGCCAAGTTTCATATCTCTAGCCATTTCATCTTGATTCATTTCGTGATAATTCATTTCATCTTAATCCATGAGTCAAGTCCATTGTTATCTAGACATCCTAATTGAGACTACAACTTAGTGGTTTTCTAACCAATACAATCATTACACAAACACTTCAATTTGCCATATTACAAAAATTCCGTCTACAGGAATCGGTACCTATGTATATACGGGCGGTTTTCGAGACTTCCACTCTGGACACATGCTGACTAAATTCAATGGAGTCCATCCCTTTTCTTCTCCCAAACATAGAGTACATTCCCTTTCTCCTCCCAAATATCATACATATACAATGTATTAAAACACAGTCATATTTAATGACAACCGATGAGAGATTAGTTTCAATTCACCTAATCCTCATGCAATTTCTATAACAATCATAGCTATCCTCCACCAATAGCCCAAAACAGATATTTCTAAACAGATTACAATCTCCAAAACAGATAAACTATCCAAATTTCCATAGGCGACAGATAACAAGCATCAAACTCCACCAACTATATGAACATCTAACCAATTTCACATTCCCATTACCAATTCCATTATTTATACAAAACAATTATTTAAAACATTTTAGGGCAAAACTCCATTTTCGCCCATATCCAATCCAAGTATCAAATCAACAAATTTAACACAACATGTCCTCATATCTACACCCATGACCATTTTCAATACCTTCATTTGAAAACCCTTATTTTTATTGTAAACCAAAATCCTAGGTCTGTTTAAAATCCTCCACATCCCAACATTATTTACACAATTAACAAATAACTAAGTTAAAAATCATAGTAGAGTCTAGAAAGTCCATACCTCAAAGTTAGAAGACGAGCAAAGCAAGGGGAAAACTTCAAAGACGTCAAAACCGACTTTTGTTTAGATCAAATGGGAGCTCTTGAAATGCTCTACCTTTTTCCCAAAGATACTAGGGTAGAGAAACTAGCAGATCTAGGTGAAAATGTAGAGAGAATCTGAGTTTTAGAGAGAGAGGCTCTAGATCTAGGGTCTTGGGAAGAAAATAGATAAAAAAGTGATGTGGAAGGAGGTTGTTGCGAATTGATACATGCACAGTCTGTTCGCACGCAAGAGTTGCCACTTGAGCGTCAGACATAACAAGTTGTTCCGCTCAAGCGTAAGAAGTGACGCTTGAGCACATAATACACACATCTAGTAGTTTTGCAGACAATAGACCAATGCTCAAGTACAAGAAAGGCCGCTCGAGCGCAGAAAGAACATCTTGAGCGTAGAATACACTCTCCCAGTAGTTTTGTAAACCTGCAAAAGTACTGAGAGTTCACCAAGCCTGCTCGAGCGAAAGAAGTGTCGTTCGAGCGAAGGAGCAAAATTCTAGGCGACAAGAGTTTGGAAACTAAGCAAACAAACTGTCCCAAATGCAATCACAACAATCTAGTAGCCAAATTTAAGAAGGTACAAAGGAAACAAGAGGTGAACAACAATATGAAACCATGAAACCCAAGTCTGGGATACAACAAGGGTCTAGTCAAAACCGGAACCGCTATAATTTTCCTTCATTGTATTGAAACCACATTCATTGTATTATATAAAGATACGCAATGATGTTGAATATTCAATATAAAAATACACAATAATATTTTCATTTTTGTTCACCACTCTTCTTTGCCTATATATATATATTATATTTTTCTTCATTATATGGAAACCACCTTCATTGTATTGCATAAAAATATAAAATAATATTCAATATTCAATATTCAATATAATATTTTTATTTTTTTATTTATCACTCTTCCTTGCTTATATATATACTAGTGTATGCCGGTGCCTAATGGCACGGTGTAAATAATGTTTCGTTTTAATAATTTTCATTTATTATTCTCTCTTAAGTTAAGAACATTGAGAATCAAGTATACCTAATAGATAGTATGCATTTGAGCAAGAGAATCTCCTTTATTATAGACACAACTTCAAAATAAGAGGAACAACAAAATAGTGTTCTCCCTTTGGAGCACCCCATGCCAACACGAAAATGGTGTTTTTGATCAAAATCCACATAGCAAACATCCACACCAAACCAAATCTATATAAGTTTACACAACATCAATCTGCCTTTAAATAATCTTTAACTTTAAATAACGTCAATCATTTTCAAAGTTTGTCAACAATAAAACCAAAAATAGTGTAAATTCTACACTCAAACTCTCTAACTTTGCACCAATATAAACTTATTGACGTGCAATGCATGTGCTTACACTACTACACATAGTCAAAAGACGCTTTATCAGTAAAGAATCATCTTTTAGCTATCAAAACAAATATTCATAAGGTGTATTTGTATAGTCACAAATTACTTTCACATATACACATGACAAAGTTTCAGATTTACACTTGAAAACGAAATGCATAATTGCATACACTTGAAAATGACAAATCAAGATAAGTTTCTTCATCAGCAAAAGGGCAGAAATCAGTTGTGACAAAAGTAATTGTAAAACTAATGATGCCTCAGCTCTCCTACATTCCAAAACAATTACCAAATCATTTATAAGCAGTGTCTAGACAAAAATCAGAATACTTAAGAAGAAGCTTTAAAGATAGAACGTTTGGAATATATAAAACTCAACAAATTGCTTAAAATTTGAAAGATTCTAAATGACTCAAATAGCATGATGAAATTCTCAACAACTAATCAGAGAATTCTAAAAAAATAAGAAGACTTTTGCTAATGAAAGTTTGAAAAGTATGATACTACAAATTCAAACCAATGAAGATATTAATTTCAAAATCAATTAACTAAAAAATTCAAATCCTAATCATTAACACAAAGAAGCCATGCATTTGACCATGAATTTGGATCTTAGTAAATAAAAACTCGATCTCAACTTTATAGCTTTAAAACAAATTAACTCATTAATTCTATAATTCTATTAAGAGTCCATTGGTTGAATTTACAAAATCATTGCATTCATATAATGTCCCAATGTGACTAAACTAATCATGTAAATGAAAAAGTACTTCAAATAAGAGTAATTACACAGATGATTAATTTGGATGTCATTAATTACATCAACTACGACAATTTTAAAATTGAAATTGTTGCATTAAAAAATAACTATAGTAAAAGGACTTTAAAGTGGTCCAATAGTCATTTTAGTAACTATATATGAAATAAATAATAAAAAAATCAAATCAAATCAAACGGATTAAAGGAATGTTATTCAGAGAAAAAAAAATGTCTAATATGAATTGCTAGCATATCACTCATATAAACAACTTAAATGGTTGAATCTTTTCTCTATAAAAAATAAAAAATAAAAAATAAATCATACAACATGGAAGTTTGAAGAGATTATCTTAATTGGAGAGCTCAAGGGTGCCATTGGTTTGTTTCCTTCTATCAATGAACAATCCTGAACTCTTTCAGAAGCTTCTTCATCTCATCCAATTCATATAGATTCATATCCAACCAACAGTGGTAAGAGTATTTAGCATGAATAAGGAAGAAGATCAAAAAAGCAAAAGTACTTTAGGAACATGACATATTTTAAAAAATTATTTAGGAACATAAAGTCTAAATAGGAGAGTATTTAGGAATATGACATATTTTCATAGTACATACCATGGAAAAAAGTAAAAAAATTAAAATTTACTTTGCAAAGTGTCACCCTTCCAAAAATATATATTTAAAAAAAAAAATCCATTTTCACTACTAAGATAATTGTGGAACATAAAACTTTATAAAATTCATGTGAGTTTACCACTTTGGATGCTATTTAGGATAAAGATAAAAGAGAAATGTTCTTTCAAACATTATCATATCTTTTCAAACAAATTGAACGAAGTATGCACAAATTGTTGCTCACTTGATATTGCTACTCTTTCGACACTTATCAATCAAAGAACTGCACGTTTAGTTTAATATTGTAACTCCCAAAACAATAAATACAAAATCATTAGAAAGATAAGAAAAACTTAACCTTAAAAAAATGTAGACCTATAAAAAGGAGCTGATATTACCATTTGCTTCTAGTCTTCATTCACCTGTAAAATACAGAAAAGAGCCAATATGATAATTAAAAGAGACTACCCAATTCAAAACAAACACACGCATTGTCACACTATTAAAAGGTTTTTCATAGACCACCCAATTCAAACTAAACATTTGGGTTTTATTTTTTTCAACACAGATAAAAACATTAAGTTACAAAAATCAATCAATATTTTCTTTGGGTTTTATTTTTTTCAACTCTTACTTAATTGATCACATAATATTAGAGTGAAAATTTAAGAAATAAGTGTTCCTAAGGTCTTTGGCATACAAAGAAGTGATTTCGTTACATTATGTGATTAAATTCAAAAAGCAAACTCTTTGCTTGGCAATTTAACAACAAACTCTAACTGTAACGCCCTCAAAATAATACTTAAAAATCCACATTATAGACATGCATAGACATAAGTAAACAGAACTTAATTCCATTCTTCAGAGTATTCCATACAAATGTATTACATGTTGACAACAACTGTAAATACCCAACGGCTTACAACTTTCCAAGCCAACACTTGGTTACACAAAAGAGAGTACTAACTCATATCATATAAAGCCCTTGGCTTGAATGTACATGTAATACAACAAAAGATAACAAAATAATAAAGAGTCTTCAACTCCTAGAACCTCCCAAGCTATGTCCTTGGAGGTGGTATATCACCTGGACCTGAAAATGATGTCCCATAAAGGGTGAGCCACAGCCCAGCAGAGATATACTAAACAAAATATAAGCAATGACTAAAACAATATCATTTGATAGATGGCTAATATTTAACAAGCAGTTTATATCATCATACAGTTCCATGACAAGCATGTCCATGTTACATTTCATTTCTCCTTTACTTAACCCAATCATTTCATAAGCATGGCTCAGAACCTGGCCAATCATTCAGTGAGACTATATCTCAGGTTATAACATTTCCATACTTTCAATTCAAATGAGATCGCGACTCATATTAAAACACTTCCAATACTTCAAATGATACACATATTCGCTGCATTATCACTTCCATTCAATACACATATTTGCTGTATTAACACTTCAATCTGATACACGTATTTACTATATCATTGGAGTCCATCTCCTAGCTCCTCCCAAACAGGTTTGAGAGTCCATTCCCTATCTTCCCTTAAACCATGTAGTACATCCCCTATCTCCTCCCACACAATATACATATTCCAAGTATATAAACAATTATCATATACAAGGGTCGATCAATACACATATTTGATGTATTATTCCAACCGTCATATTCAATGACGTAATCAATGTGATTAGTTTCGATTTTCCCTAATCAACATGCAGTGTCTACAACAATCAAGATTATCCTCCACCGATAGCCTAAAGCAGTTATTTCTAAATAGATAATAAATACATCAACATATATAATATCAACAATTTCATTGGTGAGTAATTAAATTATCCAACCCACCATTCAAGTTTATGATTCTCCAATTCAATTTCATAATCCCACAAATTAATTATTCAAATTAATTTATCACATAACTAGGGCATTTTTCCCTAATTTACAATAACAACCATATGGTTTATTTTCATCAATAATACAACAATAATTCCATTTCTCAATGTCTTACACACATATGGGTTTTATTATTTGAAAACCCCTCTTTTATAAATTACACAATAACCCCAACTTTTTCCAAAATTACCCAACATCACCAACTAATCAAAATGCCCAAAATTAAAGACAAAACTCATAAGATGGAGTAGGGTATCCCTACCTCGAAATTAGAAGCCCAAAAGAGAAGATGGTGAACACCCGAAATGCTCCAAATCCATAACTTTTCAGATTAAAACGAAGTCCAAGCCACCCTCTATCTTTCTCACAAAGGACTTAGGGTAGACACACACTAAAACTAGATGAATCCCAAGAGAGAAAGTATGTAGAGAGAGAGAGCTTAGATCTAGGGTTTGCAAAACAAAAGAGACGAAAAAGTGAAGTGTTTACCCGCTGTTGTCTACTGATATAACACAGGCTCGCTCGAGCAACGGATTCGTCGCTCTAGCGACCGGACACAAAGAACTCTCGTTCAAGCGTAGAAAACCTCGCTCAAGCCAACAATGCGAAGCTTCAGGTCTGCAACCCAAAAGCACGCTAGAGCGACAGAATGCTCGCTCGAGCGACGAAACCCAAAGCATACACCTCGCTCGCTCGAGCGAAGAATTGCAATCTTCAGGTCCAGAACCAGACACAGACGCAAGCTCGAGCGAAGGACTTCTCGCTCGAGCCACCAAATACAAAACTCAACTCTCGCTTGAACGAAGGAACCCTGGCTCGAGCGAAGGATCTAAAACACAGAGCTCGCTCGAGCGACAAAAGGCTCGCTCGAGCAAAGCACCAAAATTCTGGGCAGCAACCATTTGGTCCCAATCACACCCAACCTGCAACATACCTGCCCAACACATCCTATAACTCAAAAATAAGGAATTAAAGGATGACATCAAGATATATTATACAACAAGCTCCACGGAACCTAAGTTCGGATACAATAACCAAATGGGGAAAGACCGGGATCGCTATAACCTCCCCCCCTTAAAGAATTTCGTCCCCGAAATTAAGTATGAGTTTTCAAAAACAAGTTTGTCTCAATTCTCAATAACATTGCAATTTAAAATTCCATAACTTGACCCATTACCGGTCATTCCATCTCTATTCAAGAGGCATATTACAATATATGTTACAACATGCATTATCAATGTGCATTTCCTTCAAATCCAACAATTTCTAAAATACATGATTCACAATTCCATATCATATCCCTGTTCATGATATATTTCCATTTCAATAACACATTCAACATATACAATGTTATAATAAACTTCCATTTCAAGGCAAGTTCTACAATACTTCCATAAACCGAAACATACACAATGTTTTACAACTTAAGACACATTTAATGCTCTTAAAGTTTAACAATATAATAAAATATACAACAAATAGTCAAACATCCACAAATAGATCCGGATATTTCTCTCGGACCTCCAACTCACGTTCCCAAGTGGCTTCCTCCACCCTGTGATGTTTCCACAAAACTTTTACCAAATGAATAGTCTTGCGTTGCAAAACTTGATCCCGTCTATCCAAGACCCAAACTGGTCTCTCCTCAAACGAGGCATCCTCATCTACCTCGAAGACGGTCCAATCCAACACATGCGACGGATCCGGCTCGTTTTTCTGAAGCATACTGACATGAAACATGTCATGAACTCTGGACAGCTGGGGCGGCAAAGCTAAACGATAGGCAACCTCGCCAATCCTCTCAAGGATCTCAAAAGGGCCAATAAATCGAGGGGACAACTTCCCTCTCTTACCAAACCTCATCAAACCCCGCCTAGGTGATATTTTCAAGAAGACATGCTCACCCACTTCAAATACCAAAGGCCTCCTCCTACGGTCGACATAACACTTTGGGCGACTTTGGGTTGTAACAAGCCTCCTACGGATAAGTTCAACTTTCTCCGTCGTTTACCAAACCAACTCTGGGCCCAACAAAGGTGCATCACCCACCTCGGCCCAACAAACTGGAGACCTACACGGTCGGCCATACAAGGCCTCAAACAGTGCCATACCGATACTCGATTGAAAACTGTTGTTATAGGCAAACTCCACCAAGGGCAAGTACCTCTCCCATGACCCACTAAAGTCAAGGACACAACCCCGAAGCATATCCTGAAGGATCTGAATAGTACGCTCAGACTGCCCGTCAGTCTGAGGATGATAAGCCGTGTTAAAGGTCAAACTAGTGCCGAAGGCACTCTGCAAACTCTACCACAACCTCGCAGTAAAACGTGGATCTCTATCTGAGACGATCGACACTGGGACCCCGTTCAACGTCACTATGTCCCGAATATACAAGTCGGTAAAATGATCTACCGAGTCTCTCACGCGTATACGGATAAAGTGTGCTGACTTAGTCAACCGGTCTACAACCACCCAAATTGCATCACTACCCCGCTGGGTCATCGGAAGACCTACAACGAAGTCCATAGTGACATGCTCCCACTTCCACTCGGCAATAGGCAAGGGTTGTAACAAACCCGCTGGCCTTTGATGCTCGACCTTCACTTGCTGACAAGTAAGGCACTTAGACACAAAAACTGCCACATCTCTCTCCATGTCCCTTCACCAAAACTGGCGACCTTAATCTTGATACATCTTAGTGCCTCCTGGATGCACCGCAAGGCGTGAATAGTGAAACTCTCGGAGTACTTCCTCTCGGCAAGACTCTGGTACGAACAAACGGTCTCGGTATCTCACACTCAGGTCGGGATACACAGTCAAACCCTTCTCCACCTTCCCACTGGAGATCTTCTCTCAGAGGGATTCTACCTCAAGGTCACCTCTCTGTGCCTGTAACACTCGAGTCACAAGTGTAGGCTGCGCAACAACAGAAAACAAGGCTGAAGCCTCAATAGATTTGCCCAGAAGCAAATCAAACTCACCAAGTGCACCCAACATCTCCCATTCCCGGATGGCCATACAAGCTGCATCACTAATGAATTTCCTGTTAAGGGCATCGGCCACAACATTGGCCTTCCCCAGATGATAATGTAACTCGAAGTCATAATCCTCAATAAACTCCATCCACCTTATCTGCCTCAAGTTCAAGTCTTTCTGTGTAAGTAGATATTTTAGACTCTTATGATCCAAGAACACCTCGAATCTCTCACCATAAAGGTAGTGCCTCCAAATCTTCAAGGCAAAAATCACAACTGCTAACTCTAGGTCATGTGTAGGGTAATTCTTCTCGTGTATTTTCAATTGATGTGAGCCATAGGTAACCACTTTCCCCTCTTGTGTGTAAGTAGATATTTTAGACTCTTATGATCCGAGAACACCTCGAATCTCTCACCGTAAAGGTAGTGCCTCCAAATCTTCAAGGCAAAAATCACAACTGCTAACTCTAGGTCATGTGTAGGGTAATTCTTCTCGTGTATTTTCAATTGATGTGAGCCATAGGTAACCACTTTCCCCTCTTGCATCAACACACAACCCAAACCCTCTCGTGAAGCATCACAATAAACGACATAACCCAAACCTCTCTCCGGAATAATCAACACAGGAGCGGTGGTAAGTCTAACTTTCAACTCTTGGAACGACCTTTCACAAGTCTCACTCCATACAAACTTGACCCCTTTCCGCTTCAATCTAGTCAATGGTGAAGCTAGCCTGGAGAAATCTTTCACAAATCGGCGGTAATAGCCAGCTAATCCCAGAAAACTACGGATCTCAAAAACACCCTTAGGCTGTGCCCAATCCTGCACCGCCTCAATCATGGATGTATCAACAGAAACCCTTTCCCTAGAAACCACAAGGCCTAAGAACTTGACCTCTCCTAGCTAGAACTCACACTTTCCAAATTTGGCATACAGCCTATGGGCTCTAAGTAACTCTAGCACCACTCTCAAGTGTTCCTCGTGCTCCTCCTCAGAAGGTGAATAAATCAGAATGTCATCCACGAAAACGACCACAAAACGATCTAGGAATTCCCGGAATATTCGATTCATCAAGTCCATAAAGACTGCCGGTGCATTGGTGAGCCCAAAAGGCATCACCAGAAACTCATAGTGGCCATACCGCGTACGGAATGTCGTCTTCGGAATATCTTCCTCCCTGACCCTCAACTGATGGTAACCCGATCTCAAGTCTATCTTAGAGAAACAACGGGACCCTTTCAACTGGTCAAACAAATCATCAATACGAGGCATAGGGTACTTATTCTTGATCGTAGCACGATTCAATTTCTGGTAATCGATACAAAGTCTCAAAGCCCTATCTTTCTTTTTAGCAAAGAGGGTCGGTGCTCCCCACGGTGAAACACTAGGGCGAATAAAGCCCTTATTTAACAATTCCTGGAGCTGAATCTTCAACTCACTCAACTCAGCTGGGGAAAAACGATAAGGTGCCATAGAAATCGGCGCCGTGCTGGGCACTAGATCAATAGAGAACTCAATCTCTCGATGAGGTGGTAAGCTAACATGGTCCTCGGGAAAAACATCCGAATAACCACAAACCACTCTCGGCAATACAATCTGGGTCTCATCACACTCACCACTCATGAAGCTTGCGAGAAGACCATTAAGCTCACTCCGCTCTCACGGATCATACACTGGTGGCAACACACTACCAACCCGATCCCCCAAGAAATGGAAACAATCCCCGCTCAAGGTACATACTGTGACCCTCTGGCGGTAACAATCGATAACAGCCCGGTATGACGATAACCAATCTATACCCAAAATCACATCAAAACCCGACATAGCCATAACTACAATAGAAAATGGAAGCTTGCGGTCGGTGACAGAAGGGTCCTAACCCTCAACAGTCTCAGCCCCGACACCCCTGTTTCAAAATCAACTCACCCCCAATAGGTGATGCAACACAAATAAGAGATGCTAACTGTGCCAACTCCAACCCCAAAACAGACGCAAATGCAGCAGATATAAAGGAATGGGATGCACCCGTATCAATCAACACATTGGCAACCGAGTTGCAAACAAAAAGGTACCTCTCACAACAGATAGAGCCGGTATAAGATCCTGCGCGGTAACAGCATACACACACCCAGAAGTCTCTGATCTACATGCTCACCCCTAGGAGCAAAGGACTGTTGCATAGACTGGGACGACGAAGCTCCCTGATTGGCCCTCGAGGCCTGAACAGACTGTGCTAGCTGAAAACTCTGCGTTTGCCTCGAACCAGATGCACCCGATGTGGCACTCAACTGCGGGCAAAACCTTTTTAGGTGCCCCGCCTGACCACACTGATAACATGAGAGCGGCTGGCCTCTGCCCTGACTTTGACTCTGAGGTCGAGCCGAAGATGAAGCTGCTCTCTGGCCTCTTCCCCTCTGCGGGCAAGCTGGAGACTTGTGGCCCATCTGACCACACTTGTAACAAGTAATGTCTCTCTAGCTGCCTCTCCCAGAGCCTGCACTCGACACTGGAAAGGTAGATCTAGCAAAACCACCCTGAGACTGTTGAGGGTTAGGACTCTTCTGTCTCCTACCATCCCCCCTGGCCATCTTGACTCCTCTTGGAGCCCCTCAACCTCTCCTACTCCTCATGCATCATAATCTCCATATAGGCCGCAGCATCCAGAAGGCGCCTATAGTCCCAGGTCATAGAACCCCCAACTCTCATCTTGAGGCCATGCCTCAACTTCCTCTCAAACTCGATACAACGACGTTCCTCAGACGCCACAAGCTCTGGTGAAAACCTGGATAAGCTAGTAAATGCGGCCTCAAACTCGGCCACTGATAAACTCAGCTACTTGAGCTGACAAAATTGGTCCCTCAGCTTCTCCCTGACAGTTGGAGATAAGAACTTCTCCTGGAAAGCATCTACAAAAGCCTCCCATGTACCACCAACACGACCTCTCATGAACTTCCACCACTGACCCGTATCCCCCTTAAACTGGAAAGATACCAAGGTCACCTTCAATGCCCCGTCCTCGATGCCAAGCATCTCAAACGTCTTCGTCATCTGTTCGAGCCATTCATCCGCCTTAAGTGGCTCTTTTGGATCACCCGCAAACTCGTCCGGGTTAGACCGGAAGAACTCCCTCTTTAGAAAGGAAGGCCCTGCATCAACAACTGTAGACGTCCCCGAACGCCCCGGGAGGGATAAGCTCCCGTTCCGAAAGATATTGGGCTCACTACAGTTCGGACTCTCAATTTGTCACGGTTCTAAATCTGAACCAAAGAGCCCAAATCCGGCAAATCGTTTTGAGAAAATAGATTTTGAAAGAAGTGCCAAACATGGACTGCTTTGCCAGCTATAAAGTCGCCACCTAAATATTTTATTTTGGGAAATTTAGGAAACCCTGACTCGTTGTCTAAGGCCACGTGTCCGTCATTACCAAAGTTGCCTCGGCTTGGGAACTTGGGTACGATTAGGGAAGGTCACTTCGTGAGCACCCCCGCTCGCCCGATCAAAGATCGGCCTCTACTAACCATGATATCTATTTTTGAAAACATTATGCATTCTTATTCCGGTTATTAGCCTAGATTTACTATGTGATGCGCGCAGCATACAAGTATAGACTGGATCGCCTGGATTGGAACAAAACATTTCATGTTTGTTTATTTGAAAATGGTTTGATGGTGCTACTCGCAAGTAGGCTAAGACGTGGATTTGCCACCCTCAGGTGGGCTTAGAAAAGATGGTTTTGCCACTATCTAGTGGGCTTAAAACACGCATTTGATGAATTGTTCCAATTCAGATAGCCCAACCTTCACCCACAGGCATTCAGGCAGTTTATATCACATAAGCACATAGCCTCATGGTAAGCATGCTATCATGGCAGTCACTCACACGCATGCAAGGATGCTAAAGCATAAAACTTACCGAGTACTCCAAGCCAAAACAGAAGCTAATTAGAAATCCATGCATGCTCCTAATTATACGGAAATGCCTAATGCAACGCATGCAAAAATGCAACTATAGCAGGCTCGGCTATTCTAAACATGGCATATGAAATGCTACAGCTAACATGTATTCAACTTGGAATTGAAAATACAATGCAGTTAGTATGATGCGCCGAGCTCGATGCATGCCAAACAGATGAATGAGTGCAAACATGCTATCCTACTGTATGCTAATTGAAACATGCCCTAATCTAACCATCATAAGTGGGAAAATAAAAGGGAGAAAGACGTGGGGTTGGAAGACATATATCACACACACGCACACTTATTACAGTTGTGGCCTCACGCAGAGGGTCCGAATAAATAATATACAGTCCCAAATAATTACAGTCCAAATAATTACAAAAATCCTAATTAATTACCAAATTAACTAAGAAAACAATAAATTGGCATGCATGCCAGGATCTGCCTTGACTCTTCTTCAGATGATGGATGATTCATGTCCGGGTCGCCTTTGCACGAAAATCCACTGTGATGCCCCAATTAGCCTCTGTTTTGCAATACTTTTTGGGAAAGCGCGCCTAGCCCCGGAAGACTACTAATTCTTGATTTGCTACAACAGAGAGCAGGAAAGGGGCATGGCAATATATTTTCACACATGTATGCGTGACTACTCTTCAGGGAGTGTAGTCCTCGATCCTCGTGCCACCAATCAAGCATATCGATGCATGATGGCCGAGGAGTCGATTTGCATGACACAATATGGAATGAATGCACACATAAACACAACAAAACCTAAACTCCATCATGGACAATCCGGAGTGTCGGTGATTGGGAATTGAGACACGTTCCGTCACTCGAAGTACGAAACGTCCCTCATTTCCCGTACTCGGGCTAACTCCTATCCCAAGTACGATGCAATATGCATGATATGCATGAAATGCAACTAAGATACAACCTAACATACACAATGCTATGAAATGGCATACACGATGCACGAGATAACATGGCATACACAATGCGCTAACATACAACCTAGCATACGCAATGCTATGAAATGAAATGGCATACACAATGCATAATGGACTTACACCAACATGAGTGGACCTCAGCCACACTCACATAAGAGGCTAAACATGGAAAATGAGACACTCGAAATGCGTGCACACATGTACGCAAACCGAGGACCAACCCTAAGGCACCAAATGCCACTCTAACAAGACATGGAAAGGCATGGAATATGGCATACTAGCATGCAAATTTCAGTAGCAAAACATGATGCAAAACAGCCCCGAAACATGGCAATATGGTACCCGATGCATGAAATGAGACCCGAAATGCAAAACTAGGCACACGTAATGGCCTATAGCTATACAAAGCATGCATTATTTGAACATGAAGTGTGAAGAAAGATTCAAGGCAGTCCCAAAAAAATGATGTTTACAGTTTTAAGCAGAGCCAAACAATGAAAACAAATGGGGCTAACCTAGCATGCAAAAATGGCCCTAAATGTGAGATAAAGAAGCAAGTCATGGCTTCTGGCCTCAAACAAGAGAGGGCCCTTCAACAATATTGAAGAGGGACCCAAAACATGGCATTTTACAGTTTACAACCGAGCCCAAAACAGTGAACATGCAAGCCTAAAATACTATGCAAAATAAGGCCTAAAAAGAGGCTTAAACACAAAGTATAAAAGGGAAGCCTCAAACAGAAAAATTCCCTTCATAAAACATGAAGAGCGGGTCAAAATAAGGCCATTTACAGTTCGGATCAAAGCCTAAAAAAATAAGCACAAGGGGCTAACAAATCATGCAAAAATATGGCCAAAAGAGGGATATAAAGGCAAGTGGCAAATGGAAGCCTCAAAAAGTGATGAGACCTTCAACAATGTTGAAGAAGGGCTCAAAATAAGCCACTTTACAGTTTATGACAGAGCTTAAAACAGTTTACACGTAGGCCAAAAATACTACACAAGAAAATGGCATACAAAGGAGGTAATGAAGCAAGTGCAAAAAGGGAGCCTCAAACAGTGAGAGGCCCTTTAACAAACATGAAATAGAGCTCAAAAAAATGATATTTTCAGTTAGGGTCGGAGCCCCAACATGCAAGCACAAAGAGCTAAGATGTAAACCAAGAAAAGGGTCAAAAAGGGGAGAAGAGGACTTACCCTTGAAGACTAATCAACCAGCAGCTCTTGGACCAAATTTCCGAGCCTTTAACCTCTCCAAAACAATCCCAAAGTGCTGGAATGAAGGGTGGAGGCCTTGTGCTATGAGGTGTAGGGTAGATGGTGCAAGAACCTTAGGATTTGAAGGGTTTGGGAGAGAGAGATAGGGAGAGACAGCTGGGAATTTTTTAGAGAGAGAGGAAAATTTTTCTTTCTCCAAGTTGTATCTCTCTTCTCTCTTCTTAACCCTCAAACACAGCTGGGAGCTGCTGGTTTTATAAGCAAAAGAGGGGGGGAAAATGGGGGGGAAATTGAAATTCAAATTTCCCCCCAAAAAGGCCAAAAAGTGGGATATAAAGGCAAGTGGTAGCTTCTGGACCCAAATGGACGAGATCCCTTCAACAAAGTTGAAGAGGAGCTCAAAAAAAGACACTTTGTAGTTTATAACCAAGTCCGAAATAGCTCACAAGTAAGCCTAAAATACCGTGCAAAAAAAGGCCTAAAAGAGGGGTAAAGAAGTAAGTGGCAGTAGGAGATCTCAAATAGTAAAAGGTCCTTAATCAAACATGAAAAGGACCTCAAAATATGACTAACTCAAGTTCAGGTCGGAGCCCAAAAATGCAGAATGAAGGTTCGGGAGCCAAAACACGCAGTTAGGGGCCCCGAAAGTAGGCTGTTAGGCACCGGAAGTGGTGTCCGACCACGAAGTTGGTCTCTCGGACCGCAGTGTCCCTCAAAAGGGAGTAAATAAGATGCATGCCAAAAACTGGAGCAAACGGAGGTGGTTAAGCGGTCCTGAACCGAGGCACACGGCCAACGGCTCCGAAAAACTGGAAACCGGACTCCAAACGGGCAAAACGGCCTACGACCATGAAACGTAGCCTACGGCCATTGAGGGATGATCTACGAGACCTCTCCCTCCCTTCAGGAAGAGAAAACAAAGAAAATGGAGCCTGGTTCACAAACCGAGGCAAAGCACAAAAGAGTCCTGAAGTCCGAAGGCAAGGCTCGTAGCCGAGACTCTGAAACTTCTGAACGAGCACAATATGCAGTATCACCGAGCGCTCAACTGGTGACGTCTGAGTCTCAAGGTCAGTCAAAAATGGGTTGTCTACAACAACCTAGGCCTGAACTGGATTCTCAGCTCTAAGAATGCCCATGGATTCCCTAAAAGCTCCCGCTATCTCGTGGGCTAAGGCACCCATGGCCTGCTGACCCACTGGCTTGGCCACATTGGCCTAGCCAACACCCTCCTGCTGTGCCGGAATCTCATCTGGTATAGGCACCTCCTGCCTGCCACGCCTACCATGCCTACCTCCGCATCCTTGTCCTGACATCCTAATAAAGGTAACAGGAACATTAGCACATTCACAAATGTGCCAAAGCTATAACACTCATGTCCTAATGCAATGGACAACTGTAATTCATTCCACGTAAGCACATAATCACATAAGCACTTACGAATTCCATTTCCGGATAATGATAGTCCCAAGGCGTTGCTAGAGTTCCAGTTAGAAACAGCATTGATCAAGTGCTTTTCCAATAGGACTCCAAGAAGCCCAAGGATCCAATCAACATCCCAGAAACTAAATCCATACCCAAGTAGTCACATAAACATGTTATCACATACGCACATAACATTACACTTAAGTCTCTACCAAGCGAGACAAACCCATTGTGGTAACCACTTCCCACATACCCAAAGTATTCGAACCCGGTACACTCTGATACCAAGTTATAACGCCCTAAAAATAATACTTAGAAATCCACATTATAGACATGCATAGACATAAGTAAACAGAACTTAATTCCATTCATCAAAGTATTCCTTACAAATGTATTACATGTTGACAATAAAAATAAATGCCCAACGGCTTACAACTTTCCAAGCCAACACTTGGTTACACAAAAGAGAGTGCTAACTCATATCATATAAAGCCCTTGGCTTGAATGTACATGTAATACAACAAAAGATAACAAAATAACAAAGAGTCTTCAACTCCTAGAACCTCCCAAGCTATGTCCTTTGAGGTGGCATATCACCTGGACCTAAAAATGATGTCCCATAAAGGGTGAGCCACAGCCCAGCAGAGATATACTAAACCAAAAATAAGCAATGACTAAAACAATAGCATTTGATAGGTGGCTAATATTTAACAACCAGTTTATATCATCATACAGTTCCATGACAAGCATGTCCATGTTACATTTCATTTCTCCTTTACTTAACCCAATCATTTCATAAGCATGGCTCATAACTTGGCTAATCATTCAGTGAGACTATATCTCAGGTTATAACATTTCCATACTTTCAATTCAAATGAGATCGCAACTCATATTAAAACACTTCCAATACTTCAAATACTACACATATTCGATGCATTATCACTTCTATTCAATACACATATTTGCTATATTAACACTTCAATCTGATACACGTATTTGCTGGATCAATGGAGTCCATCCCCTATCTCCTCCCAAACAGGTTTGAGAGCTCATCCCCTATCTTCCCTCAAACCATGGAGTACATCCCCTATCTCCTCCCACACAATATAGATATTCCAAGTATATAAACAATTATCATATACAAGGATCAATCAATACAAATATTTGATGTATTATTCCAATCGTCATATTCAATGACGTAATCAATGTGATTAGTTTCGGTTTTCCCTAATCAATATGCAGTGTCTACAACAATCAAGACCATCCTCCACCAATAGCCCAAAGCAGTTATTTCTAAACAGATAATAAATGCATCAACAGATATAATATCAACAATTTCATTGGTGAGTAATTAAATTATCCAACCCACCATTCAACTTTATGATTCTCCAATTCAATTTCATAATCCCACAAATTAATTATTGAAATTAATTTATCACATAAATAGGGCATTTTTCCCTAATTTACAATAAAAACCCTAAGGTTCATTTTCATCAATAATACAACAATAATTCCATTTCTCAATGTCTTACACACATATGGGTTTTATTATTTGAAAACCCCTCTTTTATAAATTACACAATAACCCCAACTTTTTCCAAAATTACCCAACTTCACCAACTAATCAAAATGCCCAAAATTAAAGACAAAACTCATAAGATGGAGTAGGGTATCCATACCTCGAAATTAGAAGCCCAAAGGAGAAGATGGTTGTCACGACCCCAAACCACCCCTAGTAATTTAGTGCCGTGATGGCCAGTAATCCGAGATTACCAAGGGCCAACTTTCAAAATTTCACACACAAACAGAGTATAATTATATATATGGGTCTCACAAGTGCGGAAGCAATAATCTTAAAATACAAGTGGTCCATAAGAACAGTGCGTAAGTTACATGGAATGGCATACAACTTTACAAAATATTACAACTTGGATACAAATGCAATAAAGTACAAATTACATTTTACATCTTGATCAAAAGGCTTCTCCAGCCGACATGTGTAAATTACAAGCATTATAAGCCGAGAAGCATGATTTTCAAGACTGCCGGCATGAATACAAGTTAGGTCGACATAACCAAAAACCCAAAACAAGCTTGCGAATCACACCTAGGCGTCACCGCCTTCCTACTCATCACCTACATATATATAGAGAGGGTGACCTTGGATACTCAATGAATGGTATAAGAAATAAAGGGGTTTGCATGACTGGTATTCAAGATCTTTATCAAACAATACATAACATAGTTGTTACAAGCCAAGGGATGAATCAAGTCCATCTTCCAAATCTGTCAAGTTTCAAAGGATGCTTACTAACATCATTATAATACAAGTGATGACATCTCGGCAAACAAAACCCACGCGGTAAACCGTCAGTGGCAAACAAGACAAGACAAGGCAAGACAAGGGAGAATATTCTCAATTCAATGGTGTCGTTGCATTATAGTCCCCGGACACTAAGGACTTGTGCTACTAATGCTTAAGTCCCCTAGCACGTACGGACTTCCAAACTTTGTGCTACCAATGCTTATAGTTCCCTTAGCACGTACGGACTTCCAAACTTTGTGCTACAAGTGCTTATAGTCCCTTAGCACGTACGGACTTCCAAGAATGTCATCAAAACAAGATAATGTATATATATATTTTTCCAATTAGGAATAACCATTCATGCTTACAAATACATTCTAAAACGAAGCAAAACAAGACTTTATCAAAGCATTATAACATAGCTTTATTAAAAATACCACTCACTTAGTTCTTCAAACGTCGGGGTCGAGGCAAGTCCAAACCCTACAAACACATGGCAAAGTCTATTGAATGCACTTTTAAACAAGTTTCACATGCATGCAGATGATCTCGGTATTCCTCAAGACTAAGTCAAATAAAAACAAACACAATTCTTTATCTTGGGAAAACATGCTGGGCAACTACCAGGTCTAGGCCGAGGTTCTACATCCCCTGGCCGAGGTGTGGCCTCGATGGTCACATTCAAAGGAATGAAGTCGGGAAAAATCTGGGTTTCCCTTCCTTGAAGAACAAGATGAACATGAATATGAGGAAGATGAATGCAAAGATCGTGATTTGCTATTACAAAATCTGAGATTTCATGCTATGAGTTCAAAAACATGGACCTGGGTACCCATATTCAAAGATCTAGCGAGAACAAACACAAAAACACGAAACTTAATGCAAACTTTCAGATCAAACAAGACCTTTCTTTCAAGAACACATGAACACCATTTTCTCTCTCTAAAACCAACTTTAAATCGATGCATGACATGGAAAACAGGTTCGATCATGCAATGCAGCTAGATGGTCAATAAGAATGACAAGAGTAAATCAAGAATCTAACCTCAATACGCGAATCTAAGGGTTTGATCTCTAGGAATCAAGCTCGAAACCCACTCTCTGACTCTAAACTTCTTCTTCTTCTTCTAGAGCTTCTCTCTCCTCACAAACAAAGACATATAGCAAATGATACATTTCTAAGTCTGTTGGCTGACTTAACCCTCTACAGAGGCACGTGGCAGCGGCTGGTTGGTGCTACACAGAAAGGTGGCTGAGTGACAAGACAAAACTATGACAAAGTGTGTTCAACAAGCAAGACGACATGGGTGCTCTGGCGAGTTATAATCTCGGCTAATAACAAGACATCGGCAAGTAGGGAACAATGACCCCGGCTAGGAAAGACAACACTTGACAAAGCTGTACCACACCTTGGCCTAGATGTGCCACACCTCGGTCTAGGTCATACCTCTCCGAGACAAGATCACTTAGGTGCAAAGGTAACATCTCGGAATAGATAATTCACACCTCGGCCTCGGTGATGAACACTTCGGCCTAGATAATGACATCTCAGCCAGTATGTCAAGGCGAAGGTAGAGGTCAAACAAAGTGGTTCCAAGGAAGTTCTAGACTAAAGACGCCCTCGGTTAAACTCACACCAAGCAGGGTACAAAACATGCTGTAACGCTTAAACAAACAAGGACAAGACTCGAAATGCAAGTTTACAAGACATAATCACATGAATGCATATGAGTATGGTTAGGTTAGCGTGAGGGGTATTACAATGGCGAACACCCGAAATGCTCCAAATCCACAACTTTTCAGATTAAAACGAAGCCCAAGCCACCCTCTATCTTTCTTACAAAGGACTTAGGCTAGAAACACACTAAAACTAGATGAATCCCTAGAGAGAAAGTATGTAGAGAGAGAGAGAGAGCTCAGATCTAGGGTTTGCAAAACAAAAGAGATGAAAAAGTGAAGTGTTTACCCGCTGCTGTCTGCTGATATAACACAGGTTCGCTCGAGCGAAGGGTTGGTCGCTCGAGCGACCAGACACAAAGAACTCTCGCTCGAGCGTAGAAAGCCTCGCTCGAGCCAACAATGCGAAACTTCAGGTCTGCAACCTAGAAGCACACTCGAGCGACAGAATGGTCGCTCGAGCGACGAAACCCAAAACATACACCTCGTTCGCTCGAGCGAAGGAAAGCTCGCTTGAGCGAAGAATTGCAATCTTCAGGTCTAGAACCAAACACAGATGCAAGCTCGAGCGAAGGACTTGTTGCTCAAGCCACCAGATACAAAACTCAACTCTCGCTCGAACGAAGGAACCCTGGCTCGAGCGAAGGATCTAAAACACAGAGCTTGCTCTAGCGACAAAGGCTCGCTCGAGTGAAGGACCAAAATTCTGGGCAGCAACCATTTGCTCCCATTCACACCCAACCTGTAACAAACCTTCCCAACACATCCTATAACTCAAAAAAAAGGAATTAAAGGATGACATCAAGATATATACAACAACAAGCTCCACGGAACCTGTAGACGCGCCCGCGTGGGGCCTTCGCTACAGTTCGGACTCGATTTTGTGTCACGGTTCTTAATCTGAACCAAAGAGTCCAAATCCGGCAAATCGTTTTGAGAAACAGATTTTTGAAAAGAAGTGCCAAACATGGACTGCTTTGCCAGATACAGAGTCGCCACCTAAATGTTTTTTTTTTTTGGGGAATTTAGGAAACCCTGACTCGGTGCCAAAGGCCACATGTCCGTCATCACCAAAGTTGTCTTGGCTCGGGAGCTTGGGTACGATTGGGGATGGTCAGCTATGAGCACCCCCTCTCGCCCGATCCGAAGATCGGCCTCTACCAACCGTGATATCCGTTTTTGAAAACGTTATGTGTTCTTAAACCAATTATTAGCCTAGCATTACTATGTTATGCGCATGGCAAACAAGTATAGACTAGATTGCCTAATTTGGAAATAAGCATTGCATATCCATTTGTTTTGGAAAAATGTTTTGGAATTTGCTACTCGCAAGTAGGCTAAGACACGGATTTCAATGAGCCATTCCAACTCAGACAATCTAACCTTCACCCACAGGCATCCAAACAGTTTATCACATAAGCATCTAGCTACATGGTAATCATACTATCATGGCAACACTCACACACATGCGGTATGCTAAAGCATAAATGCTTACCTAGTACTCCAAGCCAAAACAGAAACCAGTTAGTAATCACATGCATGATCCTAGTTCATGTTAAGATGCCTAATGCAACACATGCAAAATGCAACTAAGATAGGCTGGCTAAAAGGGAAGAAAGGAGTGGGGATTGGAAGACATGCACACACACGCACCCACACTTATTACAGATTCACCCTCGCTCGGAGGGACCAAATAAATATTACAGATAATTAACTTACAAGCTAATTAATTATTACAAATCACCTAATTAATTAACAAATTAACAAAGCATAAGAAAAGCAATAACAGAGGCCTCGGGAAGAGGGTTCGATGCGCGCGTGCTCGGTCCTGCTTGGAAGTGCACTACCATACATAAGTTGCCTCTGTTTTCCCTGCTACACTCCTCTAAAGACTGCCAAAGTCTCAGAATTGCTTCTCTGGACATTGAGAGACACCACCGGCTGAGTAGAATATCCACCGGTAGTGGTATGTGATCATCGGTTGTTTATGAAGCTATCGGCCACCAATGAATTGCCGGTCGGCACTGAAAACTGCCGGTCGGCATAGAATGCCTGTAGATCCTGCAGTTGACAGCAGCAGAGGACAAGGCAGAGTATGGCAATGCAATTCAAGCAATGTATGCACCAATCCTATCCCTTATCATGTGTATGACTCAAAGGGACATGGTCCTTAGTTCTTGGACCACCAATCGCGCATTTCAATGCGTGATGGCCCAAGAGACCAAGTTATGCATTTTCATGTCAAATGAAATGCAATGCACACAATCAAACCAATGGGGACTTAACCTCTATCATGGATAGTAGAACAAGTTATGCATTTCCATGTCAAATGCAATGCAAACAATCAAACCAATGGAGACTTAACCTCTATCATGGATAGTCAAGAGGCCAAGCATGCATGCCAATGCAATGCAACCTAAGCATGTTAACTAGGCATGCAATACGGCAATGCAAATGAGCATGCAAGAAATGCAAGGCATAGAGCAATGCAACTAACAAGTGTGCAAGGCTAATGTAGGCATTCAAGCATGTAAGCCAATATGTGATTTCATTCAATCATGTGATTTCAAACATGCAACAACTCACCAATATGCTACAACATACAAGGAGAGCATGCAACAAACAAAGAGATGGACTTAAACTAAATTAGGCAACTCTAACTAGGCCTAAAACAGTGGCCAAAAACTTAAGAAATGGGACCAAACACACTTCCACACATGCACATGTTAATGGGCTTATACTTAAGCAAACAACGGCAACTTTCAAGCACATTTAAAAGAGGCTAAGCATGGACTAATGACATGCAATGTAAGCTCTGGAATCATGTTAAGATGGTGTCAAACCAAGCAAACAAGATAGGCTAAGCATGCAATAAAGACCCAAAACTTAAGGCTAACAAACCAAAAATGCAAAGGAGCTATGCAATACATAGCAAGTATGACTCAAGCAATTTAAAACAGAGCTAAAGCATACAAAAACATGCACTAAAGCTTCACAAAGCTAGGCCTAAAATATGCTAGAACAAGGGCTTACAACCTAAGGCATATTATGGCAACAAAATGGCATTACAAGGTAGGTATGCTAAGAATGCATTGTGTACCAAAACCAATTAAAAACAGAAGCATATTATGACATAATAAGCACAAAAATCAGCTAAGGCATGATCAACAAGAGCCTAAGCTAGGTGCTCATTAAAGAGGCAAAAATGGCCCTTTTCAAGGACAACAAGGAGAGGGGGTGACCCTCTCCTTCTTGGGACCTCAAGGCACCATCCTCACCTCTGAAATCCCTCAATATTTCAGTGGTGAGGAGGCCCAAACACCAAAGTCCCGAACATCAATAGTGTCGACCGGCTATCGGCAGAGGGAGGATTGCCGGTCGGCACTTAGAACTGCCAGTCGGCAGAAAGCTCCAGCAGAATCTGCAATTGACAGCAACTGAGGGCAAGGAAGAGCATGGCAATACAATTCAAGGCATATATGCACCAATCATGTCCCTTATCATGTTAGTGACTCAAAGGGACATGCGCCTTGGTTCTCGGACCATCAATCGTGCATTTCAATGCGTGATGGCCCAAGAGACCAAGTTATGCATTTCCATGTCAAATGCAATGCAAACAATCAAACCAATGGGGACTTAACCTCTATCATGGATAGTCAAGAGGCCAAGCATGCATGCCAATGCAATGCAACCTAAGCATGTTAACTAGGCATGCAATACGACAATGCAAATGAGCATGCAAGAAATGTAAGGCATAGAGCAATGTGACTAACGAGTGTGCAAGGCTAATGTAGGCATTCAAGCATGTAAGCCAACATGTGACTTCATTCAATCAAGTGATTTCAAACATGCAACAACTCACCAATATGCTACAATATACAAGGAGAGCATGCAACAAACAAAGAGATGGACTTAAACATGATTTGGGCAGCTCTAATTAGGCCCAAAACAGTGGCCATAATGCTATGAAATAAGGGCTAAATGACATGCAAACATGCATGCAAATATGGTCCAATTCCTAAGGTCCACCAAAGAAATATTGAACTACACTTAGTGCAGCCACACATGGCATGAATTAAATGACTAAAAACAGAATTTTAGCATATTAAAACAAGGCCTAAAGATCACTTAGATGGCATCCAAATGGCCTAAATTCAAAGGCATGCACAAATGCCAAAACATGGAGCATGCTACACAAACTTTGAAAGCATTAAAGAGGTGTCTAAGGCAAGCATACAAGCATGTCAAAGGGACTGAAATGATGCTACAAATGGTGCCAAACCAATAAAACAAAGCAAATAAAGCATGCTACTTACTCACAAACTTAAGGCCAACAAGCCAAAATGCAAAGGGGCTATACTAAACATGGAAAATGTGAATCTACAGACCGAAGGCAGACCTTAAGCATGTTAGAACATGACCAAAAACTTCACAAAGCTAAGCTAAAATATGCAAGTATGGTGGTCCAAAGGCAAGATGCATTTTTGGGCAAAATAGAGGAATACAAAGCAAGTGTATGATACACATGGAATCTCACCAAACCATCAAAAATTAGTAAATAAAACATGTGAAAATAGGCCCAAATAACCACTGATACGCAACCATGGCATGCAAAAATAATGAGTTACTTTAGAGGGCCATGCAAGGAGTTATTAAGCACATGCAAGATAGACATTTAGCAAGACCAAATCAACTCTGGAAATGGATTATGGGGGTCCTAAAACCCACTGAAAAATGCTTGAAACAAGGTTTGAAAGCATGCAAATAGGAGCCCCTTTGGAAGGCCAAAAAGGGCAACAATCAAGGCAACAAGGGAGAGGGTCACCCCTCTCCTTCTTAGGACCTTAAACCACCATCCTCACCACTGAAATCCCTCAAGATTTCTGTCACGCCCCAAACCTGCCCCTAAAAGTTTGGGCATGACCTCTTTAGAGACGGACATGTAACCTGGTAATTTAACATACGGGGCCTTATCGGAAGCACAAAAAAAATAAATAAATAAATAATAAAGAACAATTAAACTCCATTGAGCTACTCCTACATGCCAGGATCTCATTCATCACATGCATTATACCGGATAAATAAAGTCTCAACTATATCCCAGAGTATGTTCATACACATTTACAGTTCCAGCCCTAAAGTTGGGCATATACAAAAACAAACATGAAAGGTATATACAACCACTTTAGATGGACACTCATAAGCAAACCAACATCTTGGCAACTTAAGAAATTAAATGACTTAAACAGTGCCTGGACATATGGAGGTTGACAAAAAGAAAGCAACATCTTGGCTAGGACTGACCGCCTGTTTGGTGACCTATAGAAACAGACATAACAGAGGGTGAGCCAGGCTCAGTGAATAGTATGATACATAAATGCACAATTTAAACATAGTACATAACAATGCATAAGTAAATGCGAAGATCATGTAGTTAATCTGTTCCTGTTCTCATTTCATATGGCCTTAGGCCCAATCCTGCAACATAAACATAATGGCTATAAAGCCTTTGAAACATGGTGGCACGAGGCCCTTGAAACGTGTGGCACGAGGCCCTTGTAACTTGTGGCATAAAGCCCTTGTAACATATGGCACCAAGGCCCTTGAAACATGTATGCATGAACCCAAGAGGTGTCTCACACGGATTCTAGAGGTGACTCACATTGTAGCACTTAGTTCCGTGTAGCACTTTGTTTCATTTCATAACAACTTTTACAGATGGCCATGGGCCTCATAACATTCACAGAATGGCTTTCAGCCACATAATTTTCACATATGTATGGACTCAAGAGGTGTCTCACATGGACTCTAGCGGTGGCTCACAATGTAGCACTTAGTTCCAAGTAGCACTTTGTTCCATACCAATAATTAGCAGGTCTTACAGACCAAACCATACATAAATGTCATACCATAAACGGAAATAAATTCATACATATGCATTATGCTTAATTCATAAACAAAAATCAGAATTCAAAATTAATTATACCTGGCACTTCAATAGTGCTAACAAGTCAATATAAAGCATTCTTGTTCCTCGGTACTAAGAACTTGTAATATCCTTGAACTTATAACATACATGAACTTGTAATAGACTTAAACTTGTAACAGACTTAAACTTATAACATACGTAAACTTGTAACAGATGTAAACTTATAACATACGTAAACTTGTATATACTTGAACTTGTAACATGCGTATACTTGTAACATACTTGAACTTGTAACATACTTGAAAACACGGTATTATTACCCCCAGGTAAGGGTCGTGTGCTACGGATGTCATGAATACCTTACATATATGGCCAACTGTTCATTACTTCAACACGTAACATATTAGAACATCGAACATTTCTTGTTATATCATGTCATCGTAATACACTTAGCAAAGACAGAACAGTTTACATTCTAACGTGGGTTACATAATGATATTAAACCTTTGCTTTCATGTCGTAGATTCTAACCGACCTCGGGTCCATACGTAACACAACAAGATAATCTTGGACTCATACAGATATCATTGTTCAAGAATGAACATAAGCTCCATTTATTCTTTAAGAAGAACGTAACATGCTGATAAATAACAGAGGGTTAATACTTGTTATTGACAGAACAAAAGGGTTCCAAAGTCATACCGACGTACGCAAATCTTTCCATATTCATAGAAATTCATATTGATTTTCACTTGTCATAAACGTTGATAACACTTACAAAGAACAGAGTGTTAGTGACAATAATTATCAACGATAATAAAGATGTACATTTCTGTACTACTACTCACAGCGTTCAGGTGCTTGATCCGCCCCTGTAGCTGACCCTACACAATTCACATAATTCAAACATAATTCAAATAAACCTCTTTGAGACATCTTCACCACCCCTTGCCCGTATGGTTGTAACGGGTCTGCAACATCCCACACTTGCTCTGCTTGGGACG
>NW_021024786.1:418496-463440 GCF_004153795.1 Camellia sinensis | reverse complement strand
TCTGGGGGCTCTCTCGACTGACTTACCTGCAGGCCTTTGCTTACTGCTTTAGCGGAGAGTGGTGGTGGATACCACCAACTCCTTCCACTTCTCCGTCGCAGGGGACATGACGATGACCCCTTACGATCTTCTCGATGCTTACTGGCATTGGGGTAGGGGTGATCCGATCCCCTTCGACACGATATGGATGAGTGGGACGCTGCCCAATTGTTACCTGCTTGGCACTCAGCCTCCCCTCGCTCGAGCGGGTTCATTAGGTACTCGTGTGGTTTGAGAGCCACTTCCGGATCCAGCCGGCTTGGTAGAGGAGGCGCAGATGTCCCCAGAGGAGGTGGACCAGTATGCGCGGGGCTTGATCATGTCCTCTTCGGGACGACTCTCTTCGCCAATCGGGTGAACACCGTGCCCTTATGCCTATTGAGCGCGCTGGCGGACGTCAGGCAGATCCGCCATTATGATTGGGGTGGCGCCGTTCTGGCCACATTGTATGCTTATATGAGCTCTTCTTCCCGCCTCAGCGGACAGCTCTTGGTGGCTACTGGCGAGCCTGGAGGTACGTCTTCTTCCCTTTTTACATTTCTGCCTTCTGCTTTCTGTATTCTGTACACTGCACATATACTGTACACTGCCCCACACTGACTGTACACTGCACACCCGGCACACATATACTTTGCTTTAACACTGACTGCACACTGCCCACATTGCGCACTCTGCACAATACACTGCACAACACGCGGTTCTGCTATTTCTGCTTTATTCTGTAATTTTGTCTTATCTGATAGTCATACTAATATCCATTCTGCAGTTGTGGGTGTATGCCTACTTTCCCAGGCTTGCCCCAGTACCCGATGAGGAGATCCCACTCGGCGTCCCTTCTCTCATCATTTTGACGTGCGATGCGTACGGAGACCACATGAGTCTCTTACTTTCTTCCGCCGATACTTCGACACCATCACCGCCGCGGAGGTATGTTCAACTTTAGAGTTTATTTTTTGGCTTTGCGTTGAACCGTAGTTTTCAATAACGTAGATAATAAACTGCATTTCATTTTCAGATCACCTGGCAGCCCTGGGCTCCGTTGCCGGTCGTGTAAGGGATCACTATGAGGGCGCAGGGGAGACTGCCCGTTGTCGGATTCTGTTGGAGGGCCCGGTCTGTCGGGCTTGCTACCTGGGCGAGCGTTTCTTGCATCAGACCCTAGGTTTACCGGAGCAGATAGTGCCGGGTCCACCTCCTGCCCACATCAGAGACACAGAGAGGTTCGCTGCCCAGGAGATGAGGGACTACACCGTCGGCTAGGGAGCAGAGCATCACAGAGCGAGGCGCGACTACACAGAGTACGTCCGGACCAACATTATGCGACCCTTGAGCGGTGGTCGCCGAGCTGAGGGGAGAGGCCAGCGGCACCAGCAGCTGGAGCGGGAGCGAGGGCTGGAGTAGGAGCATCGAGGAGAGCTCAGTGCATGGCAGGAGCGGAGCTCGGGGGGGGACAAGGGGCTGGCTGGCCTGCCCTGCCCACTGTACTTCATATAGAGGCAGGATGGAGCGACTTACCAGATCCCCTTTTGCTCCTTCCCCGGCTGATCATGAGTTAGCCGGTATCCCGACTTGCCTCCAGTGTGTGTTACTTCATTTTGCATCTTGCATTGCATTTTATTTCAGTTTATTTGATATTCCGCAGAACACTGATGTATCTTATACTCTTGCAGGCGTCTCCGAGTACACCCGACAGTCCGTGGAGTTGAATGCCTCCATGATGGGATGCTGCAGCGGACCTTTGACCTCCTGGCCCTCTACAGTATTCCGGTATGTTCTTTGACAATGGCCTCAAACCATTCATAAGTTAAATTCGCGTAATCTGATGCACGACACCACACCTGACGCACTGATCTCACAGCATCTGATACACTGCATACACTGCATACACTGTATTCTGATGTATTTGCCCTTTGTGATTTTCAGCCTCCTTCCAGATCCCTCCGGTGGGTGGTGCTCCGGCTGGGCCTTCTATTCCTGCTCGAGGAGGCGTGGAGGACACTGTACGTCCCCGTACCAGGGGAGGGCGTACTCATGTCGGGAGTAGTTCTCGGGCGCCGACCCCTGATGATGATGATGATAACGATGATGAGTCCGAGGCAGAGGCAGAGGCCGGGTCATCTGAGGAGGTTAGAGACGACTTAGACTCGGGCTCAGATGGCAATGCTGATGACGATGCCCCTGGACCTTCATCCAGGAAGAGGGTGAGACAGATCCCCGGGCCCAAGACTACTGATGATGATCCAAATTGCTGCTTTTCTTCTTCTTCTTTTTTCTGTACTTTTTCTTCTTCTTCTTTTTGCTGGTAGTTAGATTACCCTGTACTGCCACAGGAAGACTTTTGTTTTCAAAGCTGTGTACTTGAAAAGATAATGAAATTGAACAGATTTTTTTTGCTTAAAAAGTATTACATTTACGTATCTCATGTATTGCATTGCATCACATCATGTTTACACCTTAATATGAATGGAATTGACCCGTGGTCTGAATGTTGAACACTTGCATTGTAATAACAAGGTAACCAAACCAAGTAACGGCAAAGCAACCATACAAACCACTGCTTAACCTGAACACACGACCCATACTTTGCTAAGAATTAATCTGCATACAGTCAATAACCCAACACTTGGTTTTTTTTGTACACGTAAGCTTTAAACAAAACAGCCCAATCTGACAAGACGGCCTTCAAAGGTGAAACCGGCTAGGTTGAAACATGCTCGGATGCCCCAAAATCTTCCCTTCCTTCTTTTGGTTCGCCCCAAATGTAGAGAATGGCACGGCATTCCGAGTATAAACGATTAACTTTCGGAAAAAGGGTTTTCTTAACTGGGGTATCGAGCCTACAACTGGATACAGCGGAAAAGGACTCAACAAAGGTACCCGACCTAACACAACGAGATACGCTCGGGAAGACTGAAAACAAAGGCGAGACGACAAAACAAAAAGACACGACATACTGACGTGCTTAACGAAGACGGGGGACCTCAGATCACGAGGAGCCAGTTTCTCTGGGTATTGTTTCCCACCCTTTTCTCATTTGCGATTCTCACATCACTCTGGCACTCAAGCTCGGTTTTTCTCTCAAAACCCTTTGGCTCACTTTTCCTCTCAACTTACACCTCTCTATTCTTTATTCTCTCATTTTCCATCCCTTCCCAAGGTGATTAATGAATGAATAGGAAGTTGCGGGTTCATGCCTAATGCCGTTAGCTCACAGCTATTTCTTCTGTGGGTAGAGTGCCCTCCTGCAGTATGTTGACGACGGGGAAAGACAGAACACCTGACTCAACTGTGCCCCTAGTTCATCATTTTGACCATTTTTTTTTTTTGATTTTCTACTAAAACAGTTTTGATCAAGATGAGAGTCGAATTAACATACTCATTCGACTTTTGATTTGAAAGCCATGCAAGTCAGGCTGTAAGCACTGAAAATTTCCCTTTTTGGGTCCAAGAAAATGGTCCAGTTTGGAAAATGGAACAGTTTTCAGAGAAAATAGTCAACCTTAGTAAAAAAAATTCAAAAAACTATTTTACAAACAGTCAATGCTCAACGAGCATGGAACTTACTCTTTGGGATGCGCCACCTCGGATCGGAAGCAATGGAAAATTGCCCCTGGCTTAAAAAGGGGGATGGCAACGGAAAGTTGCCCCTGGTTTGAATGGCAGCTCATGACGACTCGTTGCCAACAGAAAGTTGCCCCTTGTTTGGATGGTGCCGCAGCAGTCCGCAAACAGTCTTCATTGGTGGTGGTTGAACTCTTGGACACAGAGATGACGAAGACGGTTATAACAAATATATGGACACAGTCACCTTGGAGGCGTTGGCGACTGGACTTTGGATGAAATTGAAACCATTGTATGGACTGAGACGCTATGAAAGCGTTGGGGGCTGGACTTCACGATGAAGTTGCCTACGTATCCCAAACATGGGAATCAAGCCTTACGTAGTTCTGGTTAAGGTGCACTCAGGTATTTTAACCTTCACTTTTCAGGCTCTAACTTTTGCCAAGGCGCCCGATGCGGTTTTTTGACCTTGCGAGCTTCTTTTCATTTTCCTTTTTTGTTCATTTCTTTTTCTTTTTCTTTTCGCATCTTTTCTTTTCTTTATTGTATTATTTTTTTGCTTTTTTTTTATTTTTCTCTTGCTCTAACTTTTGCCTGGGTAGCCCTTCCGGTTTTCGGCCAGCAAGCCTCTCAAAGGGTAAAAGTGTAACAAGTTCATGCCAAATGGTTTTTGAAGTTGAAGCCTCTCTGTATCTTTGAGGACGGCTGTTGCAATGATTTATAGGAGAATCCATCATGGGTGCTCCACGAGCTTCTTCTGGTGAGATCTACTCGTTTGATTTGACTTTGGTGCCTCTTGTTCGAGGGCTGCTCTGATCTGGCCATACAGACCTCACATGGCGTTTGACCGTTGAACTTTCTGAATGGGTTCAAGTTCAAGACAAACAGGTCGAATCTTGAGGCTGAGAGCGATCCTAGGCTGCACAATCTCAAGAGCGATTCCACACAGGTCTTCACAGGGCCGCGTAAAACATTTTTTTTTGAAAGTTTTTAAGAAAGCGACAAATCGCTCGCGCCGAAGATAGGTGGAACCAATCTGGATCAAGCCAGGGTCCTTCTCAGTACTCACGCCGACAAGCTGATTTCATTCATATAGGGCTTAGCATGCTTCTCTTTCTCTCAAGTTGATCAAAGTTTTGCAAAACCAGAGGAATTCCTTCCTCTTCGTTTTATCACCGCAGTGTTCAAAAAGAAGGTTTTTGAAAAACTTAGGTTAATGCAATGAGTTTCGCGCGCAAGAGAGTAGGCGAGATGTACTGTCAGCCCATTCAGGTCTTCTGGCACAACTAACTTACACTGGCAGCAAGCATGAAAATGAGATAGCCACAGCTATTTCATTCAGATTTGTTGGTGTAACTGGCCTCTCGGCAGAAACAGACTCAAAAACAAAAACGGGTAATTACAAGACAGAACGGTGTTCGAGGCAAAAACCTCGGAATCACCTGGTATTCTATACAAAGGGACTGACTCGCTACAACAAGACAGACCCTTAAACAAAAAGACTGACTCAAAACAAAGAGACAGACTCAAAACAAAAGACTGACTCGATACCCAAGCCAGAATTTACAAAGCTAGCGTCCACAGATGCTCAAAAATGCATACCAGACGCCGCATCCAAAATATACCAAATGCCGCTCGCAGGTGGCTCACTTTCCGATTACATACTTGCAGTATCTGTGTCGTCAAAATCCAATAACTGGGTGGTAACGGACTTGGCTGAGGTGGGGCGAGAGGATAACCTCGTTGTCAATCAAATCTTGCACCTCATGACGGAGGCGAAAACAATTGTCGGTAGCATGGCCTGTCTGCTGGTGGTACGCGCAGTACTGAGCAGCATCTTGCGTAGCAGGGAGATTCTTCGGGAGAGGCCGAGGCTCCAAGGGTTTAAGGTGTCCCCCTCGGCAAGGATCTGAAGTGCCTTAGATAGAGGCATGTAGAGAGCATGAAAGGTCCTGCGCCCTCGGGAGGTACTTTGAAGTCTGAGCGTTCTTACTAGCCACACAAGCAAAAGGGTCGGCGGGCACTGCCTTGGCTTTTTGATCTTTCCCAGGTGCAGGGGCGGGAATAGGAGAAACTGTTCTGGCATGACGGGGCCTATCCCAATTTTCTAACTGACTTGAACTGCCCTCAAGTGGAGTGGGGAAAACATCCTCCATAGTTTTCGCCATAACTGCGGATATCTGTTGCTTATTCATCCCCCCGGCTTTCAAAGCCTTGACTGCCCACAGCAGTTGTTCACTAGGATCAGCATCTGCCTTCACTTTGTTCTTGCCTCTGGCCTCAGCCTGATCGAGGTTTGGTTTGATGTTGATATGTCATTACCATAGCTGGAGGCCATCTCCGGTTGGCTAAGTTCAATCACAATTCGCCCAACAGCGGGGGCTCCTGGGGTACAAAACTCCGGGCATATGGTGCGGCTGGAGGTGAAGCTGACATTCCGTAGGCAAGATCCGCCACAGACCTCTGGAGATCACCTATCATCCCCATTACTTCAAATGTAGTAGGCTCGTGAGCCTGGTATAGTTGGGGGGCCCAGACCGGGTGCGCAACAAGCGACCTGGGTGGATGTGACATATCAATATTGGTCTCACTTTGCAGAGTGATCCCGTGATCTAATGCAGCTGTCATAACCACGATCTCTTCCGAATTCTGCGTCATCATAAGTCCTGCCTCAGCAAGGGGGAACACTAGCTATTCTGTACCAGCTGTCCGAACTGAAAGAGACAACAAGCAGCATTTCAGCCCAAATGGATCAAACACGGGGTAGCTGAACAACTGTACTCTACTGCTGATCACTGTTCCCCAGAAATCACTGTCCCCAAAAACTAAACCTGATACCCGCAGATAACTGATTTCTCAACAACACTGATACTGGTGCCCTCGGCTTGATACTCAAATTTGCAAACTGACATGTACTTTCCCTGTAGGGATACACTCTAAAAGCACATAGCAAGTAAAGAGAGCCAAAACACCCCTATGTTGGGGTAGGGTTTCCCTGTCCTATTTTGTCAGGAGCTAGGTTTCACTATGCACGCAGCAGCTTCAAACAACTATAATCGGTAAGCAACCTGTCCTAACTTGGAATGGTCACTATGGATCCGAATATGCACTAGGTCGAATGGTCAAAAAAGGTGCCCCAGTAAAACCGGGTTTGTGTTCCCATACTGTCAGAGCCCATAACCGGTCAGCCTTTTGGTTATGCCTTGACAAGACAAGCCTCCGGCAAACCGTTCAGGAATGGCAGATGGCAAACACTGTGTCCTAGGCGCACCAATGCACATGCATGCAAAGAGACACATAAATGGAATCAAAATAGGATATAACGAGTTCGAGTCAAGCTCTCTAAAATCCCCAACAGAGTCGCCAGAAACTGTAGACGCGCCCGCGTGGGGCCCTCGCTACAGTTCGGACTCGATTTTGTGTCATGGTTCTTAATCTGAACCAAAGAGTCCCAAATCCGGCAAATCGTTTTGAGAAACAGATTTTTGAAAAGAAGTGCCAAACATGGACTGCTTTACCAGATACAGAGTCGCCACCTAAATATTTTAAAATGGGGGAATTTAGGAAACCCTAACTCGGTGCCAAAGGCCACGTGTCCGTCATCACCAAAGTTGTCTTGGCTTGGGAGGGGAACTTGGGTACGATTGGGGAAGGTCAGCTATGAGCACCCCCTCTCGCCCGATCCGAAGATCGGCCTCTACTAACCGTGATATCCGTTTTGAAAACGTTATGTGTTCTTAAACCAATTATTAGCCTAGCATTACTATGTTATGCGCACGGCAAACAAGTATAGACTAGATTGCCTAATTTGGAAATAAGTATTGCATATCCGTTTGTTTTGGAAAAATGTTTTGGAATTTGCTACTCGCAAGTAGGCTAAGACACGGATTTCAATGAGCCATTCCAACTCAGACAATCTAACCTTCACCCACAGGCATCCAAACAGTTTATCACATAAACATCTAGCCACATGGTAATCATACTATCATGGCAACACTCACACACATGCGGTATGCTAAAGCATAAATGCTTACCTAGTACTCCAAGCCAAAACAGAAACCAGTTAGTAATCACATGCATGATCCTAATTCATGTTAAGATGGCTAATGCAACACATGCAAAATGCATCTAAGATAGGCTCGGCTAATCTACAATGGCATGTGAAATGCTACAACTAACACGTATTCAATTTGGGATTGGAATACAAATGCAGTTAGAATGATACGCCGAGCCTGGTGCATGCAAGACAAATGTATGAATGCACGCATGCATAGCATAAGGTATGCTAATTTAAACATGCCCTAGTCTACCATCATAAGCGGGTAAATAAAAGGGTAGAAAGGAGTGGGGATTGGAAGACATGCACACACACGCACCCACACTTATTACAGATTCACCCTCGCTCGGAGGGACCAAATAAATATTACAGAGAATTAACTTACAAGCTAATTAATTATTACAAATCACCTAATTAATTAACAAATTAACTAAGCATAAGAAAAGCAATAACAGGGGCCTCGGGAAGAAGGTTCGATGCGCGCGTGCTCGGTCCTGCTCGGAAGTGCACTGCCATACATAAGCTGCCTCTGTTTTCCCTGCTACACTCCTCTGAAGACTGCCAAAGTCTCAGAATTGCTTCTCTGGACATTGAGAGACACCACCGGCTGAGTAGAATATCCACCAATGAATTACAGGTCGGCACTGAAAACTGCCGGTCGGCATAGAATGCCTTCAGAACCTGCAGTTGACAGTAGCAGAGGACAAGGCAGAGTATGGCAATGCAATTCAGGCAATGTATGCACCAATCCTATCCCTTATCATGTGTATGACTCAAAGGGACATGGTCCTTAGTCCTTGGACCACCAATCGCGTATTTCAATGCGTGATGGCCCAAGAGATCAAGTTATGCATTTTCATGTCAAATGAAATGTAATGCACATAATCAAACCAATGGGGGACTTAACCTCTATCATGGGTAGTCAAGAGGCCAAGAATGCATGCCAATGCGATGCAACCTAAGCATGTTAACTAGGCATGCAATATGGCAATGCAAATGAGCATGCAAGAAATGCAAGGCATAGAGCAATACAACTAACATGTGTGCATGGCTAATGTAGGCATTCAAGCATGTAAGCCAACATGTGACTTCATTCAATCATGTGATTTCAAACATGCAACAACTCACCAATATGCTACAACATACAAGGAGAGCATGCAACAAACAAAGAGATGGACTTAAACGAAATTAGGCAACTCTAACTAGGCCTAAAACAGTGGCCAAAAACTTAAGAAATGGGACCAAACACACTTGCACACATGCACATGTTAATGGGCTTATACTTAAGCAAACAAAGGCAACTTTCGAGCACATTTAAAAGAGGCTAAGCATGGACTAATGACATGCAATGTAAGCTCTGGAATCATGTTAAGATGGTGTCAAACGAAGCAAACAAGATAGGCTAAACATGCAACAAATGGCCCAAACATTCAAGGCAAGCTAATGAAGTATTGAACTACACTTAGAAAGACCAAACATGGCATGAATTTAATGACCGAAAACAGAGTTTTAGCACATAAAACAAAGCCCAAAAGACCACTTAGATAGCATCTAAATGGCTTGAATTCAAAAGTACGCACAAATGCACTTTCAACGAGCATACCACACAGGCTCATAAGTCATCAAAGAGGCATCCAAGGAAAGCATACAAGCATGCTAAGGGGACTGAAATGATGCTATAAACGGTTCCAAATCATTAAAACAAATCAAGTAATGCATGCTACACACTCGTACACTTAAGGCCAACAAGCCGGAATGCAAAGGGGCTATACCAAACACATCAAGGCCGACCAAAATGACTAAGGATAGACCTTTAGCATGGAAAAGTAAGCATAAAAGCTTCACAAAGCTAGACCTAAAACATGCTTGAACAATGGTTTACAACCTAAGGCATGTTAAGGCCTAAACATGGCATTACAAGGTAGGTATGCTAAGCATGCATGGTGTACCAAAACCAACAAAAAGCAGTGGCATATTAAGCACAAAAATCAGCTAAGGCATGGTTAACATGAAGCTTAGCTAGGTGCTCCCTCAAGAGGCCAAAAATGGTCCTTTTCAAGGACAACAAGGAGAGGGGGTGACCCTCTCCTCCCTAGGACCTCAAGGCACCATCCTCACCTCTGAAATCCCTCAAGATTTCAGTGGTGAGGAGGCCCAAACACCAAGGTCCCGGAGCTCACTCAAAATAGCACAAAATGGGGCCTCTCAACGCCTAACAGGGGTCAAACACCTCCAAACCACAAAACACTCTAAACAAACTATTTAGAGGGCCCAAAAACAGAACTTTTTTATATTATACACTAAGCTCAAAAATAGTTCTAAGATAGGAAAAAATAGTATGCAAAAATGGGGAATAAAGGAGTAAGATTATTACGCTTGAAGACCCTCTTCACAAATGGTGGACCAGCCCCTTCCTTGAGTTCAAAACAGCTCCAAAGCTTCAAGAACAAACCTCTGGCGCTTCAAAAATCAAACAAAGGTGTAACACTATGTGTTTGTGTGCAATAGTAAGACACAAACACACTTATACACACACAAAGGCCAAATGAGAGAGAGGTATAGAGATAGAATATGTATGGAACCCTAAACCTAAAACCAGAGCTCTCACACAACTTTTCTCTCTAAAATGTCTAACCTAGAGCCAAGAGGGGAGGGCTCCTCTTATAGAGGAGCCAATCTTGTAAAGCTTACAAGGTAAGCTAACAAGAAGGCCATCCCTCCACACACGTGTATGGAGGGGAACAAAATGACATACAGCTGTCTTAAAATATCTGCAAAAGCAGATGAACAGTAGTCGGCTGCTCAAAATTGCCATTTTGACAAAATGGACTGCCGACCGGCAATAAAGAATGCCGACCGGCAATACACATTTTCGATGGAAACAAAACACCAGCTGGTGGCTTCTGGCCATGGCCGGTGATGTGTGGGAATGCCTCACAAGGCATTCCCTGCCCCTCCAAGGCAAAACACAAGTGTTTGGTGCAAAACCAGACACTAAACAGTCGAGTTCGGAGATCCTGAGACAAGGCGCGTAGCCGAGACCTTCGGGAACTCCAAACGAACACAAACAAGGGTAATCACCAAGTGTTCCAATGGTGATGTCCAAGTCTTGAGGTCGGTAAAAAATGGGGTGTCTACAGAACTAAGTTCGGATACAACGACAAAATGGGGAAAGACCGGGATCACTATACTAACTAACTTAATTTTCCCATGATTTACAAATCAATATAGCCCCAAAAACCCCATTTACTTTGTCCAAAAACCCAAATCACACATTTAGATTCGTTTTGCTTCCAAGCTTGAATTGAAAATTCTGAATACTTCTGAAAATTCTAAATAAAATTGGAATGTTTGTTAAGTAATACATGACCATAAGCAAAATATCAAACCAACCCCTTGCCACAACAAAAACAAAATTTATCACAGCTTACCAATCCTCACTCCCAAAGAAGGAAAGAAAAAACAATAGAAAAACACAAAAAAAACCCAATAAATATAGAAAAACTTCATATTAGTATTTCAAAAGTATATAGCAAACTCATAAATGTTTAGAATTAGAATGCATCAGAAACAACAAAAATGCCTTTCTGTGATTTTTTATTTTATTTTTGGTTGATAAATAATGCCTGTCATTATGAATTGACATTTGATGTTTGAGGTTTTTATATTGATACAAAACTTGGACAATGCGCTATTGTTATGAGATTCAATTTTTCCTGTTTTTGTTTTGAAACAAAACAAGATGGTGAAGGACCTTTGGTAAAACGTCTTATTCAACAGTTGCAACAACCATCAAAATTCAGCTTTAAATTTTTTCTCTACTCTTTCATTCTCTTCAACAAAGCAAAAAAATTAGGTGCTACAAAAATCAACATTTTTTCTCTACTCTTTCATCCTCTTCAACATCGCACCTCATTACCAAACTCTAGATACTAATCTTAAAATGCAAGCTCCCATAGAGAGAGTGAGAATATTTTACAGAGCAACAACATGAAAGTAGTTTAAAAACCCAAGTACTCCATTTCAGCCTTTATCTCATCCACTCAGCCGAAGAAATACACTTTAAACTCTGGATACTAATCCTATGCATCCTCCTCTTGAAATCATAGAGAATGTTAAGCTCTTCGTGATATTCACGTCTTTCATAATGAGTGAGAATATTTTACAGAGCAACAACATGAAAGTAGTTAAAAAACCCAAGTACTCCATTTCAGTTTAAAAAATTCTTAGAATCTGAAACCAACAGATTCTGTATAACGATTAGCAGTAAACTTAAGAAATCTAACCATATTTATAACATCTATAAATACCCACAAATCTGAAATCCATGTATTGACTAATTCATGAAAACATGGTACTTAAAAACAAACACAAAAAACAATTTTGGCATGGAATCATAACCAGGAAACCGTAAATTATATACACAAACAAAAAAAAAAAAAATTGAAATTGCTTTAAATCAATCACATACTTAAAATTCAATACAAAACATGTAAATTCTAAAAACAAACTTCAAAATTCAAATAATTAATAAACAAAACTTTAATATACAATTGTGAAGGCTGTAATTACGATCTCCTTACTATGTATTCATGAAATGAAGGAAAAGAATAGAGAGAGAAGGGTACAAAATAAATCACACCAATCAAACCCAATGTATATAACTTGAAGCGAAATTGGGGTAAAATACCTTTATTCTTGAAGACGACAGTGGGGTCAGAACTGCAGCAAGCCAAATTGCAGCAAGGGAAATTAGTTAAAAACAAAAACAGAGAGAGAAGGAGAGAGGCACACATCGAGTGAAGAGACTCAATCTGACCATCCGAGAGCAGCGTTGGTAGCGTGTCGATAACAACAACGGGGTTTGAACTGCAGCAAGCCAAATTGCAGTAAAGGAAATTAGTCAAAAAGAAAAACAGAGAGAGAAGGGGAGAGGCAGAAATCAAGTGAAAAGGCTCAATCATACCTTGTGAGAGCAGTGTCAGTAGCATGGATAGCGAAGGGAGCTGAGTTTGAAGGGTTCTAACGGAAAGAGGAGTAGCGTAGCGAAGAGGGAGTGTGGGTATCAAATGGTTGGGTTTTTACTGAATTCGGTCTTCCTCTTCAATGGCTGTGGTGATGAGCAGCAGTGGGCTATTTTGTGAGAATGTGAGAGACAATGTGACAGAGAACGTAGGAGAGAGGGAGTTGAAGAGAACGTGTTTGGAGACGTGGGAGAGAGGGAGAGAAGAGCTCAAACGGGCAGGAACTAAATGTATATAGACCATTGATCTAAATGTATATGTACTTAGGATTCATCTTGACTGTTAAAACCAAATGTATCTCTGATACATTTTGGATATTTTCAAAAACCTTTCTCCCATATTATATAGATATATATATATATAATATTTTCATTTATTGTATTGAAACCACATTCATTGTATTATATAAAAATACACATTAATATTTTCATTTTTTGTTCACTACTCTTCCTTGCCTATATATATAAATATAATATTTTCCTTCATTATATTGAAACCACCTTCATTATATTATATAAAGATACCTAATAATATTGAATATTCTATGTGAAGATATACAATAATATTAAATATTCAATATAAAGATACACAATAATATTGATTATTCAATATAATATTTTCATTTCTTGTTCACCACTCTTCCATATATATATATATATATATATTATTTCCTTCATGGTATTGAAACAATGTTTATTTTATTTTATAAAGATACACAATAATATTGAATATTTAGTATAATATTTTCATTTTTTGTTCACCACTCTTCCTGGCCTATATATATATATAATATTTTTCTTCATTGTATTGAAACCACCTTCATTGTATTGTATAAAGATACACAATAATATTGAATATTCAGTATAATATTTACATTTTTTGTTCTCCACTCTTCTTGGCCTATATATATAATATTTTTCTTCATTGTATTGAAACCACCTTGATTGTATTGTATAAAGATACATAATAATATTGAATATTATATATGAAGATACACAATAATAATGAATACTAAATGTAAAGATGCACAACGATATTAATATTTAATATGATATTATCGTTTCTTCTTCACTGCTCTTCCTTGAGTATATATATACAATATTTTCTTTCATTGCATTGTATGAAGATACACAATAATATTGAATATTCAATATAAAAGTACATAGTAATATTGAATATTGAATATAATATTTCATTTTTTGTTCACCACTCTTCCTTCCCTATATATATAATATTTTTATTCATTGTATTCAAACCACTTTCATTGTATTGTATAAAGATATGCAATAATATTGAATATTCAATATAATATTTTTCTTTCTTGTTCACCACGCTTCCTTGCCTATATTTACATATTGTAATAGCTACACCATATATATAAGCAACCACTTTTCTCAGACAACAAAGAGAGACAAAAACAATGGCGAAAGCTTTCAAGCTTTGGTTCTCCCGAGTTATCTCATCCTTCCAATTCTATTGCTCCAAAAACCCTTCCAACTTTCCAAAAAATCTTGTCCCTTCATTCCTCCTACTCTCCCTAAACCCTATCCTCGTTGACATCCCGCCAGCAGCCTTGCCCCCCCCTTTAAAACCCCACAGCTTCTCCTTCAAATGCCGCGTGTCCTCAACCTTCACATCCGTCGACTGTGGGTTCAGTGCACAGTACTCCTTAGAAGACGACCTCACCAAATCATTGGAATTCAAGTGGCAGAAAGAAGACAAGTGGCACATCATCACCAAGGTCCACAACAAGACGCCGTGTCACAAAATCTACAACTCCTCCATTTCTGGCGATTCCGACAATGACCTTTTCCCAAACACTTTCACAATCCACCAGGCGACTCTTACCCATCTCACAGAACCCTAAGGAATCACATCCTCCCAAAACAATCACACTTAAAACCATACACTCCATCCTCACTACATTCAAGACTAGTCAAAAAAATAAACAAACATTTGCTTCTCAACAACTCCAAATCAATCTAAGACATCACAAGCCAACATATGCTTAATTTAGGAAAATAATACAACATATAAAACTAGGATTTCCAACCCTTACAACACTTTTCAACACAATAAAAGCAAGTTCAAGATTAATTACATACCCATACCATTTAGGTTCACAACAACACATATACAGACATATGCAACATCTATAGGCCTAAAGCCCTAAATAAAATTATATCACCTTACATTACAAAACAATACACTCCTTCACATGATAACATCACCATCGTCCCCGCTTGGACTACTGAAACTAGTTATACCCATGTAGAGGTCAACAAACCCGAATATGGCCTGACTAACCACACTTAGAACAAGTAGGTGGTCCTCTATTCCGCGATTGATTCGAAGAAGCCTGAGTATGAATGGACCTCTCAAAGGACGAGTCCGCAGAAACAAAAATAGATTAAGGCGACAATTGCACATGTACCTGAGATCTCGTTCGTCTCCAATTCTTTCTAGGTCTACCACTTCATTGAATAGTCATAATTGCTGATATGGCCTTTTCCTCCCCATCCTGACCAACCTCAAGAATAGTAGCTTCCACTTGAGCCACTGCATTTACAAGTATGTAATAATCTCTATATACAACCCTGACAAGCTTTCCCCTAATATCATCATAGAACCTGCCCTCAAACTTAAGATAGCGATGCTCCTTTGTTACGACCAACTTTGGAGCGAACCTCACCTCAAACTATGCCAAAAGAGTATTTCGGCGCAACTCAACAAAATTTTTCCTCAATCTTTCTTGAATGGAAGGAGGAAAATACTTAGCCAAAAAGGCCTAAGTGAAAGCAACCTAAGTGGTGCCCACAAAAGTCCTCACATACTTCCACCAATAATTGATGTCTCCCTTCAGTAGGAATCCAGCCAAAACAATTGTCACGACCCAAACCCACCTATATAGGTTTAGTATCGTAATCGATCAATAATCCTAGGATTACCGAAGGCCTCTGAAATAAATTAACAAAATTAAAGGGGCTAGCGAAAGCAAATATCAAAATACAATGTCCATAAAGCGGTGCAGACATATATAGGATGGAAAATTTAAACTTGATTTACATATATGACGCCATCTTATATACAGATAAACCAAAATGGGTCTTAGCCAAATACACAGGCAGTACAGAAGCTTGTTCAGACAAAACAAAAGAAAACAAAAGTCTTGAACATGGTTCACCAAACTTGACCACTTTTTAATTTGGGAACCTCCTCGAGAGGCACGTTGGCTGGCTTGACAAAACAGAATTCCAGGTTACCAACTTAAGCTTGGTCCCGCGCCTAATTACCTACATACATAAATAATATAGTAAGCTGGAGCCTAGTGAATAACAACAAATTATAGGGTTTATGAATGATGTCCAAAACAGAGTAAAAAATCAGAGTTCATATTAGAAAAAGATTCAGATTCACATACTTATACAGATTTTATAAACAGTTATATGTGGTACATCCATTAGCTAACAGATTAGATTGGTCATAAAGACCCACATGCATAGTCGGTACTGCCGACCATAAAGGTTAACATCTTTGTGCACATATCTCCATGGTATTGTTACCCTCAGGCAAGGGCCACGTGAACCAAGGTTGCAATATTGTTAACCCTAGGAAAGGGCCACATAAACATAGGCCATGGTATTGTTTTTCCCGAACAAGGGCCACATGCGTATTGGCTACAGTATTGTTACCCCTAGGCGAGGGCCACATGAACACTTGATGCTAAGGATGCCACAATTACATTTAAGAAAACTGGACAATCATTCATGATTCACAAATATCATTTCAAACAATAGATCATATCACATTGTTCAAAAAATACTTAAATTCAAACATAACTTTATAGAGTCGTTACTCACAGATAACTCTAGTAGTAGGAGAAGAAATCACTTGAATAGAACGGACTGATCAGGCTGGCGATAACACGTGACATACACAAACACGTGACAAATACGCATTAGACACATGTCTCAAAGGTGTTTAATTTATCATTCTTTTACCTTAGCTTATGTTTCTACTCTTATCCTCATTATTGTAGCTTAAATATGGCCTGGGAATGCCTAGGATGCAAAAAGGATGCAAAACTGTAATTTAAAAACACTTAGTAAAATTTTGAAAAACAAGACAGTTCGCTCAAACAGAGCTTTGGTGCCTCGAGTGGTCTGTACAGCCTGCAAAAGTACTGGATGCTCAATTTTTACGCTCGACGGTCGCTTGAGCCAAGTACTAGGAATAAAGGGTAGTCATTTGAGCGCACAATCGGTTGCTCGAGCCACCATGCAATTGTCTACAAAATTACTGGGAATTCACCAAAAGAACAAAAAAAACATACAATTTCAACTCCTAAAACTCAAACCCTAAACCCCATTTCATGCTTTTGGAAAAATCCGTTAACAAACATGTTTTTTAAATGCAATAAAAACCACTACATATTTATCTTTAACGAGGTATTGAAAGGAGCAAAGAAATCCCCACCTCTTGAAGTGAAGAGGAGACAACCCAAAAATTGTCAGCGACGAAACAATGATTTGCTTAGATTAAATGGAAGCCCTTAATGAGCTCTACGTCTTGGTATATGGAAATAGGGATCAAAGATGTTTAAAAATAAATGAAATCAAGGTTAAAGAGCTTAAAAGCTCAAAAATAGAGGAAAGAGAGAGACATGAGAGGGTGAAAAGAGAAGAGATTTGACCAAAAAAATGAGTTTTAAAGATCTAATTCCAAATAAATCGCTTGAGTGGTCAAAAGTGCGCTCGAACAGTGAACTAAGGCTTGCAATATCTCAGAAAATTTTGAAAAATTGAGCTAGAAGGGTCTATGGACTGCTCAAGCGGTGAAACTTGCGCTCGGGATAACTATGTACATAGCACAGATTCGCAAACTTCAAACGGGGCATAACTTTCTTGTCCGGACTCCGTTTAAGGTCATTCTTGTGTCCAAATTGAAGCCCCAAAAGTAAAATTTCCAGTGGTTCTAGCCTCACATCAAGTTTCAAAGTATGAAGAGAGAAAATGGTAAAAAAGAAATGAAGACTTCTCAATAATAACTATTCGAATTCAGAGTTTTTGATCCAATCTTGCCTAACCATTATGGTAATACTTTAACCAAGGCTCAAATATCAACTAAGAAAGTTCTCAATCACGATAATTAAATAGTCAAATATAATTCTATTATACCAGAAAGTATGGAATGCTACAAAGTGAATTTATATATTAAAACCCGAAGGCCACGAATCATCTTCGCTTGGCACGAATCATCACCACTAAACTACACCAAACTATGGTTGATACACGACTCGTCTTACTAGGTATGATTCATCTAACAATCTTAATATACAGTAGTGAAACACAATTGTATATTATGATTTAAATAAAACATTTATTGTACAAAAAGATCTTGAAGTTATACAATTTATCAAAATCAAATCAGAACCAAAAATAGTAAATATAGTAAATTGGTGATAAATCCAATCTAAGGAGTGTATAAGTCGTCAGGTCTAGTGGATATTTTTTATTGGTGAAAAGTCTACTATTTGTTAAATAGTTTGATGAGAAGTCCTTTTGTTTGTTTTGAAGGACATTTTTTTTTTCTAATTTTACCTCTTAATTTTTCTGTTAATTTTTTTTTCTGTTGACTTTCATTGACTATCTGTTTAAAATTTTTCCTATCTATTCAAAAAACACCTAAACACATCAATTTAAGGGTTAGAAACACAGAACCCACATGGGTTGTCCATCAATTCCCCACTCATTCTCTCTTCCATCTTCCAGCACTCATTCTCTCTCACTTATGAGATACATCTACCCTACTCCTCTCTCCAGAAACTTTGAACTTTCTTCTCTTGTAGCTCGACTTTTTCGCGCCCCCCTTTTGGAAGTTGAAATAACCTTTACAGTATCGGACTCCCGCGGTTCTGAATTTGATTTCACAAGTGCAATGTGAAATAGATAATTACCAAAGAGTCCAAATTCGGCAAATCTTTTGAAAATTTGATTTTGAATCAAATTGCCAAAAATGGACTGATTTGCCAGATATAGAGTCACCACCTAAATATTTTTGAAAAAATTTAGGAAACCGATGACTCGTGCCAAAGGCCACGTGTTCGTCATCACCAAGATTGTCTCGGCTCGGGAACTTAAGTACGAAAGGGGAAGGTCATGAATGAATTTGAGCACTCCCGTTCGCCCGAGCAAAGATCAGCCTCTACTAATCATGATATGAACTTTATTTACATTATATGCTCTTGTTCCGATTTATTAGGTTAGAATTACTATGTCATGCGCACACACACAAGTATAGACTAAATTGCAAGAATTAGAACATTTCGAGTCATGTTTGTTTTGAAAATTGTTTCAAATATGTACCACTTCAAAAAGTGATCACATATGAACATTACTCAAATTATTCCAATTCAAGCAAAAAGCTGTCATCTAGAGGCATTCAAGCAGCTATAGCACTTAAACACTTAGCCTCATGGTAAGCATGCTAAATATGGCAACATCAACATACATGCAATATGCTAAAGCGAGTAAAGGCTCACCTAATACTCCAAGCCAAGATAAATAAGAGTTTAGAAAAAATGCATGATTCCTAACTATGCAATATGACTAATGCAACACGTGCGATATGCGATCTAAATAGGCTCGGCTACCTAAACATGGCATATGAAACGATTTGATAGCATGCGGTCTAAGCATGTATTCAAATAAGTATTTAAACTAACAATGCAATTAGAATAATGAACCGAGCCTCGGTGCATGCAATACAAGCGGATGCAAGCATGAAGCATGCTAAACAAAATATGATGTCCCTAAACTAACCATCATAAGCAGGTAAAGAAAAGGAAGAAAGACATGGGATTGGAAGATATACACATTATTACAACATTGCGCTCTCACAAAGGAGAGTCCGGATAAACTAAATAGCTACGCTAATTAAGCTAAGCTAATTATTACAAAAAAAATGAAATTAGCTAAACTACTTAACTAATTATTACAACAAATGAATTAACTATTCTGGTTAACTAAACTAATTACAAAAATGAAATCGAACAACTAGTTAACTAACTAATTAATTACAACACTTTACGAAATTAACTAGGTACAACTAATTAATTACAACAAATAGCTAAGCTAAGTATTGAAACTTAAACATGCTCGGTATGCAAAGAATGCTCATGCACGTGCTCCATTTCCACTTAGAAAGCCACTATTTTTTTTTTGGGGAGCCTCTGTTGCACAATAGAACACCAACACCTTTTTCCATTTCTAGAATGGCTCTGCTCTACTCAAAAAACATACTGCTAGATTTTGCATCAGTGGCCGGCCGGCCAGCGGTGAAGGCTGTCAGCCACCAGTGATAGCCGGTCGGCCATCAAAGGTGGCCTGCCGGCCACTGCTGTCCAGTTCATCTTGCTACAATAGAGAACAAACAGAGGATGCACAGGGTATTTTCAAGGGTTTTTTTTTTTTTTTTTACAGTTCACCCCTCATTTTCATGAACAAATCAAAGAAGTAACGAACTTAGTCCACAAGCCACCAACTCAAGCAATTTCATTGCATGATGGCTTGCGAACCAAAGTGTGCAATTTCAATAAATGCAACAAAATAATACTCAAACCTCCTCCCTTTCATGAAAGATCAAAGGAAATGGTGACCTTAGAGACTTGAATCATTTCATCACTAATGAGTATGAAATGCTTCAAGCGTCCATGTGATCAATTAACGTCTGATTGAACACAAAATCAATTATTATCTTGCTCACTTTTAATTCCAAGTTTTAATTACTCCATTTTAAATTACCATCCATTCTTTAATCCATTAAGTCCAATGGCGAGTTTGAGTCCTCTAAATGGAAAGAAGGCTCAAACCATAAGTTGTTTTAGGCATGAAACAGACATCATACTATTGGTAATGAACCCCCTAAGGAATTAAACCATTAAGCATAACATCTCAATCTCATGCTTTAAATGAACAAGTTATTTGAACCACTTTCAAAGCAAAACAAAAATCAAGAAAGGAGGGAGGTTGCAGAGATGATTAAGTGCTGAAAATAAGTGAGAAAAGCATAAATAAATGCTATCAAACCAAATAAGATGGTGTCTAAGGCCTAGAACACCAATCTCATAAGGACAATTATACTATAAGCATGCAAAACAAAGCTTAAATGCAACTATCAACCAAAAATAGTCCTAAACAGGTTAAAATAAGTCCTAAAACATGCTAGAATTGAGTTAAAAATAGCTAGATTAATAAGTTAAAACATAGCACAAACTAGGCTAGTAAGCAAGAAAACATAGCACAAACTAGGCTAGTAAGCAAGACACAAGAAGGAGAGGCTAACCCCTCCAAATTTGGACGTCAAAACATGATTTTGGTCACTAAAAAATCTCTAAAAATTAGTGTTTAAAAGCTCAGAAAAAGATAGCAAAAGGGTGGGAAACACAAGGGTAAAACCCTCCAAAACAAGGTACAAAGAAGGGTGAACCACCCCTTCAACCTTTAATGGCCTTAGGACCCAAGTTTTAGCCCCAAAATACAAAATTTTTATAGCCCAAAAATAGTTGGAAAATAGCAAGAAAAAGAGTAGAGAAAGCACGCAAATAGGCAAAGCCTTATACCTTTTGAAGAGAAGAAGCAATTCAAGCAACAAAACCAAGATAACACACCTTTCAAGAGCTCAAACCAAGCTCAAAAGTGCCTTAGCTCAAAGATGAGAAGGCTTGGTTAAGGGTCTATAGGCAAAGGTTAAGGATTTGTAGGCAAAAGTGTAGCAATCTTCTAGAGAGAGAAAGAATTGTTGAGAGAGAGGAAAATGTTTGTTCTAAAATTTTTTAACCTTTAAAACACGAAAGGAGGCCTCCTATATATAGAAAACCATGAGCCTTCCTCAAGAATATCCAGCTCTACACGTAGGGGCAGATGCATGCATCTGTGCAAACAGCTGGCACAACTGTCACAAAATATCTGCAAAAGAGACTAGTGGCCGGCAAGCCACATTAGTGGCCGGCAGCCAAAAAGTGATGGCCGGCAGCTCAAAATGGTGGTCGACAGGCCACCAAGGGTTGCAGGCTTGAAGAACCAAGGCTTGGTCCAAAACTAAGGCAACAAGGGTGCAGGGTTTGAAAGGATTTCGTTGAGGACTTCGAGGACTTGACAAGAAAATAAACTCATTATGGGGTGTGCATACGATGGCGTCCAAGTCGTAAGGGCCGTCAAAAATGGGGTGTCTACACCTTTTATTTGGATCAAACTGCAAATGCTGTGAAGAGAGTGAATCATCCCCAAGTCCACAAGACAACTAGAGAGAAAGAGAGTCTCTCTCAAAGGGAGAAAACTGTATAATCAATACATTTGGTCATCTATTTGATCAATAAATTGAATGATATAAAGGGAAGAGGAATAAGCTCCGACCGAGACTTCCTTGTCGTCTTGAACTCTCTGTGTGGCTTCACATCATTGAGGTGATGAAGAGTGAAGTCGATCTAGGCTCCTCCGCCATATACGACAGTGCAAAACTCCGTCGCGTTGAGAGAAACGCATAAATACAGTGAAGATCAGTCCACCACCATCACCGATGAACTTGAACAACTGCTAGTATACAGATCTCTATTCAGCAGAAGATTCTCTAAAGCGGTGGTGGTGAAATCATCGGTTGTTTGTATGCTGTAGCAGAGGAGGAATGTGTGAGAGCTATAGATCTCACAACGGGAAGTGGTAGTGGATCTAGATCTAGGAGTGACGGCATCGAAACAGTGGCACCATCAAGCTATCAGAGAGAGATGTACCGGTGGGAAGTAAGGCGAAGAGAGAGTGATAGAGAGAAAGAGAGAGAGAGAGAGAGAGAGAGAGAGAGATTATAAAGAGAGTTCGATGAGCGTGGATCTCCCTTCTATAGAGAGTGGATGGGTGGGTCTCTCTTCTGTAGAGAGTAGGCAGGTGTGTTTTGAAGTGAGATGAGACAGATAAGGATGGGTGGTTGCAACGTTTTAGGTCTATTTTTTAAGTATGGCTATTGGACGGGAAGTTGAGGCAGAGTGAGAAAGAAGGTTATCATCTCTACCATCTATCCTCAAGTAGAAATGAATCCTAATCGTTCAAATGTCCTAGTAGGACAAACGTGTGTAAGACATTTTCAAAAATAGTCATGCTTTATTATATAGATATATAATTAATGGGTGGGGTGGTTAGCCTCCCACCTTCACCACTTCTTTCTTCTTTTTATTTTTTTATTATTAAATTTATTTTATTATGTAATATAAACTAGCTAAAATGTATTATTTATACTGATTTTTGTACAAACACACAAAATCACATGAAACTAAAGAATAATACAAATTAACGGACTAATAAAATATATTTTAATGGGCCAAATATATAGCATTTAGGATCCGATTATGTTACACTCAATATATTTTCCTCTTTGTAATATATCCTCAACCTTATTTGATAGTTTGAGAAAACCATGTGATGTTCTCCACAAATAAGAAATCGCATCTAACACTAAGTAGGTCATTCTTTATCTATTAACTACCTAACAAAGGTGAGTCATCACATCTCATAAGATCACAGCTATGATGTCCCGGATCTTAAACTTGGGTGGGAAACACAAGGGTAAAACCCTCCTATTATTCTTGTTCTTGAAAACCGTATGCATTGAGTGACGCCTTAGTGATCATTATCAAAGTTGTGTTTCATATTCCTTAATTGAGCTAGATTTTCAAAATCTTGAGTGTAAGAATGAAAAATCGTAGTTTGTAATCAAATTTAGAAGTGCCTGGTTCCCAGGTGAAACCGCTCGTACTGATTTTAGATTCCACTTGTGCGGAAGTAGTCAGGGATTTGGGAGTGTTTTGGGTGGAAAACTGCTCATACGAAAATTGGAGGGGTTCTTACTTTTTCCCTGCATTGAACCGCTTGCGTAGATTAGACGCATCACTTGTGTGGATACACATGTTAAGACTTTGATTTTTATGTCCTTTTTCATTCAAATCTCTCTCTCCCTCTCTCTCTCTCTCTCTCTCTCCCTATCTTTCTCTCTTTTTTTCACTCGTTTCTCTTCACTCACTCTCTCTAAACTCATTTTTTCTCTCTATTCTCTCTAAAAAGACTCTCAAACTCTTACAAATTATTGATCTAAACCAAACCAAATGACAATCTCACCCTAGTTCTTCAGACCAAAGTGAAGAGCGCGTTGTCATTTTGACCAAAGCAATCATTGATCTGACGAGGTCGAAAATTCTGAATTCTTCCTTCTCCTTCTTAATCTTCGAGGTAGGGATTTTCTTAACTTAGTATATGTATTTTCGCAAGATTGTGTGATATTTTGATAGTTAGAGTTGTTTGAAAGATTAGGGTTTTATAAATATTGGTATTAATGCATAAAATGGGGAAAAACTCAAATGTCTATCAAAAGTTTTAATTGTTTTATCTATTGTTGTTATGTGACATGGGAATTGGAGAAATTTATGCGTTAAATGGGAAATCTACAAAAAATTTCAAACCCTAGAAAATGTAAAAATTGAAAATGTGATTGTGTATTGAGAAAATTTATGGAATTCTTGAAAAATTATGAATATTTGATATATTGGTGAATGATGAGATTTTTGGAAATCATGTTCTATTTTGAAAGCGTTCAGGATTGTGAATCATTCTTTAAATATTGCCTTATTGAAATATTTTGATATAGATAACTGTTTTGGCAATTGGTAGAGGATTGCATTGACTTGTTGTAGAATTGATATGGAAACTAGAAAAATTGAAACATTTGGAAAAGCATGCATAGCATTGGCATACTCATGATTTCTTGATTTTACTTCCTATTGCGTTTTGAGAAATGCATTACAATTGGTTTTTTAGAACCTTTGAAAAATGTTGACAAATGGGGTAATACTTTGGTAAATACGGTTAGGTATGTAGATATGATTTGAGAATTATGTTGGCTTGAGGTCCATAGTGAAAGTCCTAAAACAAGAGCAGAGTAGGTTCTAATTTCCTTCTGATTAATAGCCGGTAAAGTAAGGTATTTGGTAGTGCTTTAAACTACTAGCAGACACGTACTTAGAGATTTCCAGTGTTGTACTTACTTACTGCTCAATGTTTTGATAAAATAAAAATTGTTGAATCGTTTATAATTTTGGAAAGTGCATGGAATGATCTTTTAGAAAACAAAATATCTATTTTGAGCATGACACATCATTGTATTTCATGATCATGATAATATCAACACACATGCGCTTTGTTAAGATTAGCTCTATTGGATTATATGCTCATCCCTATGTGGAAACCATTATCAGATGTTGATGGCATGCCTTCGCCGAGATGAAGACGTGGAGGATTTTGGAGCTTGCAGGTCATTTTGTTTCTTTTGTGTAAAAGCTAAGGGCTTATATGTATTTGGGTTAAAACCCTCATTTGTTGTAATTGGGCAAGGCCCTTGGAATTTGTAAGCATTTCGGGCATATAATTGAATATCATTTATTTTTAGATCTTATACATTACATGTTATAGATTGAAATTTTAGAGTTGTGAATGTATAACATCATGTAATCATATTTTGTAAATCTTGAGATGAAACATTTCAATGAAATACAATGAAATGGAGATTTATTATGAGAGCAACTATTGATCCATGTTGAGTTAATTTATCCACATGTATAATTCCACTGATTAATGAGAATTAATGATGAATATGGTTTAGATTTGACAAATCAGGTCTTACGAAATTGAGAACATTACAACAGCAAGATTGGTTTGTACAACCTCATAAACAATGCTACATGATCCTTTAAGAGTACCAAATAGTTACCCTCTTTCAACCCATGCATTATGGTTATAAAATAAAAAGGGTTGGGCTTCTCTCGAGCCAAGTAGAACACACATAAAGGAGTTAGATGCTTCTTCTATTCTTCCTTGGCTTAGTTGAGCCATCCAGGACTTGAACCAAAGACCTCGCTCATGAAGTAAATCTTCGTAGCTCTGGTTGAACCAATTAGAAGAGAATCAATATATTTCATTTCAGGAGCGATTCATACTTTCCAAACACAACATACAACTCTCCGTTGTACTACACTGAACTAGAGGGTGCTTTCCGAACTTATAGGGCTTATCATGGGTCCTGCTATGATAAAAAAAATGTAACAAAATTATTACAACAAAACCATTAAAAAAATTCAACCATTATATTTAACCCTTTAAATTAAAAATTTATTAATAACACTCTTTTACACTTACTGATCTTCAAATAGATTTGAGTTCCAAAAAATAAATAAATAAATAAAGTACTGGGAATATGTTATTTTGTAAGGGAAGCAAATGCTATATAATTTCATTTTGATTCTATTGTTTACTTATAAATACTAGACAGTGGGACTTGCATTGATAAAAATAAGTTTTAAAAAACATGAAAAATAAATAAAATAAAAATAGCATATTCCCTTAAACTATGTGTACTAGACAACAAAAAGGGTCAATTTATGGTCTTCTCTTAGCCACCAACTTAAATTTTGTTAGAGAAAAATTAGTAAGAATGAAAATGTTGTCTGGAAAAGTGTCACCAAGTTTTTTAATTTTGTTTTGTTTTTTGTTTTTATTTTTGTTTTTTTGTTTTTTGTTTTTTTAGTGAGATGCCCACTTAATTGTGTTTTGGTGACAATTTTCATGGTATGGAGAGAATCTGACCTTTTTTATGAGCCACTATGTTCTTGCATTGATTCCTTGTGGTTAACTTGTTTCATGACATCTTCAATTAACAATTTCATATTTAAGTAGGAAGAACCCCCTTCTATTACCCTCTTTGCCATTTCCCCAAGTACTTTTGCCCTTTTCCTTCTCTCTTCTCCTTCAATTCCTTCATCCATTACTTTCTCCACAACTTCCTCAACTGTCTCTCTCTCTACCAACTTCTTACACTTATCTTCCCCAAATATGTTCCCAACCTTCTCAACCCCAACGCTCACTCCAATCTCCAAAATTTGAACAACCAACTTCTCATTCAAAAATTGCTCGGCAAACATCGGCCAAGTTATCAGCGGCACACCAGCACACACCCCTTCCAGTGTAGAGTTCCACCCGCAGTGTGTCAAAAATGCCCCCACAGCCCAGTGCGACAATATGAGTAATTGCGGTGCCCAGCCTCGGATCAGAAGCCCTCTCCCTTTCGTTCTTTCCTCAAATCCATCTTCTTCCACCCACTTCTCTATCTCTCCCTCATTTCCTCCGCCTCTTATAACCCACACAAACGGGCGTTTCGTCCCTTCCAATCCTAAAGCAAGCTCGATTAACTGAGGAGGTGTGAGGCGACCCAAGCTACCAAGGCACACATAAACCACAGAGCCTGGCTCTTGTTCATCGAGCCACATCAAACACTTGTTTTCATCGATGGCAGCCTTGTTTCCTCTCTGAGCCTTGTCCAAGTTATCTTTGTTGCACAGTGATAGCGGCCCAATGCACCAAACTTTGTCTCCTTTTGCCTTTCGAATCTCATCGACGTATCTCGGTTCTAGCTCTTCGAAACTGTTAATCACCACCCCATATGCTCCGACTTCGGCAGCTCGTGCTCGTTCCATGAATTTTTGTTGTACTGATGAACCCACATTGAATAACATACGCAGCAGAGCTTTAGTTACCTCAATTCTGTCAGGCAAGCCAGGAAGGTCGAATGGCTCTGACTCGGATAGACTCTCATGAACTTTGGAAATTTGTAAATTGTGTGAGCATAAAAGAGTGAGGCAACTCATTCCGTCAAAAATAATTCTCGGAATCTGAAACTTGCGAGCGGTGTCGGCTGCCCATGCAATATGTTTATCGGCTATTATGCAACATGGACATGGCTTGAGCTCTTCAATCAATTGCTCGAACGGTTCTTGCAACATGTCGATTGCGGCATAGAAATTCTTCATTAGGACTACAGAACGAACATTGTCTACAGTTTCGCACCCCTCTGGTAGGCCGGCCTCTACGGAGGGGAACCGGAGTGGGAGAAGGCGGAGGGGGAGTCCAGATTCGATGGCACGGTTGATGATTGGGTTGAATCTGGAGGCAATGATAGGAGTGGTGACGACAGTGACGTTCACACCGTGTTGTGCCAATAATTTGGCCATGTCAATCATGGGAATGAAGTGGCCTGGGGCCATTAGAGGTACTAAAACGAAGTGAAGCTGATGCTTGTAAAATGCCATTGCAGCCGGGATTGGTGGTTGGATTGGCTATTTTGGATTTATACTGATGAGTGTCTATGTTTGGGACAATTATTTGATTGTTTTAAACATATTGAAATGGGTGTCTCAATTTGACTTTTAATTGTTAAAATGATCGTACCTAACATTTTTATCACTTGCTAATCTCGCCTACCATTTTATGCTCGGTCTTAATGTTAGTAACGTAAGAGCTTATGTCAGCATTGGACTTGTACGAAAAAAATATGTGGATGCTTGCATGTTGCCCATCTCATTTGGATTTTGCGACACCAACTTGGGGATGGTGCTGTCACATCAAAATGGCGCTGTTAAGTCCTTACTCCCCTGTTCTTTGCATTCTACAAACAAATTTTCAAAGGTATAACAGTACATGAACAAGTGTATGTGGTAGGTTTTTATTTTTGGTAATTTTATTTGATAATTTTTTTTTTAATTGTAATTGTATTCGATTTTTTATTTCAATGAGGCTATGAATTTTAGATGCGAATCTAACTTGAATTGTATCTATGTAGAGGAGTTTGTAATCTTAATTCTTTCATGTTTGCTACTTCGCTAACTATGTCGGATATTGAACTGTCCGGTCAGCTCGTGGGGGTCTAGGGGGCAACGCCCCTTGGTAGGTCTGGCGCAGCGTCCAGGCGGGCTCGAGGGACAGCACCCCTGAAGCAAAAAACAAAAATGCAGTCCAAGTTGCTTGCACTACAGGAAAATTGAGATTTACTGGCATTTGTAAAACGCCGCAATAGGCTCAAAAAACGCCGCAAAAATATAAAGTGACGTGTACAAAATTCGTTGCAGATGTGGCCGCCGTCATATCTTTGTGGCATTTTAAAAACGCCACTAAATATTTTGACGATGTTTCTTTAAAGCGCCACTGATTCTTAACCTCTGTTAACAGTGTCCGTTAGAAGGGTTAACTATGACGTAATCATGACGATATTTTGCGACGTTTTTACGAAAACGCCACCTTTTCTCTCTCTTTTAAAAAAAAAAAATAAATTCATAATTAATTATGCTTTTACTTTTGTTCAAAGCAAACCTATTATCCATCACCATTTTCAAAATATATACGATAATGTGAGTCAATATCCATTTTTCAATTTTCCACAACTTATAAATAAATAAAAAAAACCCTTAAAACACAGTATGTTAAATCAATACAAAAAAATAAAAATAAAAATAAAAATTACTAATACTTTTACATTTTAATAATAATAAAAAAATATGGAGTGTGCCCTCCAAACTTTGAAAATAACTTCATCTTCTAGTCATCCAATCCTCTTCAGCAAAATGATGATATATACCGGAATCATCCTTCCATTCTTTGTCATTCTCAAGATCATAAAAGCTTTTTTACTGTAATCAAAAAGAAAAAAAAAAGAAGACAAACTCAATCTGATTAGAAAGAAGTTAGAGGCAGATAAAAAATAGACTTCATAGTTGGATTCTTACAGCAGCCATTGACTATCAACCCAAAAATATCAGCCATTGAGCATGCCATTATCAGTTGAAGACTAAAAAATAATGATCTTAAAAGTGCTATTGCACAAAAATGATTCGTCATGCAACCCAGTAAGTAAATTTGCAAAATCTATCACTAACCCATTTGCAACCTAGCAATTAATATATATATATATATGCATTATCCATCATTAACCCATTTCCCTCAACGTCAAGCACAACAAAGCATCACTAAACATCTAACATAAATAAATTTATAACTGCAAAAATACACAATCTCATTGTATGCATAAGTAATCAGACAATATAGTTCTAAAATAAGGGCTCAATGTGTGATAACCTAAGAGAAAGAATTCAATAATAGTTTAAAACTGGCAAATGTACACTATTCTACCACAATGCAGCAAAGGATCTCATTGATTGATTGTAGATAATATTTGGTGAACAAAAATGTAACATGGAGAACTAAGTGATGAGCATAGTAGAGAACTCACTGCAAGCACTCTGCTGCATCATATATGTCCATGGTTTCTGTACTTGTGTCATCAATTTTCAGATAACATCTCTAGACAAAATGCCAGCCTTGTGTGAACATTGAGTCCTATGGCCACGACACTGCCATATCTGAAAATGGTAAGGACTGTGATTGTGTTGCTCTAAGATTCTTGATTCTTTGAAATGTGCAGCAGTGTTTTAATATTTTGCAGTAATTTTGCAGTAAGTAAATAACAGGAAGATTAGGCAAATGACGGACACGAAAGTGACTAAAAAACAAAACATGTCGATAAATACAATAAATGCATTTGATCGTGCATGTTGGGTCAGGAGATTGAAGAAGTTCGACGATCAAAACAATGTGATTCTGAGGTTGGTGACAATTTTTAGGACATAACTAACCAGTTGCACCATTCAAATCTAAAACATGTCTTTTTTTTTGTTCCTGATAAATTTAAATTTTGTGATCAAGTTAGCAAAGATTCATCCAAATTGCATTTGTTTTGTTGATTACAATAGAGATCAGAATTTGTGTCTAGCACTAATCTTTAATAAGAATTCATAACAAATTGTTAAAAAGTTTTTAAAAAAATTGCATTAAAGATGAGCATCTTACACATTTGTTAAGATGGCTGCTTCCATCACTATGTCCTGTAGCAGATTGAAAACAGAAGTTTCATGAATACATGACCAGATAATGATGGGCAATTTCATTACAATCTTGAAGCACTTTGAGAAATTATATTGGTTCAAAACACACACACATATTGTTCTTCAATGCAAGAATATCAAGAACCCTAACCTCCAAAAAAAAATTCAGAATCAATATTAATCAATATCGAGAATATGAAGAAACCCATCGCCAATTGCTCGTAATACCATAATCAACAAGCCTTAATTACCACTAAGCATTTCTTGATAACATCATGAAAGAAAAAAACCCTCAAAATTGGAACAACTTAAACAACAAAGACATGCAAATCTTGCAAGTTTATATTGGAATTATGATGGTTCTGTTATTATTAACACGCACAGTACAGAAATTGATGCATAATTCAAAGCAACCAACGCACAACAAACAAAGAAGAGAGAGAGTGATCATACATTGGAAACTAACTGGTCGGTGAATGCAAAAGTGGTACTGCATTGGCGGCAGAGGTAGTTACGGACACCTGGTTCTTGAAACATCTTCAAACAGCTTCGGAAGCACCAACTCTTCAGCCAGAGCAAGTAATCAAATTCAAGAAAGTTATTATTGGGATTATGAAGAAATAAATAGTTTGAATTTTAGAAAGAATACAAAATAGAGCATGGTTGGACTAAAATGAGAAGTTGAATTGATAGATAGGTTGAGTAAGAACTGAGGAATTTAAGTAGCTCTCAATGGGATTTGTAAAGCCAGAAGTATATATAGATAGATAGGCTGAGCAAGAACTAAGGTTAGAGAGAGAGAGAGGGAGAGAGAGAGAGAGAGAGATAAATAAAAACTTGAACTTGCATAGATTGAAATATTTCACACACAAACAAAATTCAACTATATAATATATTTCCATTCACATTTCAACATTTTAACTTACAGTAGAAGAGCAAAAAGGCTGGCATCTATGAGGACTTAATGCTTACATTTACTACAGTAGTGGGCTATTAGAGGAGATCCGCAGTTGTAACAAAAAGAATGTCCGCATCTGTGATCATCCACAAAAACAAAATATACACATATAAGTAAGCAAATGATTGGGAGTAAAAAATAAATAAACTAAAGAGACATGCTTGCTAAAAAAGATCAATCAAACACTACATATGATTTTTTATGTTCTCAACTTGAAGACCAAGATTGTATGACATAGGAAGTAGAAATGCAGTAAAAAAAAAATGAAAGGAAGTTTGACAGAGTTGAGAACTACATCAAGAATAGTACTGTTTATACACCAAAAGACCAAGCAAGGAAGTAGAAAGTTAACTTTGTGCACATATTCCTATGGCTGTTAACTGTCTATATTTATTGGTATCAGTTTGGGGCATAAAAAGCTTTTGTTATTAATATAAGGGAACATTTGTCCATAATTTATCTTCTTTTATTGCTATAAATATGTCCCTGATATAACTTTGATGTGGGCTGGCTTCAGTTAGATTGCTGAAAGCATCGTTACTATTTCATCATCTCGTGTGGCTGCAGCTGAACTGTTATCTTGCAGAATGATTTGTTTCTTCATCTTATGTTCTTTCCCATATTCACATCCACAACATAAACTTTAGTGAGTTGATTTATTCACTTCTCATGCATTCAGCATGTTAAGTAAGCAATTCCTGTTGCTTGTAGCCTTTCTTTTATGCCAAATCAATTGTTGAGGATTTAGCATGTTCAGTTCAGCTGGTGTTGTGAATGTGGGACCTTCTAGTCTTCTTTTTGTTTTTTTGTTTTTTTCTTCTTTTTTTAAAGAAACAACCATCATCAGTATATAGGACAGGACTATATGTCCAAGTTTATTTGTTGATCATAAAGGTAAAATTTATGTGGTTATTTCATTGGTGAACTTGTCCTCATACATTAAGATGTAGGTATGGTGAATGGAGATGATTTTCTTATGTTTTCATAGGCTAGCCTGTCATTAAAATAGAAAACTTGTTTATCTTCTTTTAATGATTCTAGTACACCACCCTGACATGCCTTTAATTTTTGATGCTGTACACAGTTCAAACCATTGTGGCATCTTATGTTGTTGATAAGATGCCTGATTGTCTAAGAAGACCTCAGTTACTGCTGATAAAAAAGAATACCTCCTTACATCTTTTATATGCTTCTGTCAGTGAATAAATTTGTCCTCTTCAATTTGCCAGCTCTGTTGAGCTTGCAGGAATTTTAGGCAATCATTAAATTTCTTATTCTTTGAATGGTCTTAGTATTTTAGATACTTACATTTGTTGGAGCCTCCAGAAAGATCACTTATCATGGAATTGTATTTGTCTATAATACAAATATAGTTGTACGTAGCTATGGTGAAGAAGAGGTTACTGTAAAGTTTGGGGGAAATGGTTCTTTTATCAATCTGTTACGCCTAGTTCTATTCTATTTCCTTCTTAGTGCCTTTCTCACATGCAAGGGAAAATTCTTTCCAGTATCTCTGAGTTTGATTCCTTGAATTCATTGTAATGATTCCAACAATTTTAAAAAATCATGCATTTTAGTATAACCTGTCTTGGTCATAATTACAATATAATTATAGTAGTTATAATTTCTTATTTCCATTTTTGTTGGAATAAGTAATCCTTATGATGTTTAAATATCTTTCAATCTCTCCTTACCCATTAAGTACACAATTTTGTTTACCATATGCTATCCACTCAATGCTCTTATTTAGAATACATTGAGGGTAAAATGTAACTTTGTTATTTTCTTTTCCTTAATTCAATAGACTGCTTGGTTAGAGTGAGATAAGTAGCACATGGTATTTTTTTGTCAGCTAATTGGATGATAGTCATCAATTAGTTCACATTGGGAAAAACAATAGTTTAATGGCTCAATCGGGAAAATATAAAGAGTAATGACCAATACTTTAGGGGGCAAAGTTTAAGCACCCTTGATTGTATTAACATAAGTACAGATAGATAATAATAGATGATGCTTTATCTTTTTAAATACGTGAAGATAGTAAATTACGTGTTTGAGATCAGATCTGAGAGAGAGAGAGAGAGGACAAGACCAGAGTAGCGATGAGAGGACTAACCTTAGGAGGAGCTTTGCCCTTTGATCCATAAATTAGAATCCCTTCGCTACCATAACAACTCGATTACCAGAAACCCAATATTCATGATCTCGTCTTCTCCTCTTGCTTCGATTCGACAAGTCTCAGTCCCGATCCCTGTCTCGATCCCGATCCATGATCTCGATCCTTTTTCACTCCTCGGTCTCGTAACCTCGCATTCGTGCAACTCAATCTGTCCATCTTTCTCTATAAAATTATCAGAATCAGAATCAAGAAAAACAAAAAATAGTCAAGAAATTTTAACCAAATCGATTCAAGAATCGATGGATTTAGAATTAGCACTGAACCAGTTCATCGAAATCGAACCTGATGAATCTCTCAAGGAGCACAAGGAGAGAGAGAGAAAACCCTAGATCTAGGACGGACAGAGAAAACGATAGAGAGAGAATGATAGAGACGGAAAGAGAAATGGAGACGGAGCATAGTGTAACGCGTGCTTATAAGAGTGTAACGCGTGTTTTTAATTTAACTTTACGCCTTCCACAGCGTTGGTCAAAAAACGTTGTCTAAAAAACGTGGTTATAGGCAACTTTTGTTGTAGTGTTGGCCACTCGATCGGCCATTTTGTGCACTCGAGCGGAGAATCTTTGGTTCTAGAAGTTTGAACTGTTTGCAAAAGTACTGCAAGTTGTGTTTTTGCGTTCGAGGGCAAGAAGTGAGCGTCAGTCCGCTCGAGTGGCCATTCTTGCACTCGAGCGGAGGTCGCGGAACAATTTGCTATAAAAGGTGCGGTTCAATCAGATTTTAGGGTACGATTTCTAGATCTTGTTCTTGGGTATTAGGGTTTTCATCTAGAACTTCTTTACTTGTTTCCTTTGATATCTATGAAAATTTAATAATGAATTGAGTGAATTATATCAAAGGGTTTGTTTAGCTTGGTTTATTAAAAAAGAGTGAGAGTTGTTCTTCAGTAGATTCTGTAGTATTTGACCCTGAAGCTTTGGTGGATTTTGGAGTGGCTCATTGTCGTGGATTCGGCATCGGTGTTGTGGATTCAACATTGGGCAAGACAATTCTAAGGTGAAGACGGAGCTGGAAAAGGCACATAGGGGTCGGTTCGATTCGGGTGTGGATTCGCTAGGTAATTGAGAGTACACTTGTGTAATTCCTTTATGATTATTTTGTAATTTTTGCCCGTGATTTTTTATCACAATTGGAAGCGCTCCAGTTGTTGTTTTTCCACGTTAAAATTGTTGTGTTGATTTGTCTTGATTATTTGATTATGATTGTTATTTACTGCTTAAAATTGATACATAATTTCAAATCAATATCTAAGGGATTTCTAAGATTTTTCAATATGCATAAAGAAATAAAAAAGAAAAAGTCAGAACTCCCAAATACCATTTTATTAAAATCCTAAAAACAACCATTACAAGTCGAGGTGTAGTTGAAAAAAAGAGAGTTTACATCTCCTAAAATATTGAAATTTAAGTCGAGGTGTACTTGATTAGTTAAAAGAAAGAAAGAAAGAAAGAAAAGAAAAATGAGGTAAAAATTTGTGTGGAAATTGTGTTTTATTATACTTTTATTTGTTTCAAATTAGCTTTTATGTGAAAATAAATTTTAAAGGCAAACTAATGTAATGTTCAAACAGAAGCACTTGAAACAAATGTCACTTTAATTTGTAGTAACCATATAATACAGAAAAAATACAACATGTAGATACCAAACATATACATACACTAGTGACTGGACACGTCCGTCGCACGTGGCACGCAATTTTTCATCACCTGTTAATATAGTAATTATACGTGTTTCTTAAATTGGTATGTGATATGTGTATAAAGTATGGAGACTTGTATGAGTAAATTGATCTATATCCAAAATATAACTAATTAAGAAATGAATGCATGCTCAGTTGAATAATTTAAACTATAAATGAGAAATTTTATGAATATAAATATTAATTTATAATTAGATTGTTCAGATCGCAATTTTATTTTAAACAACAAACAATAAACAGGTCCTTTAAATATATAGTATTAAAAAAATCTTTTTCTATCAACTTCCCACTTCAATTTTCTATAATATATTTGTACTTGTAATACAATCAAATGTATGAAATTAATTGCACAATTATACAATTTTATTTAATGTTTATCTCATAATACAAATTCATTGAACCCACTATTGTATATTATTTGCATATTATTGATATAAGAATTTATTAATATCAATATGTAATATCTATATAATAAGGGAGAAGTGTTTTTGAAAATGTATAAAATGTATGTGAGATACATTTTAATTCAATGGCTGAGATTAATTCCAACTTTATATCAACGGTTCAGATCAATGGATCTCCCGCCCAAAAGACTTCTCTCCCTAAAAGGATCGTTGTTGCCTTCCCACCTACCCATGTCTGCCTTCCCTCTCTCTCTCTCTCTCCCTCTCCCACTCCCTCTCTGTTCTTCTTCTTGAATACTTCTTCTCATCTCTCTCTTCTCTTGCGATGACCACCGTCGTCGCGACACCGACGACCACCGACCACCTCTCATCTCCCTCGCTGGAGACCCAAACCGGAACCCTTTATTCCTGTCCTCCTCCCTCTCTCCCAGCCATAACCTTAATCCCTTCATCTCCCACTCTCTCATCCCCCTTCATCACTTTAGGGCTTTATTCCTGTACTCTGTTTTTTACTTGCATTTTGGTCATTTTGCCCTCTCTCTCTCTCTCTCTCTCCCTCATTCCCCTTCATCAATTTTTTGTTGTGGGTTTTAGTATAACTTGGTTCGATTCATAAAGTTGGTTCAGAAAGCATTGATATATGATCTTTTTCTTCTGGTAATGTACTCTATTTTTTTTTTTAAGTATAAAAGTGTGGGTTTCCTACCATATTTCGCTGTGTTATGGTGATTAGGGCCATTCATGTGCATTTTAAAGTTTTAATCTATATATATTTGATGAGTTTTGAGAATGGATTTTTTAGATTCAAGTTTTTTTTTTTTTTAATGTTTGATTTTATTTTGCATTTTTGTTTTTAGGGGTTTTCCTGTTTGGTTGAAGTATGTTCCAAATGATGAAGGATGAAAAGTTGTTTGAGTCTCAAGGATGAGAAGTATGTTCTTGTGTGGCTTTCTGTGTTTCTTTGCCTCTTTTTCCATAATAAAGTTCATTTTTTGTATATCATGCAGTGGTTACCTGAATGCAGTGGTTATCTGAATTTGTACATCATAAAGTTTCTTTGCCTCTTTTGAAATGTATAATAGCTTTGATAAAGCCGTTATATTTTCATACATATTATTGCTTATCAGGGGATGATTTCAATGCTTTTTTGTGAAGTAGATTGTTAATTGATTATTAGGGGAAGATTTCAATGCTTGATTTTGGTTATTAATTTGATAGAACCTTTTGTAGGTCTCATGAGGAAATGTCTCTGAAGATGATAATAACAGCTTTTGGCATTTGAGTTCTACTTGGCTTTTGAAAAATCTTGCATTGATTAGTTTTGAGCATAACTAAAAATAATACATAAGTTTATTAGTAGCATAATCATTAGACAAATTTTAGTGACTATTTGAAATTTTTTCCTCAATTTTTTATTTTTTTTAAAATATTACTGCAATTAGTTGGAGAAGTGCCCAAAATTAATAACAAGAAAGATGTCAATGCAAAGATGCATAGCTGCTGAACATGTAACAATATGACTTACCCAGTGCTTATGATCATTCTCATGACAGATAGGAAGAATTTAGTAGTTAGAAACAAGTGCACTCACAATTTAGTGGTGAATTGTCACTAAATCAGGAATTACCTTTGATATGTGCTTGATTTAGCACTTCCTGATGTAATTTGACATAACTAAAAGCCTCATTTTCTTGATATATTATAAAATAAAACCAACAGCCTCCATTGAAAAGTGCAATACAAATTCAACTAAAAAAACCCACATTCATGAGATAGCCAAGAGGTATATCATACAAATGATTGTGATCACGATATTTCTTCTGGAAACGTACATTGCATAAAGTTCTTATATTGTTTGTCACCATATAAAAATTAACAAAGTCTCACTTCCAAGCAGGATATAAGCTCAATTAAATGGAGATTATGTGAAGAGAGGCCTGATCTTTGGTGAGATATATCCAGTAATTCTACCAATTTCTCTTTCTAAAATCTAAAGGCATTACTTATGAGATTAAACACTATCCCACTAGCGACACTTTAACTTTTAAATGTAAACATATTCATTCTAAAATTTACCCAAAATAAAAAATAATAAAGACAACATATTTCAGAATCTCGACATCACCTCCACAATACATTGCCCAAAATTAAGAATTTTGGGCGTGAAGCAGCTCTCAACACCTGCACAATGAGGAGAGACTCATTTAACCCTTTCTAGGTGTAACTTAATGTAAGTTACATAAACTCAGACGATTGCACACAAGAAATGGCCAAGCATAGAAGATAGTGAACTCTGTTGTACAAGTTTAGAAAATTCTAGACCAACCTTAAGCCAAGTTTCTGCAATCCTTCATAAAGACGACACTGATAAGCCAAGTTTATACATTTGAAGTGTTGTTGGCATGGATAATAAATAGTTAATTATGATTTTAGATTTATTTTTTAATTTTTATATTTTTTTCCAGGTGTGATTTGGTTTATACATTTTTGTAATTTTTTTTCAAGTGTTATTTTTTCCCAGGTGGTATGGGCATTCAAGTTTCTTTTAATGAACTAATTATTGGCAGAGCTTTGTTAGGAAAAGAAATTATGTTTCTATGTTACTTTTGTCAAATTGATTTTTTTTTTCCTATCATTTTGTTTGCTCTTTCTCTCTCAATTTCACATAATGCAGCTATTTGTTCTGGATAGTAAGTTTCATTTGCCGGTAGGATAAAGTCGTGGATGCTAATGTTAAAACCTGGTCTTGGTTCTCTTAGCATGCAAATTGATCATTCAGAAGCAGCATATTATTGTCCCAACTTCAAATTTTTAATTAATTTTTTCGTTTTTTGTTTTTTATGGGTATACAACCAATTGCACTAAATATGTCTCTAATATGATTAAATTAATCAAATCACATGCATAAATACTTTTATTTGACAAAATCCACAAATATTTTTATAATAAAGTGGATTAATGTCAATAGTAACTTTTCAGTACATTGGAGAGGAGGTAAGGTTTTAACGAGGTAGACTGATTTTTATTATGGGATTAACCTAATATTCATTTTTTTTTTTTTTTTTTGTTTTGAGATCAAAGATCATGAGTTATACATGAGCAAAATTTAAAAAACTTGCTCAAGCAGTTCAATACTACAGAGGATACCCTACTCAAGCTCAATGGCCTTGCTTCTCCGAAAGATCTACTTGCTGGTGCTGTTTTGGATGTTCCTCTCAAAGGTTTGGCTCTTTTTTCAATCTCTTTATTTATTTTACATTTGCATACATAAATGTTTAATTGATGAGTTTTCTTTATACAAAGATGTTATTGTGAATGATGTGATGGTGGCATTGAGTTTTTTAATTAAATTTTTTGTTTTTGTTTTTTATGGGTATACTATCAATTGCACTAAATCTGTCTCTAATATGATTAAATTAATCAAATCACATGTATAAATACTTTTATTTGACAAAATTCACAAATATTTTTATAATAAAGTGGATTAATGTCAATAGTAACTTTTCAGTACATTGGAGAGGAGGTAAGGTTTTAACGAGGTAGACTGATTTTTATTATGGGATTAACATAATATTCATTTTTTTAAATTTTTTTTTATTTTGAGATCAAAGATCATGAGTTATACATGAGCAAAATTTAAAAAACCTGCTCAAGCAGTTCAATACTACAGAGGATACCCTGCTCAAGCTCAATGGCCTTGCTTCTCCCAAAGATCGACTTGCTGGTGCTGTTTTGGATGTTCCTCTAAAAGGTTTGGCTCTTTTTTCAATCTCTTTATTTATTTTACATTTGCATACATAAATGTTTAATTGATGAGTTTTCTTTATACAAAGATGTTATTGTGAATGATGTGATGGTGGCGTTGAGTTTTTTAATTAAATTTTTCGTTTTTTGTTTTTTATGGGTACACAATCAAGTACACTAAATTTGTCTCTAATATGATTAAATTAATCAAATCACATGTATAAATACTTTTATTTTACAAAATCCACAAATATTTTTATAATAAAGTGGATTAATGTCAATAGTAACTTTTCAGTACATTGGAGAGGAGGTAAGGTTTTAACGAGGTAGACTGATTTTTATTATGGGATTAACCTAATATTCATTTTTTTTTAATATTTTTATTTTGAGATCAAAGATCACGAGTTATACATGAGAAAAATTTTAAAAAAAGAAGAGACTACTCTGTTAATATTTCAGAGGGAAGCAAATTGTGAAAAGGGAAAATTGAGATCATACGGTCAAAAATCCACTGAAGCTGTGCAGCATAATTGATATAGTATCAACACCCAATTCCAGGTCATTGAGGTAAGGACAATCTATGTCCATGATAGTTTTAACATCAGGAAATCCAAAGAAAGCCCATGTGTGGTTGAGGCGGATGCTATAATCAAATAATTCGGGACCTTGATCATGAAAAATGATTGCTCCTTTAATTTTGGGATTTGGACAGTTCCTATACATCAAGAAAAAGAAACTTTATGTAACGCCCTAAAAATTAACCCATCACATCTATCATTGACATGCATTATTTTAAGAAAAACACTTTAATAATTCATTATAATATTCATCAGAGTCTTATTAGACAAAAGCATTACATGTAACATCAAATTAAATGCCCTACAGGCTTACATCTTTCCAAGCCAACACTTGGACACAAAAGTATGAGTTCTAACTCAATTACAAATAAAGCCCTAGGCTTGAGTGTTTACATGTACTAACAAATAAAAGCAAAACAACTAAAAATAGTCTTCAGAATCCAAGTCCTTCCAAGCTAAGTCCTTGGAGGTAGCTTATCACCTGAACCTGAAAGTGATGTTCCCATAAAGAGTGAGCCACAGCCCAGCAGAAATATACTAAACCAAATATAATCATTGAATAAAGCAATAGCATTCAATAGATGGTTAACCAAGATAATCAATTACTTCATTTTACAGTCTCATGACTCTATTGTCTAAGACACGTTTTACTGGCCAACTTTATCAATATGGCTCAGAACCTGGCCAAACTTACAACAGTGAATTATATATATATATATATATCATATTCACATTCTTCCAATATCAACAAACAAATGAGACTCAAGCTCAAATCAAAACACTTCATACTTCCAGATTGATACACATTTTAGTGCTGTATCAATAAAACACTTCAATATAAATAAGCACACATAAATGTGATGCTAATGGAGTCCATCCCCTATCTCCTCCCAAACAAAATCCGGTTTAGAGGTCCATCCCCAATCTTCCCCTAAACCGTGGAGTACATCCCCTATCTCCTCCCACACAAAACAATGTATGTAAACACATAACATATACAACATGCAATCAATACACATAAAGTCTGTATTAATTTAACAGTCAAAATTGATGACTTAATCAATGATTAGTTTCAGTTATCCCTAATCCACATGCAGTGCCTACAACAATCACAGCTATCCTCCACCGATAGCCCAAAACAGTTATTTCTAGACTGAAAATAAATGTATCAACAATTCAATGGGTGAGTGATTCAAATTATCCAACTACACCTCTTAATCAATGAATTTCTCAATTCCATGAATTTAACCATATTTCCCCAATTTCCTTTAATTAATTATACAAATTAACTTATTAATACCACTAGGGTTTTTCCCAAAATTACCAAAGTATCCCCAACATATCAAAATACCAAAACTTAGAACAAAACTTATAGAATGGAGTAGGAAATCCCTACCTCGAAGAAATAGCCCCAAAAGAGAAGATGGAGATGAAGACCCAAACTTCAAAGTGCTCCAAACTACCAATAATTCAGATTAAAACGAAGCCCTTGACTCACACACTCTTTTTAATGAAGGATCTAGGATAGAAACACACCCTAAGTGGATCAAATCTAAGAGAGAAGGTGAGTACGGAGAGAGAGAAGTCGGACCTAGGGTTTGGAATCAAAAGAATATCAAAAAGACTGATCAAAACCCGCTGCTGCGTATATAAACTGGATAGGCTCGCTCGAGCGAAGACTTGGTCGCTCGAGCGACAAGACACAGAAAAGATATGCTCGAGCCAAAGAAGCCTTGCTCGAGCCAACAACCCAGAAGCTCGCTCGATCGAAGAACTCAAACCCTTAGGTCTGTAACCAGACACACGCTCGAGCGAAGGAACTCTCGCTCGAGCGAAGAACAAACTTGCTCGCTCGAGCGAATAAAATCTCGCTCGAGCCAAAAACCCCTGCTCACATGTCTTACTACAAAACGCCATCCTCGCTCGAGCGAATAAACCCTGGCTCGAGCGACGGACCAAAACAAAGAGCTCGATCGAGCGAAGAACTGCTCGCTCGAGCGAAGGATCAAAATTCCGGGCAGCAACCCTTTGCTCCCAAGCTCAACCAACCTGCTACAAACCTGCCAATGCATCCCCTAACTCAGAAGTAGGAAATTAAAGGACGGTAACAATCATAATACAATAGCAGTAGCTACGGAACCTAAGTCCGGATACAATAATCAAATGAGACAAGACCAGGGTCGCTATAACCCCCGCCCCCCCTTAAAAGAATTTCGTCCCCGAAATTAAGCATAAGTTTGTAAAAAAAAAGTTTTTCTCAACTCCCTAAGATATTATATAACAATAATAAACAACTTGACCCAATACTGGTCAATTCATCTCTTTATCAAGAGGCAACTCACAATATATATAAAACAGCATATATTTCAACCTGCATCACTATTATGCATTATTCCTTTCAATGCTAATAATTCCCACATCATATTCAATTGCATGATATACACAACACATTCAACAATATAATCAACATATACAATGTTACACTAAACTTCTATAATGAAGTAAGCTTCAAGATACATCCTTTTACCAAAACATACTCAATGTTTTACAACTTAAGACATATGTAAAGCTCTTAAGTTCAACAATATAATAGAATCTAAGTACAAAATTACAAATCGATAAACATGTCCAGGTATTTTTCGCGGACTTCCAACTCACGTTCCCAAATGGCTTCCTCCACCCCGTGATGTTTCCACAAAACTTTTACCAAAGGGATGGTCTTGCCTCACAAAACTTGATCCCGTCTATCCAAGACTCGAACCGGTCTCTCCTCATACGAGACATCCTCATCTACCTCTAAGTCGGTCCAATCCAATACATGCGATGGATCCGGCTCATACTTCCGGAGCATACTCACATGAAACACGTTATGTACTCCGGATAACTGCGGCGGCAAAGCTAAACGATAAGCAGCCTCGCCAATCCTCTCAAGGATCTCAAAAGGGCCAATAAATCGAGGGGACAACTTCCCGCTTTTCCCGAACCTCATCAATCCCCGCCTAGGTGATATCTTCAGAAAGACATGATCACCCACCTCAAACACCAAAGGTCTCCTACTACGGTCGGCATAAGATTTCTGACGACTCTGTGCTGTAACAAGCCTCTTACGGATAAGCTCAACTTTCTCCGTCGTTTCCCTCACCAACTCCGGACCCAACAGAGGTGCATCACCCACCTCAGCCCAACAAACAGAAGATCTACACGGTCGGCCATACAAGGCCTCAAACGGCGCCATACCAATGCTAGACGTTTCAGTTATCCCTAATCCACATGCAATGTCTACAACAAACACGACTATCCTCCACCGATAGCCCAAAACAGTTATTTCTAGACTGAAAATAAATATATCTTGTTTTTGTTCTTCCTTCAAAGCATAGCAATATTTCTTTATGTGACCCTCCTGGTCACAATGGTAACACTTGAACTTTGGCCGACTTCTACAATCTCTAGACTTCCCTCTGTCTTGAGATCTTTCTCTGCTGCATCCTTTGCTTTTGCTTCTTCCCCTGCCTCTGCCTCTACCTTTATTTTCTATGATGAGAACATGGGATGGATCTCCACCCGTGTCTTTCTTTCTTGCCTCTTCACTGAATAGAGTATCTGTAACCATGCTTATGGTTAATTTTCCTTCTGGTGTAGAGTTGCTGAGGGACACCACCAACATGTCTCTTGTCGATGACTTAGACTATCTTGTTGATCTTTGTAATTGTAGACCAAAGTAGCCCACTAAGCTCACTCCGTCCTCGCGGAACATACCCCGGTGGCAACACATCACCAACCCGGTCCCCCAGAAAATGAAAACACTCCCCGCTCACGGTACAACAAGTGACCCTCTGGCGGTAGCAATCAATAACTGCCCGGTATGACGATAACCAGTCCATACCCAAAATAACATCAAAGCCCTTCATGGGCATAACTACAAAAGGAAACGGAAGTCTATGATCGGCGACCTCTATATCACAACCCCTGACACCTTGTTTCAAGATCAATTCACCGTGAATGATGAAACTCTCGGAGTACCTCCTCTCGGCAAGACTCCGGCACAAACAAACGGTCTCGGTATCTCACACTCAGGTCGGAATACACCGTCAAACCCTTCTCAACCTTCCCACCAGAAATCTTCTCACGAAGAGATTCTACCTCAAGGTCACCACTCTGAGCCTCTAACACTCGAGTCACAAGTGTCAATTGTGTAACAACCGAAAACAAGGCCGCAGCCTCAACGGATTCGCCCAGAAGTAAATCAAACTCCCCAAGTGCACCCAACATCTCCCATTCTCGGATGGCTATACTAGCTATGTCACCAACAGGTTTTCTGCTAAGGGCATCGGCCACCACATTGGCCTTTCTTGGATAATAATGCAACTCAAAGTCATAATCCTCTATGAACTCCATCCACTTCCTCTGCCTCAAGTTCAAGTCTTTTTGTGTAAACAAATATTTCAGACTCTTATGATCCGAGAATACCTCAAATCTCTCACCATAAAGATAATGCCTCCAAATCTTCAAGGCAAATATCAAAGCTGCTAATTCTAGATCATGCGTAGGGTAATTCTGCTCGTGAATTTTCAACTGACGTGAGCCATAGGCAACTACTTTCCCTTCTTGCATTAATACACAACCCAGACCCTCTCGTGAGGCGTCACAATAGACAGCATAACCCAACATTTAACAATGCAATCAACATATGCAATGTTACACTAAACTTCTATAATGAAGCAAGTTTCAAGATACACCCATTTACCAAAACATACTCAATGTTTTACAACTTAAGACATATGTAAGGCTCTTAAGTTCAACAATATAACAGAATCTAATTATAAGATTACAAATCAACAAACATGTCCGGATATTTCTCGCGGACTTCCAATTCACGTTCCCAAGTGGCTTCCTCCACA
>NW_021024786.1:357810-411740 GCF_004153795.1 Camellia sinensis | reverse complement strand
GCGTATCAAACAGCCTCGGGCCCATTCTCTTTATATTCATATCTATGCGTGCTTCATATTCATGATCATGATTTATTCTCTTTATATTCATATCCATGCGTATTTCATATTCATGATCATGATCCCTTTCATTCAAACGGCCTTTGGCCCATCACGGTATTCAAACATATCAAATGACATTCAAAACGGCTCAATATGGCTCAGAACCTGGCCAAACTTACAACAGTGAATCATAGATATCATATTCACATTCTTCCAATGTCAACAAACAGATGAGACTCAGGCTCAAATCAAATCACTTCATACTTCCAGTTTGATACACATTTTAGTGTTGTATCAATAAAAACACTTCAATATAAATAAGCACACATAAAAGTGATGCTAATAGAGTACATCCCCTATCTCCTCCCACACAAAACAATGTATGTAAACACATAACATATACAACACACAATCAATACACATAATGTCTGTATTAATTCAGCAGTCAAAATTGATGACTTAATCAATGATTAGTTTCAGTTATCCCTAATCCACATGCAGTGTCTACAACAAGCACCGCTATCGTCCACCGATAGCCCAAAACAGTTATTTCTAGACTTGGAAATAACTATATCAACAATTCAATAGGCGAGTGATTTAAATTATCCAACTACACCATTTAATCAATGAATTTCTCAATTTCATGAATTTAACCAAATTCCCCAATTCCCTTAAATTAGGGTTTTTCCCAAAATTACCAAAGTACCCCCAACATATCAAAATACTAAAACTTAGAACAAAACTTATAAAATGGAGTAGGAAATCCCTACTTCGAAGAAAATAACCCGAATGGAGAAGACAGAGATGAATACCCAAAAACCAATGTGTTCCAAATCGCCAAATGTTCAGATTAAATGAAAGCCCCGACTTAGTCAACCGGTCTACAACCACCCAAATAGCATCACTACCCCGCTGAGTCCTCGGAAGACCCACAACGAAGTCCATAGTGACGTGTTCCCACTTCCACTCGGCAATAGGCAAGGGTTGCAACAAACCCGCTGGCCTCTGATGTTCGGCCTTCACTTGCTGACAAGTAAGGCACTTAAATACAACAGGCTCGCTCGAGCGAAGACTTGGTCGCTCGAGCGACCAGACACACGAAAACCTCGCTCGAGCGAAGAAAAGCTCGCTCGAGCCAAGAATGCAATGCTTCAGGTCTGCAACCCTGGAGCACGCTCGAGCGACAGAATGCTCGCTCGAGCAAGGAACTCGAAAACATACACCTCGCTCGCTCGAGCGAAGAAAATCTCGCTCGAGCGAATAAGCCCTGCCCTCAGGTCTATACCAGACGCAGTCGCTCGCTCGAGCGAAGCAAAGCTGGATCGAGCCAGAAGACACAAAATACAACCCTCGCTCGAGCGACCAAGCCCTGGCTCGAGCGACCAACCCAAAAACTGGACAGCAACACTTGGTTTACGAACCCAACCAGCCTGAAACAAACCTGCCCAACACATCCTATAACTCCAAATGAGAAAATAGAGGACGACAACAACAATTATACAATGACAGAATAAACGGAACCGAAGTCCGGATACAATAATCAAATGGAAAAAGACCGGGGTCGCTATAGATTACCATGTCATATTGTTGATTATGGTTTCTTTTGTTTCTTTAAATCGTGAACAGCTTTTTTTTTTTTCTTCCTTCTTTCTGTATCATTAATTTACATGATTTTGTTAGTTTTGTTAAGCCCAGTTAGAAGAAAACATATATTTCTGACAGTTGGTATGGAGATTTGGATTGAATTAAGAATATGATTTTCATAGTGTCAGTTTTTTAACTTAGTTTTGACAGTTTGGAGTTTATAAATTCAGATTCTTTTAAATAGCAGAAGTAATGGGCTTCGTCTGTATTTATATTCTGTTTTAGACAATACTGGTTCTAGCTCGCATTTGTTATTATTTTTTTTGATATTTTATTAAGATAATTTGTGTGAATAAGCCATTTTAAGACAATTTTTTTCTTCTGATCTTAGTTTAAAACAATTTGTCCTAATTTGTGTACTGACTTTTTTTTTTTTTGAACAAGGTGTACTGACTTTAATTTGTGTGTATTAGATACAATTGTGTGTATTATATATGGATGTTTGTATATAATTTCAGAGATTGATGTATATATATGTATGATTATGTATCGGCGTTGGTTGCCCTTTAAATTTAGGTATTTTCTTCTCTCTTCTCTTTCTCTCTCTCTAAAAATTGTTGGGGAAGATGGATTTGGGAGGGTTCTTCAAACCCAAAGATGGAAACACCCATCAAAATTCTTCAACTGATAAATTGCCATGTACACTGTTTTCTCTCACTTAATTATTTTACTTTCTAATTTGAGTTGAAAATGTGGTGTTTGTTGAAATTCATGTTAATTAATGTTTGTTCAGTTGTATTTAGGTGAATTTTCCTTACACTTCAACATTAGCTTTGAAAAAGAACTACAACAACAATAACAATTAGCTTATATCACAATGGCTTTGTTGACAAATAGGGTTCTGTCATTAGAGAATAGAGAGATGAGCTCTTGCCAAATTTTGGCATTGTTATAATTTGGCACCAAAAAATAGCACATGAATTGGAAGTGTTTTTTCCAAATTTTGTCTTTCGCATGAAGGGAAAGCACACCATTAGAGTTGCTCTAACATGCAATTTCTATGTCATTTGAATCTTTAAACCTGCTTTGCCACATTTCTAAGCCTTTTTTTTTTTTTATTGGGGGGTATAGGTTATTTGAGAAAATGGACAGAATTGACATTTTTTTTGTGGTGTTTTTTTTGATAAATGTGTATGAATGTGCACTAAATCTGAGGCTGTTAATGAATAGATTTAATCATCCATTTTATGAAGTTTTAATACATATCGGAATGTATTATCAAATATGTAAAACAATTATATGTATCTGTTTACATGTGGTATAATCATAATAAGTTGCAAGTCTTCCCATTTAGTAACTTCTGCTGTGGGCAACTTATTTATGGCCTTAATTGGTTCCATATTAGTGTATCAGTTGTGTACTTTTAGAAATTAAGAGGACAAATTATCTTTTTATTTGAATTTATGTTTGAATCAGATTTTGTTTCTTTTGTTATATAGATTACCATGTCATATTGTTGATTATGGCTTCATGTCTATAAATCGTGAACAGCTTTTTTTTTTTTTTTTTCCTTCTTTCTGTATCATTAATTTACATGATTTTGTTAGTTTTGTTAAGCCCAGTTAGAAGAAAACATATATTTCTGACAGTTGGTATGGAGATTTGGATTGAATTAAGAATATGATTTTCATAGTGTCAGTTTTTTAACTTAGTTTTGACAGTTTGGAGTTTATAAATTCAGATTCTTTGAAATAACAAAAGTAATGGGCTTCATCTGTACTTATATTCTGTTTTAGACAGTATTGGTTCTAGCTCGCATTTGTTATTATTTTTTTTGATGTTTTATTAAGATAATTTGTGTGAATAAGCCATTTTAAGACAATTTTTTTCTTTTGATCTTAGTTTAAAACAGTTGATGTGTTTGTGTTGGATTTGTGTTTTTAAACCTTAAACTGATATGTATTTGGATTTCTCTTTCTTTTTTTGTGTTCTGTTTCTTTTTTCATTAATTTATATGGGTTGGTGTTAAGTTATGTATTTGGGTTGGTGTTTCTAAACCTTAAATTGATATATATTTGTTTTTCTTTTTTGTGTTGTTAGGTGAGGGTCTTGACATTGGTTTGTGGGGGCTGTTGACATTGGTTTGGGTCTCAACATTTTCTTTTTTATTTTTTGGTCTTCAACCTGCATGTCTCTCATGGGTCATTATTTTTGTTTCATTTTATTTTATTTCTATAACCCAATTTAAATTTTCACTCATAATTCATGCACTATTTCTTCATCCATGTTGAAGACATGGTGAAGAAATTGAAAAGAAACAGAGTAAGAAAAGAGATAATGGTCGGTTTTCTTAATTGTGTTGCGCATTCAAATGCTTGGCAACTATCATATCTTTATTTATTTTATGTGCTATGCAAATTGTGTTGATATATTATTATTTTTTTTCAATAGGAATGCAAAATGTGTTGATATATTATTATTATTTTCAATAAGAATGCAAAAAAAATATGTGAAAGACAGACCCCGCAAAGGACTGATGGCTACTTCTTCCTACCGACAAATTGCTTGAATTGTTAATGGTATTTATTTATTATTTAGTAAAATACGTAAAAGATCTCATATTGTTTAGATTGAAAACATGCAAATAGTTTAGATTGAAAATAAATCAGAAATTTAATATTTAAATTTATAAAATTAAAAACTCAATAGTTTATTTTGTTACAAGTATTAAATTTTAGTTTTTTTTTTTTTTGTGGTTAATTTTTCCTAAATTTTAATGATACCTGCAATTATTCAAACAAAATTGGTTTATGTGTGGTGGCAGTGTTTCTAATATATTCATGTTCCCCATGATTAATTAAATGTTGAGGATGCATTAAATTAATTAATTAATTGACATTATACGTAGAAATTATAACTACATTTTAATCCTAACATTATTTACGCCGTGCCTTTAGGCACGGACATACGCTAATATTTGTATACATCAGGAGTTGTTGAGTCTCGTTTCATATGCTACAAATATCTTGCATGTTGAAAAATATAATATTAGTCATTAGTATTCAATTGCTATACAATTGTCGAAAAAAATAAAAATAAAAAGTATAATTATTGTTGTGACATAAGTGTTTTGCACGATCTTGGTTTGTTATTGAAAGTGTTTGTTGTGAACATTTGTTTGTATGATATATATGTATATATGTATTGAACATAAGTTGAGAAGAGAACAATACACAATTGCATAATTTGTTCCTGGCAAAAATAACTATATTACTAAAGCGATACATGTTAAAAAATTAAAATATTCAATGGTAATTACAGATTGACAATATATAAATACAATAACATATATAAATTTACATGTGTGTATATATATATATATGTTGACATTGACATATATAAGATATCACAAAAGTAATATGTTGCAATAATACAAAATAGGTAATAATGATAAGTTAATTATTCATAATTAAATAGTTGGTTATAATGTAGATATTTAGTGTTACATTTTTTGTGTGTATGCACCATTTTTTAATTAGATTATTAAATTCACATAAAATTGAAAGAAATTTGTGAATGATTTGTATAAAATTAGAGATTAGTGGGGAAAGATTTTAACAAAAGAGAAGTTTATAGTGTTTTGTTTGGTTTGATTTGTTTTTTCAAACTTTTATTTTGAATTTTTTGGTTTTCATGTTTTTTGTATTTGACACTTTTTTTTTATAATTTTTCTATTTTCTTTTTAGATTTACTTAATTTAATACTTTTTATTTTTTAATTTTACTTTTAGATTTAATAATAATAATAATAATAATAATAATAATAATAATAATAATAATAATAATAATAATAATAATAATAATAATAATAAATAGTACATGTTTGAATTTATAAAAAATTTTACCAATATTTTACTTTTTAATTCTATTTAGATTATTAGATATTAGATTTTCATGTAAAAGCATAATTCAAATTAAAATATGAAGAAATTTCAGTATTTTTAATCACAAAATTGAGAAAAATATGAAAAATTAAAAATTAAAAAACAGATTTTAAAAATAAAACTAACGAAAGTGATTATTCTTTAGAGTTTTGATATCATACCTTAGTTATTGAAGTATCAGGTAAAATATTATAGTTCATAAAATATGATTAAAAAAATTAAAAACAAAACAAAACAAACAAATGTATATGATGGTAACTTGCTAATTTTCGAGATGCAACACAAATCTCTATTTTAAAAACACATGTGCTTTCCTCTATCTAGATTTGAACAAATGCGTATAATTTTAAAATTCAACCAAAATTATTCATAATAATATGATCCATGATGGACAACTGTAAATATTATCTATATAAATATAGAAACCGACACAGAAAATAAAAATGAGTAATTATTTTTTATTCTTCAATCATCATCAGTGTAAAAAATACAGAGACAATTTTTTTATTTTTTTTTTATTAGAAGGGAGATGGTTTGTTTGTATATATATATATATAGGACTCTTGGAAGTAGATATATTATTTTTGAGTGTTCAACTCTAAAAATAAAGAGATAATTAGTTTATATAGGACTCTTCATATCTTTTAGAAAATATAATAGATTTGAGATAAAAGTTTTTTAATGTTGTACTTACTGCCTAATGTTTTGATAAACTAAAAATTGTTTGAAGGTTGAATTTCCCTTACAGTAAAATTCTCATCAGTATGAGTCAAGGGAATGGCCCCCTAGTCTCAGATTTCTATAAAAAGAACACGACGAGCATAAATACCCTCTTTAAATTCTATTTTGAGGGACTGAATATCTTTTATAAGAAATCGGAGGAAGACACGACGATTTTTTCCAAGAAATCCCAAACGAATTAGTATCAGCAATAAGTCTGAAAAAATATCTAAAAATATCAAATTTAGATATTTGTACCCTGTCAAAGTAAGGAACAATGGCATTTATGTTTGGAATAGATTCCATTTTGAGAGAGTTGAAAAGGCACTATCTCGTTGAAAGGTTCTATACGTCTGCCCTTTCTCAACGCATTTCTTTAGACAAAGACTCTATTTTTTTCCTCTTTTCGAATGGTAAAATGGATCTATTTATCATAAATAGATTTATTTTGTTTTCTTTATGCATATATGAACAAAGAATAGAAAAATATATATATATATATATACAAAACAAAACAAAAAGGCTGCTACTTGTATAAAGCCTAACCTAGAAAGTGGATAGTTTGTCTACGAAATAGAGTGGACTGTTATGTTTTTCTCTGTTTGTAAAACCATTAGGTTGCCAAACATAGTTGACTAAAAAACTATGTGATCGCCTGTTTGATTATGAAATTCGAAACAAAGTGGATAACAAAGAATTAAGATGTTATGATAATTCAGAATAATGAATCAACTCAAAAAAAAAGAAAAAAAAAAGAAAAAGAAAAAAAAAAGAGACGAATTGAGGATACTCAATCCACTATTAGTGGTTTTAACATAATCACCCACTCAAATTGATTGTGGGTTTGTACTGTTTAGGTAATACCATTGAGTGGTGTAAGACTCTTTCTTTTCGACCTTGGTTCCGTAGGAGCAAGTCAGAGAGATTGAGAAAATAGAACTATCTGATTTGATTCGTTCTTAATAGCCATGAGATGATCAAATTTCGGTGATCCTTTTGTTAATGGATGCTCCTATTATACTCGTAGTCTCTAAAGGATGATAACCAACTATGTAGCATCTACATCGAGAATTCAATATGTCATTAGTCCGATCCTTTGTAGGAATTACTCGTAATAACGAACTTGCAAAATGGATTTGCTTATCATAACGAGATTCATTGTTCTTGACCCTACTTCACCTTAATTGTTATTTGAACAAGTAAAAGTTTTGTCATGCAAAAAACGGATACCCATTGCCATTTTGGATGGAACAAATCTATTAATTCTTTGATTCCAGATAGTAAGAGAGATCTTGAACTAAGAAATAGACCCTAGAAGCTAAAAAAGGATATCCTGAGCAATTGCAATAATCAGGTTCATTGATATTCCTGGTATAGTAGATGCTATCACACATACAATCATACTCAATTCAATGGAATTGTTTGATCTTTTATGAATCTCTTCCTTTTTGCGTATGACCTCGCCACTTCCTTTGGTAGCATCCACTAATTCGGAACTTAATTTGAAAACCATATTTCAATCTGGAAGTTTTTGGGATGCCACTAATAACCAACAAATGGCAAGTGCTTTTCCTTGTGTGGATCCTATTTCAGTGGGAACTTGATGAGTCGATCCACCTACACGTCTTGCTTTTACTACTATGTCAGGAGTTACTCCATGTATTGCTTGATGTAAAATAGATAGTGGATTTGTTTGTCTTTTTTTGAATCATTTTCATGGCTCAATAGATAATTTGATAAGCCAATGTTTTATTTTTTATTTTTATTTTTGTGTTTCAGAATACGGTTAACCAACATATTAACTAATCAATTGCGATAAATTGGATCAGATTTTGCAGTTTTTTCTTGTGCAGTACCTCGACGTGACATGAGCGTGAAAGACATTCAAGATTCCGTTTTCTTTTTATAAGGGCTAAAATCACTTATTTTGGCTTTTTTACCCCATATTGTAGGGTGGATCTCGAAAGATATGAAAGATCTCCCTCAAAGCCGTACATACGACTTTCATCCAATACAGCTTTCCACAAAATTCTATATGTCTTTATGAGACCCAGTATGAAATTCTATTTACTCTCTTTAAATTGAGTATCCCTTTCCCTCCTTTTCCTGCTTCACCTTAATTGCTATTTGAACAAGTAAAAGTTTTGTCTTGGAAAGCACTAAGGAAAGTTAGGAATCAACTTATGTAATAGAGTCGATGCACTAAGGTATTGAGCAGTGGTGTAGCATCAAATCCCAAAGATAGCATACCTTTTCTTTCTTATGAAGGAAGGTCTTTTTCAGAAACCAAGATAGTTACCGTTCAAAAACTTCTAACCATAGGGAGAAATGCCTACGCTTTATTCTTCTGAAGGTGGAAGAAAAGATAAAAATAAAACCTAAAAAAGTAGAAAATATGATAAATTTTTCACACTTTTATAATAGTAGTAGATAGTAGATATATGTAACTACAGCAAACAAATTATACATAAATAAAATTGAAGGGGAACTGTGAACCAACCAAATTATGCAAATTCAATGTCCAATATCGTTCTAAATCCAATTCTTTCACATACCAAGACATTCAAAATTCAAATTCCAAAATCATTAAAATGAGTGAACAATAATTTGGTCTAGTCCCAATACTTTTGAAAAGTCAAAAATTACAATAATGATAAGGCAATTGTTCCATGTTGTTCAAATGTCAATTCACTTCAAAAAAGTTTATTTTTATTTATTTTATTTTTTTGGGTGTCAATTACTATTTTTTATTTTATTTTAATTATCATCGTCGAAACATGACGAAACTTCCATAGAAGTGTGCACTGTTGGATTAACTGAAATTTTTTTAAATGTATATATATATATCTAAGAAAAGGCATTAGAATAAAATTTATTGACACTTTCCTTTTTTTCAAATTTAAATAAATTAAATATCTAAAAAATTGGGAGACTGTATGATATTTGGAAAGACAAAAATATCGACTATGCGGGTGATTGTGGACAGTTAATGTCAAGCATGAAAAGATTATATTCATAATTGATCACTTGTAGCAATAAGATGTTTGAATATCTTAAATAATAATAAATAAATATACTGTGTGATTATCATTACGGTTGCACCATCTATTATAAACAAAAATGATACAAAAACTTATTCAAGTGGTTTTTTTTTTTTTTTTTTTTGCAACTAAAACTCCACTTGTAATCGTTGTTTTCGGGATTTTATTGAAACGGTATTTGATGGTTCGAACTTTCTCATTTTCGTTTAATTTTTATGTGTACATTTGTTTGGGTTCATGTCCTCTTATATCTTTGGAAACTGGGATTTGAATTGAACGGCACTATTTTGCTATCACAGCATAGCATTGTTACAGCACCGTCCTCAAATTCTATTCACTTTGCTTGATTTGGGTTTTTTAAAAATATTTTTCAGAAAATATTATTTTCTTATTTTTCATATTTTTTGTTTTTACTAAATTTTTAAAATATTTTAAGTAATTTTTTTAATTTTTAAATATACCTAACATAAATACTCTTAAAAGTATAATTTTCGTGAAAAACATATTTAAAAAATTCACTAAATACCAAAAATACAAAAAAAAAAATAAATAAAGAAATTCAGTATATTTTTCATATTTTTGTGTATTTATTAATTTTTTAAAATATTTTTTTTACAAATATTTTACCTTTTAGTTACATCTAAGTAAGGTGCATCTAAAAAAGTTTTAAAAAAATGATTAAAATTTTAAAAATATTTACTAAAAAAAACTCAAAAAATAAAAACTCAATTTTCAAAAAACTAAATTCAAAAAACTGAAATCAAACACACTAATTAAGTTTTTGGGTTTTACTATTTTTTTTAATTGATTTTCTTTTTAAAAACTCAAAAAAATGTAAGTTTTTGGGTTTTACTCAACTAAACAATCTGAAAAAGTAAAAAATAAAACAAAATTTTGGATAAAAAGTCCTAAAAGGACAAAAGGACAAAAAGACAAAAGGGTCACACAAAAAAAAAAAATAAAATTGATTTTTATTGGTTTTTTTGAATTTTTTATCTTTTATTATTATTATTTTGGAAAATGTCTCGTAGCTCAAATTTTGTGGCTCAAAAGTTGCTCAAATGGCCAAAACGACATCGTTTTGGCCATTTTTATGTTGTTCTGTACTCAAAACGACGTCGTTTTGGCCATTTGAGCCACAAAATTTGAGCTACGTAGCATTGTCGGTATTATTTTTTATTCTTCCGCTCAAAACAGATCGAACAATTAAAAACTTTTGATATAATTTAAAAAAAAAATAAAAATTCGGAACAAAATGATACTTTTATGATGGCTCCTTATTATTAGCCATTAGATGTTGCAAAGTATTGCTCTGTGCGGTCCTGAAAAATTATTAGATATTTTTTAAATATTGTATTATATTGTTTATGTGGCAAAAATAGAATAAAATGGCAATATGTTATTTTATAGTAGGAGTAACACAAATTGAATGATTTCTTTCTTATTAAAAAATATAACGAAGTCATGCAATTATTTATACTCAATCAAATCTAACTAAGTTTGTTACACCAGCTTATCTAACTAACTCTACTTCCATAACCGTATCGGTATTTTCTAACTGAATTTGATCTAGGTGATTTATCATAACTGTCGTGCATATCTTGCATATGTTTGAGCTGTAGCTGATACTTCTCTTGTGGCTCTAGCTGCAGCTGAGACTGTGGCTTGAGCTGTGATTGTTGTGACTTGAGCTGTGATTGTTGTGGCTGTGGCAGTGGCAGTTAGTTATTTATACTCGATCAAATCTAACTAAGTTTCTTACACCAGTCTATCTGATTAACTCTGCTTCCATAACTGTATCTGTATTTTCTAACTGAATTTGATACAAGTGATGTATCATAACTGCCTTGCATATCTTGCACATGTTTGAGCTGTGGCTGATATTTCTCTTGTGGCTCCAGTTGCAGCTAAGACTGTGGTTTGAGCTATGATTGTTGTCACTTGAGCTGTGATTGTTTGTGGCTGTGGCTGTTGTGCCTCAATACTCTTATAAATGAGAATGCTATAATTACTTTTCATTATATTTTTTGCAAATTGGGACACTCTGTCCAAAAGTCCAAATTACAATTTTGTTTGCTTAAAGATTCAAGCGCTGAAACACTTTATCAAAAAGATAAGCTCAAACAAAATGACCAAAATACCCTCTATAAATATCAAAACTCTTCCCTTCTATTCGTCTCGCTCTCTCTCTCTCTCTTTCTCTCTCTGTAACGACCCAAACTTGGCAAGGCAAAACCCCGCCAAGAGGGTGCGCCTCAAACGCTATAGCACCTTTACACCACAATTCCTGTATAATTTTTACATCACATCACCACATCACCAAAAGTGCATAAGACCTTTCAATTGCCCAACATATATGAGATGATCTATTCAAAGACAAAAAGTATTATCATGCTACACGATAGTTCCCAAGCATTTCCTCCCCAAAAATAATACATACTATTCACGAATCCATCAATACATCCAACTTCATAAGCAATTATTTACGATCAACCTCTTTCATAAAAAAAAAAGAAGGTAAACTTACATCCTAGAATGACCCTAAGCAAAACCTCAACTACAAGATGCCCACCTTTGATCCTTCAAAAAAATTCTAGTCTTCCAAGTTGAGGCGAGCCACACAAAAGTCTATGAATCTGAAAAAAAAAATTATTTAAAAAGAATGAGCTAAAGCTCAATGAGTATACCAATACCATGAGTTATAAAACTTGCTCCTTCCAATTGGGTTCAAAATAAAGATAATAAACATAAGAGTTTAATTGGACTGAAATTTATACAAAATAAAAATAAAAATAATGAAAGTAAACAAAAATACAACTTTTCAATACGTTAAGATTTCATGTCCATCATACGAACCACTACATAGCCGTAGGGTCGCGTTACCTCGCGACTTAGCTGGTGACGGTACCGTTACCCAAAACATAACCATATGAACATAATTCATGTCAATGTAGCACTTCAATTTTCATTTCAATGTTTCGGTCCCTGGGACCCCTTTTATATACAACGACCCTTATGGTCTTTAAAACATTTCGGTCCCCAGAACCCCAAAGCATTTTGGCCCTTGTGGCCTCAAAGGCTATATTTGGTTATATGATCAAAACAACAAAAAAATACCTTTGTACAACGTTTCATTGTCATTCAATCATCATTATAAAATTTGAAGGACTCAACTTAAATAAATTCTCATAAAAAAATTAGTGCTTCATTATACAAATGAAATCATATATTTATTTAAACTCAACCATTGGCCTCAATAGATTTATAGATTTTTCTTTTTATACATATATCGTGATAAAATGTATCATTCACTTCCTTTAATTCAAAATTATCTTCAAACTTTGTAATAAAGATAGAGGTAAGGTAATTTCCATGGTAAATATACTCACCTCCAAAAATAGCAAAAGCGTAGATTGAGACTCTACAAATTAATTCCCAAGAGGTGTGGGGACGCCTTCCTCCAATCCTAACAATTAATAAATAGGACCTAAAATTAAGAAAAAGCTTTCAATGAAAATTATAACATCTACAAAAATGATCCTAAATAAATTATGCTAAGGAATGACAAGCTAAAGAACTCCTCCAACTTCAAGTCAACCAAACAAATAACTTATCCAATCTCCACAACACCCATCCTTTGTACATCTTTGTGTTAGTAACCTTTTAAAGATCCAATCAATTTATATGCACAATACCACCATCAATTAACTACAAAAGTCAAAAATCAACATTTTTTTTTATAAACTCAACAACTTAAGTAAAATCTCTTCAATCATTTATAAAATTCCACCATAAAACATAGAGATATTTAATTCACCATTTATCAAATCAATTCCAACATATAAATTTCCTAACACCAAAATCCCCAATTTTTACATCACATTCAGACCCTAGAGTAACCCAAAATCTTAATCTCCAAAACAACCATCAAATTGATCATTTTTCAACATGTAAAACATTCATATAAACTAATTGAGAGTATAAAATTCAACAATCAAACCCCAAATCATAATAGATCTAAAATATGAAAAAAATTTCATCATCTCTAACTCAAAATATGTAAAACCTTGAACTAAACTTTTAGAGAAAGATTCTTACCAATTACAAGCCTCTAATCCATCAAGAAAATAAACCGTATGCTTTGATTCTTCAAAAGATTAAGAAAAATCTACAGTTGGTACTTCTATTGTGCTATTTTCGGATGGATTTAAGAAGTGGCCGACCGGACCCTTTTTTCCGACGAGATAAGGTGGCCGGCGGTGGTGGAGATGGTGGGTTAAAGTGGTGGTGTAAGGGTGGAGCAAGGGTGTGGCGTTTGGCCACCAAGAAAGTAAAGGAAAATGAGAGAGAAGTTAGAGAGGAAAGCATGAAGACAACGATGTAAACAAAAACAAAATCTGCACTTTTTTTTTTTGTGTTGAAATAGGGTGTTTGGTCACACCTACTATCAAGTTTGGAGTTGGGTTTAGATATCCTAAATAGAGTTTGACATAGGAGTGTGTTTGGCTCTAGATGATCGTTGGGAATTTTATAATTCTACCCCCTTAAAGGAAATTTCATCCATGAAATTTATTTATTTGTTTAGTCTAGTTCATACCTTGAAAAAGATGTGGATATCGAATTTTCATATCATCCTCCCGCTCCCAAGTAGCTTCCTCCAAAGCATGATTTTTTCACAATACCTTTACTAGTGGTATAGTCTTGGAACGTAGTACTTGATCCTTCATGTCCACAATCTCTATGGCTTCCTCTTCATATGACAAATCATCCTTGAGTTGGATTGGTTGGAAATCTAACACGTACGATGGGTCAAGCATGTACTTCTTCAATGTGGATACATGAAACACATTGTGAATGCGAGATAGATTAGGTGGTAAGGCCAAATGATAAGCAGTCTTGCCAATGCGCTCAAGTATCTCAAATGGCCCAATATACATTGGACTTAGTTTGCCTTTCTTACCAAATCGCATCACTCCCTTCCATGGCGAGATTCGTAAAAATACATGATCTCCCACTTGAAATTCCATATCCCTCCTCCGATTATCTGCATAGCTCTTTTGTCTACTTTGAGCCGCCTTTAACCTTTCTCGAATAATATGCACTTTATTGGTAGTAATTTGAACAATCTCTGGCCCTATCAATTTTCTCTCTCCAACCTCATCCCAACATACTGGAGTTCTACATCTTCGCCCATATAAAGCTTCATAGGGAGCCATTCCAATACTTGATTGATAACTATTATTATATGCAAATTCTATTAAGGTCAAGTGTTCATCCCAACTACCTCGAAAATCTAGGACACAAGCTCTCAACATGTTTTCTAAAGTTTGGATTGTCCTCTCAGATTGCCCGTCGGTTTGGGGGTGAAAAGCTGTACTGAATCTCAATTTAGTACCCAAGGCATTTTGAAGACTTGGCCAAAAGTGAGATATGAAGTGAGAGTCTCTGTCTGAAAGAATAGTTACCGGCACACCATGCAATCTCACAATTTCATCCACATAAATTTTTGCTAATCGATCAAGTGAAAAGTTTTTCTTAGTAGCCAAAAAGTGTGCAGATTTGGTCAACCTATCTACAACAACCCAAATAGAGTCATGCCCCTTCTGTGTGCGAGGCAGGCCCAAAACAAAATCCATGGCGATATGCTCCCATTTCCATTCATGTATAGGAAGAGGTTGAAGTAAACCAGCTGGGCGTTGATGCTCTGTTTTAATCTGCTGACATACTAAACACCTTGACACAATTTCTGCTATCTCTCTCTTCATATTTGGCCACCAATAACTTTCTCTTAAATTTCGATACATCTTTGTACTCCCCGGATGCATTGCCTAAGGTGAATTATGGGCCTCATCTAATATCTCCCTTTTTATCTCAGGCTCATTTGGAACACATAACTGATTTTTAAACATCAACACACCATCTTCTTTAATAATAAAGTCTGACAGAGTACCATCTTTCACTTAGTCTTCTCCAAAACTGAGTCTTTCGCTTGAGCTTCTCGAATGCGATCAACCAACAAAGGTCTCACTTTAATTGTAGCTAACAAGGATCCTGACTTCCCAACTGCTAGATCAACTCCAATAGATTTTATTTCATGCAAGAGACTAAATTGAATACCCTGAATGTGATTTAATCTCCCTTTAAATTTCCCACTAAGAGCATCGGCCACCAAATTAGCTTTTCTTGGATGATAATTAATGGTGCAGTCATAGTCCTTAATCAGTTCAACCCATCTCCTTTGTCTCAAATTTAAATCCCTTTGTGTGAATAAATATTTCAAACTCTTATTATTGGTATATATTTCACATTTTTCCCCATATAAATAATGTCTCCACAACTTTAAAGCAAAAACAACTGCTGCGAGCTCTAAATCATGGGTGGAAAAATTGCGTTGATGGTTCTTCAATTGTCTAGATGCATAGGCCACTACCTTTGCATGTTGCATCAACACACAATCGAGCCCTCGATGAGAGGCATCACTGTAAACAATAAATCCTTCACCACTTAATGAAATAGTAAGCACTGGAGCAGAAGTTAATCGCTTCTTTAATTCTTGAAAACTCTTTTCACAATTCTCCGTCCACTCAAATTTGGTATTCTTACGGGTCAAATGTGTTAATGGTGCCGCAATCAATGAAAACCTCTCTACAAATCCACAATAGTAGCCTGCCAACCCTAAAAAGCTCCTCACCTCGGTCATGTTAGTAGGACGATCCCAGTTCACCACAGCCTCTATTTTCTTCGGATCCACAAAAATACCTTCACCCGAAATCACATGCCCCAAAAATACGACACGATCTAACCAAAACCCACATTTGCTAAACTTCGCATACAACTTCCTTTCTCGTAAAGTTTGCAATACCACCCGTAAGTGTTGTTGATGATTCTCTTGACTCTTGGAATAAACAAGTATGTCATCAATAAATACAATCACAAATTGGTCAAGGTATGGTTAAAACACTCTATTCATAAGGTCCATAAATGCGGTGGGGGCATTAGTTAGACCAAAAGGCATAACAAGAAATTCATAATGGCCGTAGCGAGTTCGAAAAGCAGTTTTTGGTATGTCTTCTTCCTTAATCTTAAGTTGGTGATACCCTGATCTGAGATCGATTTTGGAGAACACACATGCTCCATGAAGTTGATCAAACAAATCATCTATACGAGGCAAATGATATTTATTACGCACCATGACCTTATTCAACTGCCGATAGTCAATGCACAATCTCATGGTGCCATCTTTTTTCTTCACAAATAACACAGGTGATCCCCAAGGCGAGACACTTGGCCTAATGAAGCCTTTATCCAATAACTCTTGCAATTGCATCTTAAGCTCCTTAAGTTCTGCTGGGGCCATAAGGTAAGGTGCACTAGAAATTAGGGCAGTTCCAGGAATTAAGTCAATAGCAAACTCAATTTCTCGATCTAGGGGTAATCCAGGTAGTTCATCAGGAAAAACATCTACGACGTCACACACAATTGGTATATCCTCCAGTCTTGGACCACTCAATTCGGAGTCAACCACATAGGCTAAGTATCCTTGGCACCCCTTCTTAAGCATTTTTCTGGCGATAATAGCAGAAATAACATAAGATGGGGACACACATCGATCTCCACAAAATCTAAATTCAGGTTTCCCAAAATTGGAAAATACTACCTCTTTCCTATAACAATCCACCGAAGCATGGTAAGAAGCCAACCAATCCATTCCCAAAATCAAATCAAAATCAAGCATCTCTAAAGGCAATAAATCCGCTACCATCTCCCTATCTCCCAACTGTAATACACAACCATGATATATCTCCTCAATTATAACACAATCCCCAATAGGAGTGATAATGGATAAACAATAGGCTAGAGGTTCAATAGGTTTATCAGCATGCAAAGAAAATGATAGAGATACAAAAGAATGCGTACAACCCGGATCAATAAGTACATGTGCCTCCCTATTGAACACATAAATAATACCTGTCACCACCTCCGGATTAGCCTGAGCATCTCGTTGAGTCAAAGCAAAAACTCTCCCCTGCGAGGTTTGTCTATCGGATTGAACACCTCCTTTATTCTACTTGCCAAACCTAGTCCCAACCTGACCTCCTCCTCGGCCTCCTCCTCGGCCGGCACCTGAAATTTTATTACTACCAACTCCAGTACTAGCAGATGAAGTGGTTCGTGTGCAATCTCTAGCCAAATGTCCGGGTTGTCCGCAATTGAAGCAAGCTCGTGTATCTCCCAAATTAGTCATTTTTGGAACTGTGCAATCTTTCACCAAATGACCCTTCTGGCCACAACAAAAACACAAGTCGGTACCAGCATGACAAACGCCTATATGTGCCCACCCACATTGCTTGCAAACACTTCGAGTAAACTGAGATGATGTCCCACTAGACTGTCCATGACGCTGATTAGAAATGCTTTGGGTTGGGGTGGGATGCTCTTTATTTTTTTGATATGCACTAGAGCTCTTGACTGAACCATAACCATGACCACCTCTCTTTGACGGTCTATTAGATGTGTTCTCATGATGGGATGAACTAAGGTGGCGCTTCTTCTGTTGTTTCGCTAACTTCATTTCTATGACATCTTTCTCAGCTGTTAAGGCTTTATCAACCAAGGTCGAATAGTTAGTTATTCCCAATACTCGGATACGAGATTTGATGTCCAAATCCAACCCATCTATAAAACGATGACATTTGACCTCCTCATCATCCACAAACGAAGGGGCAAAGCGAGATAAAGAAATGAACTTAGCTTCATACTGAGCTACAGTCAAATCCCCTTACTCTAACCGAAGGAACTCTCTCTCTTTATCATACCGATAGGTAGCTGGAAAGTACTTGTCATTGAAAACCTTAGTGAATTGGTTCCAAGTCAATCCTCCGGTGCCACCTGCCGTAAGTAGGCGTTGCGTGGCCTCCTACCAATATTCAGCCTCCTCCACCAGCATAAAACTAGCAAGTGCAACTCACTGCTCGTCTGATACTTCCATCATAGAAAATATCTGCTCTATCCTCCTTAGCCAGGCCTCTGCCTCCATAGGATGGGGCGATCCAGAAAATGATGGAGCCCCCAACTTCCTGAACCTCTCAATTGCGGTGAGGCGGTTCTCTGTAGGTTGCACAAATGGCCTAGACTGTGCTGCATTATGTTGTTCAAGGATGCGAGTTTGCCTCTCTGCTAGGCTAGCCACTGACTCTAAAAGGCGCTGCACACTAGGGTCTAAAAATGCTGGAGCTGCGTTAGCCCTTGGTGATACAACTCTATCTGAATGTCCCACTTCTGGATTGGCACTTGACTCTTGAGTTTGCTCATTATGTGATTCATGTTCAATCTCTTCTTCCTGAACCCGAGGTGGAACTTCATTTCCAACACTAAGATGTGGCTCTCGCTTAGCCTCAAGTACTTCCATAAGGAGGCGACTCTTATGAACTTTTCGCCTTGCCATACGCGCCTGTATAACAAGACAATTAAAACTTAGAATACTAGATCGCTATTAAACATCATCACTAATCAAATTACTAACTACAATACCCTATTAACCTTAATTCTAAAGTAACTAGTCTACAGATTCATAACCTAATGCTCTGATACCAAAAATGTAACGACCCAAACTTGGCAAGGCAAAACCCCACCAAGAGGGTGCACCTCAAACGCTATAGCACCTTTACACCACAATTCCTGTATAATTCTTACATCACATCACCACATCACCAAAAGTGCATAAGACCTTTCAATTGCCCAACATATATGAGATGATCTATTCAAAGACAAAAAGTATTATCATGCTACAAGATAGTTCCCAAGGATTTCCTCCCCAAAAATAATACATACTATTCACGAATCCATCAATACATCCAACTTGATAAGCAATTATTTACAATCAACCTCTTTCATAAAAAAAAAAAGAAGGTAAACTTACATCCTAGAATGACCCTAAGCAAAACCTCAACTACAAGATGCCCACCTTTGATCCTTCAAAAAAATTCTAGTCTTCCAAGTTGAGGTGAGCCACACAAAATTCTATGAATCTGAAAAAAAAAATTATTTAAAAGAATGAGCCAAAGCCCAATGAGTATACCAATACCATGGAGTTATAAAACTTGCTCCTTCCAATTGGGTTCAAAATAAAGATAATAAACATAAGAGCTTAATTGGACTGAAATTTATACAAAATAAAAATAAAAATAATGAAAGTAAACAGAAATACAACTTTTCAATACGTTAAGATTTCATGTCCATCATACGAACCACTACATAGCCTTAGGGTCGCGTTACCTCGCGACTTAGCTGGTGACGGTACCGTTACCCAAAACATAACCACAGGAACATAATTCATGTCAACGTAGCACTTCAATTTTCATTTCAATGTTTCGGTCCCTGGGACCCCTTATATATACAACGACCCTTATGGTCCTTAAAACATTTCGGTCCCCAGGACTCCAAAGCATTTTGGCCCTTGTGGCCTCGAAGGCTATATTTGGTTATATGATCAAAACAACAAAAAAATACCCTTGTACAATGTTTCATTGTCATTAAATCATCATCATAAAATTTGAAGGACTCAACTTCAATAAATTCTCATAAAAAAATTAGTGCTTCATTATACAAATAAAATCATATATTTATTTAAACTCAACCATTGGCCTCAATAGATTTATAGATTTTTCTTTTTATACATATATTATGATGAAATGTATCATTCACTTCCTCTAATTCAAAATTATCTTCAAACTTTGTAACAAAGATAGATGTAAGGTAATTTCCATGGTAAGTATACTCACCTCCAAAAATAGCAAAAGCGTAGATTGAGACTCTACAAATTAATTCCCAAGAGGTGTAGAGACGCCTTCCTCCAATCCTAACAATTAATAAATAGGACCTAAAATTAGGAAAAAGCTTTCAATGAAAATTATTATCTTCAAACTTTGTAATAAAGATAGATGTAAGGTAATTTACATGGTAAGTATACTCACCTCCAAAAATAGCAAAAGCGTAGATTGAGACTCTACAAATTAATTCCGAAGAGGTGTGGAGACGCCTTCCTCCAATCCTAACAATTAATAACTAGGACCTAAAATTAGGAAAAAGCTTTCAATGAAAATTACAACATCTACAAAAATGATCCTAAATAAATTATGCTAAGGAATGACAAGCTAAAGAACTTCTCCAACTTTAAGTCACCCAAACAAATAACTTATCCAATCTCCACAACACCCATCCTTTGTACATCTTTGAGTTAGTAACCTTTTAAATATCCAATCAATTTATATGCACAATACCACCATCAATCAACTACAAAAGTCAAAAATCAACATTTTTTTATAAACTCAACAACTTAAGTAAAATCTCTTCAATGATTTATAAAATTCCTCCATAGAACATAGAGCTATTCAATCCACCATTTATCAAATCAATTTCAACATATAAATTTCCTAACACCAAAATCTCCAATTTTTACATCACATTCAAACCCTAGATTAACCCAAAATCTTAATCTCCAAAACAACCATCAAATTGATCATTTTTCAACATGTAAAACATTCATAGAAACTAATTGAGAGTATAAAATTCAACAATCAAACCCCAAATCATAATAGATCTAAAATATAAAAAAAAATTCATCATCTCTAACTCAAAATATGTAAAACCTTAAACTAAACTTTTTGGGAAAGATTCTTACCAATTACAAGCCTCTAATCCATCAAGAAAATAAACCTCATGATTTGATTCTTCCAAAGATTAAGAAAAATCTAGAGTTGGTACTTCTATTCTGCTATTTTTGGATGGATTTAAGAAGTGGCCGACCGGACCCTTTTTTTCCGGCGAGATATGGTGGCCGGCGGTGGTAGAGATGGTGGGTTAAGGTGGTGATGTAAGGGTGGAGCAAGGGTGTGGTGTTTGGCCACCAAGAAAGTAAAGGAAAATGAGAGAGAAGTTAGAGAGGAAAGCATGAAGATAACGATGTAAACAAAAACAAAAACAAAAACAAAATCTGCACTTTTTTTTTTTGTGTGTTGAAATAGGGTGTTTGGTCACACCTACTATCAAGTTTGGAGTTGGGTTTAGATATCCTAAATAGAGTTTGACATAGGAGTGTGTTTGGCTCTAGATGATTGGTGGGAATATTATACTCTCTCTCTCTTCTCTCTTCTTTTTTACCTTACCACCCACCTCTTTGCCTCACTGTTGCTGCCAACAACCTTCGCGATATGGCTATTACTTCTCATTGTCGACATGGCTCTACCCCTGCCGCGGAGATCTAGAAAACTCTCTGTCACCGTTGTCGTCTTCGATCTCCTATTCCGCTATCGCTCCGACACATTTGGTTCAATCGCAGGCCACAGATCCCCCGACAATCTAAACTCTACCCGCGCCATTATCTTCGATCTTCTCCGTCGACCAAATCTACTCCGCCAACTCTTTTGCTTCTTCACATTTCTTTGATTTATTAGTATTGTTCATTTTTTAATCACATATATGTATGTTTGTCATTAACACTTGTTGTTTCAGATCTTCTACAAAGAGATTTCCAAAGCGACTTTCCTAGGGTTTCACAACCAGCGGACAATATGACTACTACTGATGGACAAGAGGTCCATAACTTGCCAGATTTTGTCCATATATATATATATATATACGAGGGTTGAATCTAAGAGTGCTATTTGCTAGACCTATTCCGGCTTCTTATGGCTGTGGCGCCGTATGTGATGGTGGGTTTGGTGTAAACTCAAGTTGATCGAACGAGTTTTCAGTCAAAGAGACTAGTTTTCACCTTGGAACAGATATAGAGAAACATGTATTGTAGGTTCAATAAATATGTATTTTTTTGATCTTTGATCAATACATCTATTTGTCTTTGTGTGTGTGTGGTTCTTGATCTATGTGAGATATCTATGTTATTGTTGATCTGTTTGTCTTTGTATGTATGTGTGTCTTTGTTGTTGTTCTTCTGGTTGATTGCAACAACTAAAAAAAAAAGATTGGGACAAATAGAGAGACAGGTAAAGTAGGTTCAACATATAGATAAAAAATTTCAACAGATAAAAAAGAAATTTGCGAAATCTTAAACAAATAGATCGAATTTTGTATTTTTTAAACAGATAGAGAAAGATCGAATTCAGATATAAAAAACTGAACAGATAATGAAATTTAAACAAATATTTTAACGGATAAGAAGAAAAATTTGAATAGATAGTCAAAAAAATTTAACAAAATGTTAAAAGTTTGAACAGGTAAATAAAAATTTGAATAGATAGATGACAAACTTGAACAGATGGATGAAAATTTGAACAGATAGTCATAAGAAGTCAACAGATAAATTAAAGAGTAAAATTGAAAATAAAATATCCTTCAAAACACGTAGAAGGATTTTTCACCAAACTATTTCACAAATGATGAACAAAAAATATCTATTGAGCCTATTGCCTTAGACACTCTCTAAATTGAATTTATCATAAATTTTCTCTAAGTACAAGACAATGAAATTTATATTAATAAATATGCATAAAATTATTTACTTATATTTCGGAAGTGAAAAAATAAGTAAAAAAATAATACCATACAATAAAGGCAGTCAACTTATGAATTGTGCTAAGAATTCCAAATAATTTGTCAATTTTTTACTAAAACCTTTTATATGAATATGAAACTCACACATATTTAGATTTATATGATTCACACACTTATGTAAGAAGTTTAATTAAAATATATATATAAATTATTTAAGGTACATAACATTTTCTCGCCTAGATATAAACTTTTTTATGACCTGCTATGTTTCTGGGTTGAGTCTTTGTGGTTAACTAGTTTCATCACATCTTGAATCAACAATCTCATATTTAAATATGAAGAACCTCCTTCTTCTATTGCCTTTTTTGCCATCTCCCCAAGTACTCTTGCCCTTTTCCTTCTCTCTTCTCCATGAATTCTTTCACCCATTACTTTCTCAACAGCGTCCTTGATTGCCTCTCTCTCCACCAACTCCTTACATTTGTCTTCCTCAAATAAGGGTCGAACCCCCTGAGCCCCAACACTTATTCCTATGTCCAAAACCTGCACAACTAACTTCTCATTCAAAAATTGCTCGGCGAACATCGGCCACGTTAGCATCGGCACACCTGCACACACCCCTTCCAGTGTCGAATTCCACCCGCAGTGTGTCAAAAACGCCCCCACAGCCCGGTGCGACAATGAGTACTTGCGGTGCCCAGTCTCGAATCAGAAGCCCTCTCCCATTCGTTCTTTCCTCGAATCTATTTTCTTCCTGTTAAAATTTACCTACACCTACCACCACCTACTACCACACCTACTACACCTACCACCAATTTACCCTCACCTACTCCTCACCTACTACCCAAATCCTCTTCTATATAATAGGAATCCTTGTAATATCAATAAGACAACATCAATACATCAATCAATACTACATCATTTTTAACATTCTATCAGAGCTATAAGATTTAGGCTTGTATTTTTTTCTCACCGGCGGGCAGCCGGCCGGCAACCTTGCCTTCGCTGCCCGCTGGAATTTTTTTTTACACATACCTTCACTCCTCACGGATGGCAGCCTCTCTCACCTTCGGCCACATCTCCGACTGCAACTCCGGCTCCTCCTACTTCAAATCTAGCCCCACCGACACCTCCTGCTCCGACCACCACGGCGCCACCTCCTGTGGTGTCCGCTCCACCGGCCACTCCACCACCATCTCCTATGCCTCCCGCACCGTTGCCTACGCCAGCTGTTCCACCTGCAAAGTTCTTCACTTGTATCCATGGCCAACATATTGCTACGCAGCCGGGAACCATTCTGCGAATACCTCTCTCTCTCTGCAGTCTGTTCCCTCTTCTCCCTTACGATCATGGGCCAGATCATGATCGGCATCAATGGCTTTGGAAGGCTTGGCCGGTTGGTGGCCAGATTGGCTCTGCAACGAGACGATGTTGAGCTCGTCGCTGTCAACGATCCCTTCATCCCCACATGTTCCCCATTTCTTTTCTTTTCTTTCTTTTCCACTTTCACACCCTTTATTTTTTTTTTATTCTCTTTGAATTCCCACTCTTTTCCTTTCTTTTTCTCCACTAGCCGACATACACCTGCATACAGAGCCCTTTTTTTTTTATTTAATCCACCCCACTCCACTTTCTCTTCTTTTCATCTATCTCTTTATCTATATATCTATGTTTCTTTTAATCTATCGCACAGACCATTCTTATTAGTATTATTATTATTTTTGTTTCTTTTTTTATTTTTGCACAACCACCAAAAAAAAAAAAAAAGAAAAGAAAAAGAGACGAAGAACCAATCAAATATGTTCTCTCTTTAATTGATGACATGCTTGCAGCAACCTCAACAAGAGCACGATTCTTTTTTTAAAAACGAAAATAAAAAAAAAAAAAAAAAAAAACTACCAGTTTCCTCACTCATCGCCAACTTTTGGTCCCCTTCTTTTCTTCTTTATCATTACAACCCAGACACACTCATTCACACTGCCTGTATAATAATTTATATCCTTACCTTTGCCTAATAGTTACTTTTTATTATTTTATTTTATAGTTTCCCTTGTTTCCATTAAAAAATAAAATAAATAAATAAAAAATATAATATTAAATAATAAAGATACATAATACATTAATATATATATAGGATATATATATACAGATTTGCGACACCAAAACTTTCCCTTATTTTATTCATGTCGGGGCTCACCCCGCGATCACCATTTTACATAATAAAAAAAAAAAAAAAACATCACAGGCGGGCTTTTTCTTCTCTACTCTGGCTGCAGGTTCTTCTTCTTGCCTCCGTCCTGGGCGGCCCTTGACGGTGTTGCTTCCGTGTTTCCCGCTCCACTGGGCACGATCACTACTCCCTGCTCATCCACTGCAGCATATGGCGGCCCTCCAAATCGGAACATCACGGTGGCCTTCCGCTTCAGCTCCTTATTTTCTGCTTTCAGCACACTTATCTCTGCTCGCGCATCCTTATACATGCGTTGGAGCAGAGCCAGTTGGGCGTTTAAATGCTGCACCTCATTTGTCCTACTCTGCAGCCGGTTCGACAAGTTGTGACCGCCGTCATGGTTTCCACACATGACTTCAAAGTATACTGATTGGCCTCCACATCCGACTGCACTGCCATTCTTTGCTCCACAGACCGCATCGGAAAGTTCAACGGAGCAAACTCCGGGGCGCTTGGTTGAGTTTCCAGTGCCACCGCACCAGTTCTCCTCTCTCGTTGACTCGTTGAGGTCGGGAAAGAGGGTGAGCAGCTCGCGGGAAGACGAAGCCATTTTTCTGGGCTACAAAGTGTTCCACAGTTTTTCTCTCCGAAGAGGCAGAGTTTTTCAGAGAAGGGTTGGTTTCAGAGGTTTCAGAATGGTATGCCTCAGCCTCAGCCTCAGCCTCAGCCTTCGTCTTGGTTAAATAGCCAAGGTAGCCACGCGTATCGCGCGCCACTTGACGCCAGACGACAAACGGGCGCGCCAACCAAGACACACTCATGTCCGGCACACCTTTTGATGAATTGGGCACGCCTTTTGATGGCACGCCTTTTGACAAAATTGGGCACACCTTTTGAGGGTGCAACTTTTACAACGGTTCGACATGACCCCATAAACTGTCCCGACATTGATTCCGGTTAGCATCTCCAACGGTCCGACATGACCCCATAAACTGTCTTCTTGTCCGTTATGACACCACCATACAGTGTCCTCTACACCGTTATGACACCACCATCCAGTGTCCTCTACAACATTATGACACCACCATCCAGTGGCCTCTACCACGTTATGGCACCACCTTTCAGTGTCTTCACCAACGGTCTGCCACGACCATACAGTGTCTCCTATCTTTTTTTTTTTTTATTTTTTATGTATTTTCTTGTTTTGTTCCTCTCTCCAAACTCAAGTTGGTTAGTTTCTATCCTCCTTGAGTTTGCGGGGGGCTGTTAAAATTTACCTACACCTACCACCACCTACTACCACACCTACTACACCTACCACCAATTTACCCTCACCTACTCCTCACCTACTACCCAAATCCTCTTCTAAATAATAGGAATCCTTGTAATATCAATAACACAACATCAATACATCAATCAATACTACATCATTTTTAACACTTCCACCCACTTCTCTATCTCCCCTGCCTTTCCTCCGCCTTTTATAACCCACACAAACGGGCGTTTCGATCCTTCCAATCCTAAAGCAAGCTCGATTAACTGAGGAGTTGAGGCGATCGAAGCTTTCAAGGCATGCGTAAACCACAGAGCCTGGCTTTTGTTCATCGAGCCACATTAAACACTGGTTTTCGTTGATTGCCGGCTTGTTTCCTCTTTCAGCCTTGTCCAAGTTGTCTTTATTGCATAGTGATAGTGGTCCAATACACCAAACTTTATCTCCTTTCGCCTTTCGAATCCCATCAACGTATCTCGGTTCCAGCTCTTCGAAACTGTTAATCACCACCCCGTATGCTTCGGATTCAGCTGCTCGTGCTCGGTTTAGGAACTTTTGCAGTTCCGATGAACCCGCATTGAATAATATAGGCAACAGAGCTTTAGTTAGCTCAATTCTATGAGGCAAGCCAGGGAGGATGAAGGGCTTCGAATCGGGCACACTCTCATGAACTTTTGAAATACGTAAATTGTGTGAGCATAAGAGAGTGAGGTAGCTCATTCCGTCAAAAATAATTCTCGGAATCTGAAACTTGCGAGCAGTGTCGGCTACCCATGAAATATGCTTATCGGCTATTATGCAACACGGACATGGCTCGAGCAGTTCAAACAACTGCTCGAACGGTTCTTGCAACATGTCAATTGCGTCATGAAAATTCTTCATTAGTTCCAGAGATGGGATAGTGTCAATTGTTTCACACCCCTCCGGCAGACCGGCCTCCACGGAGGGGAACCGGAGAGAGAGAAGGCGCAAGGGGACTCCGGATTCAATGGCACGGTTGATGATTGGGTTGAATCTGGAGGAAATGAGGGGTGGTGACGACAGTGACGGTGACACCGTGTTGTGCCAATAATTTGTCCATGTCAATTATGGGGATGAAGTGGCCTGGGGCCATTAGAGGTAATAACACGAAGTGAAGCTGGTGCTTTTGAGAAGCCATTGCTGCTGCGGTGGTGGTTGGATTGGCTATTTTGGATTTATATGTTGGAACAATCTTCTGTGTAAATAAAATAAATTGAAATAAAGTCAAACAAATAAATAAATAACGTACAGTATTTATTTATCAAACTGAATTAAAAATTCAAAGACCAAGTCGAGTGTGTGACACTCTGTCCTTAAGACAGATTCTCCCCGCTACGGTACTTACGGTTGAGTGGCATCTATCTCTTAGGATACAATGATCTTCACAAATTGTAGTAGCACTTCAAACAATTTGTTCGGCAAGCCAAACCTGTGTTCTAACTCTTTGAATATTTATTTCTAAAATTATAAATGAAGAATAATGCACTAAAAGAAATTTGGACAGCAAAGAGAAAAATTTCAGACTGAAATTCTCTAGGCCCAAAACTGTTGGAAAGTGCTGGATTCAAATAGGGCCGAACAGGTGTGATTACACCTGGAACAGATATAAGATCAAGCCGAACAGGTGCAATGTATTTCAAACAAATATGAAAAGTAGCCGTTGCACAGGAACGGTTATTAACCTTCCAAACAAATTGAAGAAGAACCGTAGGTGGACTAATATTCAAAATAGTTGGAATATATATCTTATTAAACTATTTAGAATAGTTTAATTAAATAAAGCCAAAAGTTGAATAGATTTATTAAAACCTTGAATAGGATATAAATATAAATATATTTGACAAACTTTAGGAAACCACTATTTAAATTTAGAATTAAATTAAATTCCCAAAATTACAAATTTTAAGAAACCACTTAGCAACCCAAAATTTGAATTTAGAAAATTAAATTCCCACAGTAATTTTTATTGAAAAAATTCAAATGAATTTTATCTAAAAAATTAATGTTAGACCCGAAAACGACGTCAACTTCTCATTCATTCATAAATGGTTTTGACGTTCCGTCTTCACCGTGTGACTTGCCACGCGTCAATGAACACGTCACCTCTTCGAACCCACTCCAAAAGATATTTGGAACCCACTTAATTTTGGCCTCAAAATTGATCTAAAATAAACCATATAAAACACCATTTTTCCAACATTATACACGAGTTCTAGTGCTTCTGAGAAGCCATTATTGCTGTGGGGTGGGGGGATTGTGGTGGTTGGATTGGCTATTTTGAATTTAAACGCATGAGAGTATTTGGAAAAATTATTTGATGGTGTTTAGCAAGTTGAGAGTTGAGACTTTTAGGAGCTAAAATTGTCATTAATTTTTATGGTCATTTTTCCAAAGAATAATATTAGAAATCATAAAAAAAATATTATAAAATGTTTTATGAAGAATTTTTATCCTTTGATTAGTGTGTGATGTTTTCTTGTATGTATAATTTAACGGTAGAGAATTTTTCATGATTATTTTCATGCACAAGCGACACAAGCTATCAGTTTGTGCCCCGAAAATTGGTGAAAAAAATAATGCCCCAAAAATTGAAAAAATATGAAATAAGTCTTGTTTTTTTTGTTATTGTACTTGGTAAAAATGGCCCCTTAAAAAAGCCAATTTTTTGTTTTCTATTTTATTGATATAGTGAATTATTTAAAAGTAATTAATGGTTGTTTTTCAAATAAATGAATTGTATATAGAATATTATTAATTAGACTTATTACTTATAATTATTTATGAGAAAAACAAACTTTTCAAATTTGAAATTGATTATATCATAAATTTAGTGAAATATTTCACAAGAAAAATTGGATGAGTTTGGCTGATAAGTTGATTAAAACAAACATGATTAGTAATTTTACAGTTAAAAATGTAAAAGTTCAAAAAATTTAAATCACCAACTAGTTAAATTCTGTCAAAAAATAATTTAAATGTTGATTCATATTAAAATTCTATTTTATGTATATAAACATTATATTAGAAACGTGTTTTAAGCCCCAGAAAAGGCAACCGGCCCTGCGTATCACAATGTGAAACATTGCTCAACGACGTTAATAATTCTCTCCTATGCTTGGCTTTAATGTTAGTGACGTAAGTGCCTACACGTGCATTGGATTTTTAGGAAAAAAATATCTGGATGCTTGCTTGTGGTCCATCTCATTGGATTTTGTGTGATTTTGGAAAATTATTAGATGTATTTTTTTAAAGTTGCATGTTATATTGTTTATATGGGATTTTTAATATGAAAAGAAAAAAAAAAATAAATAAAAAATAAATAAAAAAGAAGCAATACACCTTTTATTTTTATTTTTATTTTTATAGGAAAACGTTAAAACATTATACTAAAACAAGAGCCACGTCAGAAGCAGCCAACAATTCTAAACTACGAGGGACTTCCTCCAACCAAACAGAGACCCAGCATTACCAGCCATGCGAGGCAACTGGTGGGCAGCTTTATTACCATCCCGCGGAGTGTCCGAGCTTGAGAACGCCCTGAATCTGCTGCCCCCCTCTCGATCTCTTTGAATGATATGCTCTATCAACAAGTCATTTTTGGTTTCCAATTATATAACAAAAGTGAATAAGTATACCCTACTCATAAATTTTTTATTTCAACAATGTAATTAGTTTAAAACACAACGTAAATAATGTCATACAGTACTCTAGAAATACTTTAATTACTGGATTAATCTTGTGATTGATTCCTTATTGAGAAATCAACATTAATGAAATAATAAAATTAATAATATTTCATGAAGTAATTTAATGATATAAAATAACGATTTTTTTTAATGATATATAACATTGTTAAATTCAAAATTAAAATATATTTTAAATTATTTTCAACATCTTCTAAAAATATTAGCCAATCGAAAAATTACACAAAAAAATCCAACGTTGCAAGTGGGCCAAAATAAAAATTCACTAAGCTTGTGCTTGGTTTATAGATTTAGGGAGAGATTTGAAAAAATAAAAAAGAAAAAGTATGTGAATAAAATATAATTACATGCCACCTAAATTTCGCATATGTACGGGGGTTAAATATTCTCTGTTCTCTGTACTCCTTGCACACGAGCTTTAGGCAGCGTCGCTTGGCCTGAAAACAGAAAGACGGTGAGCTGCCCGGCGGTGTGCTGCCGGATAGACCCTCCGACGATCAAGTCAGCACACTTGAAGAAGAAGAAGGGGAGAGCACTTTAGAGAGAGAGAGAGAGTTGGGAATTCCTCAGATTGCTTACCTCCAACGTCCCCCATGCTTCCTTTTTCTAGGCTGGCCATGCATCCTCAGGGATTGTGGGCGCACTACCTCTGCTGTTTTTCCCTAGACAGGTGGTAATGCTCCCCTCTACCTACCTTACACGTGTAAAGGCCAAAACCTCCAAACAGCATGTGTGGAGCTGCCAAACGGTATTGACGCGTGCCAGGAGTGGATTTCCCCTCCATCACACCATTGGTCCAGGTGCCACACTCAATCGGGATATCATGACCGACCTATCCCTTGGATAGAAACACCATCATGACCGGGACGGCCGAACTGTAAGAAGTCGGTCCATCCGAACTGACTGGCCATGAGGCGTGCCGGCCTTCGTCTCAATCTAAATTCATTACGGGCTATGGTTGGCTCGCTCAAGACGCTCCACTGCTGATCCAACCAAATACCTAGCCGAATCACAGCTCGGTTGGGCACATGCATGTCTTCGCACTCTGGTCAACAACATAGCTCGGCCAAACGTGATGGCCCGAGAAGCCGTGCAGATTCAGTTTGGCGCCATAGCCCGGCGCAAATCTCCCTCTCAATTGCTCCTTAATCCCATCCGAGCTGAGCGTGATTTGGGATTATCATTCTAACCGGGCTATCCGGATTGGTCGGTCATCGGGGATTGCGCCAATAGTCTTGTCATCGATCATACAGCCGTACTAACAGAGCCATCTTTTCGATGCCACGTGGCCTTACATCATTGGACTCATGCAACCCCACAGCTATCTTCTTCACGCGTAAAATTCAAACGGTTGCCGCCCTTTGGGTTCCCCACTCCTTTTATACACATGTGAGGGGCTACATACCCCCCTACTTTCATCTTCTCACTCGAGCCAAACCTTAGCCTCCAAGTCTCCAAGCTTCTGCCATCACTGCTTTTCTAGTTGTTCTTGACCATCTTCGTTCTCTCAAAGACTGTAGACAAGATCGTGGTTAATTTCTCTTCACTTGGCATCCATATTGGTAAGTTTACTTGCCCTCCTCCGTACTTTTCATTTATGTTCTTCATGTTCTTGCCTGAGACTGTTAGAATCCTCCTAGTGCCCCCTCTTTGGGGTAACACTGGTACACCTTAGGAAAAAATGGAATCGAAGAAGCAGACGGGGCTCCCATGCCCTTTGTTTCCCCTATCTTCAATGCATCAACTTGATATTTCGGATGAACAGCCTGAACCTCGACGAGACTGAGCAAAACCAGACTTTTTGATCTATAAATAGGATTAGCCGAGCAAAAACCTGTTTGTGGTCTTGTTTTGAGGCCAAGACCAAGTTGTAAGTAGGGGGCTAGAACCAGACTAGGAATGGCGAGTCGGCATATATTAGGACCGAGATAATAAGAGTGAACCGATCAAACGCACCCAGGAACCCTTACCGAGCTAAAAACTTCCTCATAACAGCTGTGCAATTTATGCCGCACTAATTCTTGGACTTATTTCTTAATAATGCAGAACAATCTAGGACTGACCAGGCTCGTTCAGAGTTACAACCAGTGAGGCTCAAAGTCCGAGCGGACATTCACCAAATTTTTTACTGAGATATGACCTAAATTACCCAACTAAATAAAACCGGGATAGATGGGGAAGTACCGGTTCATGGTGAATTCTCCCGAGGCACTGGCCGAGTTCTGTAGAGAGTACCATATCCCAGACAATGTCCACTTGGAGCTGGCCAAGAAAGGAGACACTCCCTGGGGCGAGCTGGACAAATGCCCCTTCACAGTAGTATCCATTGTAGAAGGAGGTCTGCGCTTCCCGGTCCAACCCCTGACCTACGAGTTTTTAAGGCACACTAGGTTGTGCCCAACCCAAGTCTCCAACAATACATACAAAATAATAAACGGTGTGGCCGAGCTGAATAGAATACTCGGTTTGAAACTCGGCCTCGCCGAGATATTTCACCAATATGCACTTAGTAAAAATAAAGGTGGGTTTTGCTGGTATCTCAAGGTCAGGAAAGGCCGAGCAAAACTCATCGAAGGTAACTCAGACAAAGAGACCAACGACGACGATTTTTTGTGGGTGTCCGGTAATTATAAGGACACCGAAGCACCTATATCGGGCTGGTACATAAGAAAAGATTTTGGGAGTACTGGTGAGCATTTCGGCATCAATTTTTTTTTTTTTTGCTCTTTTTACTGCCGGTCTAACAGTTGCCTTCATGTTGCAGACTATAAACTCTTGGCAGAGGATTACTCCCGTGCAAACCAGGAGGCCATAAGTGTTGCGTTGCGTCATTCGGCTGAGGAGCGAGAATCACCCAAGCTGCTCGGCTTCGAACCGAGCTACCGCTACACGATGCCGCGCAAGAGCAAGGTGACAGACTTCCTGCATGCACCTTCTCCAGAACCAGATCCCAGCCTTCCGCTGATCAAACTAGTCCCTTTGACAGCCGAGCAAGAGGTGGCCAAGATCCATGCTATCAAGTCAATGATCACCGGTGAGGCGAGCGACTCTCAGCGACCGAAGGCAGCTGGGGAAACTTCTTCCACGCCGGCATGCAAGAGGAGGGGGCTGTGCTGGCTCTTGCCAGCGAACAAGCTGCAGGTCAGTCGATGAAAAGGCCGAGAAAAAATCCAACCGAACAATATTTGGCTGGTAAAGATTCAACCGAGCATGCTCTTGCTTCTTGGGGGACCAGACTGAACAATCGATCACCGAGCCATCCACTCGATCCAGTGCCCCCCCCGCCTGATCGCCCGAGTTGACCTACAAAGGCCGGGCTGTCTCCGCTGTCGACTTGGTCTACGTGGACAAGGACTACTCTCTCTGCTTCAACATGGCTAAAGGGCTACTCCTCCCTACCGACATGAAGAAGCACGAGGAGTTGTCCGACCTGAAGGTTCTCCGGTCGGCAGCAAAGTCAATAGTGTTGGTAAGTTTGTAAGTTTTCCTGTCGTCAAGTTCCTGCTCGGTTATCACTTTCTGACCTTTTCGTTTGTTGTGCAGGCCGCGCAGAAGAATTACCTTGCCCATGAGCGAATGATCGCTGCGCGAAAAAGTTTGCGGGAGGCCATTACTGACAACAAGGCCAAGGCGGCCGAGCTGGCAAAGCTGAAGGCTACCCAGGAAGAGGCAGCAATCGAGCACGACAAACCCTCTGAATGGTTGGCCCGAGCAGAAGAGGACAAACATTACGCACTCCAACTTACGAAGGCTCGTTACATTGCCAAGCTGCGCAAACTCCGCGATGTCCACAAAACCGAGTTGGACAAGCAGGTCGATGATGTTGAGGATCGTGGTTACGCGGAGGGCGAAAGGGCTTAGGAGCGGCAGGTGGAGGGCACCAAAGATATTTTTTTCCAGTGCAGTTGGAAAGCTGCCATGGAAAAACTTGGCCTTGGCCAGGACTCCAACGTGTTCCAAAACCCACCTTCTGTCTTTATCTCGGTGCATATGACGTCTTACCCCAGCTCCGTACAGAAAAAACTCATTAAAGATGCAAAGCATGAGGCCGCTATAGAAACTACAACCATGCAACCGGCCGAGCAGAATCTTCCAGCTGAGGTTTCTAGGGAAGGGGCCCAATGGCGCGGGGAGCCCGAGCAAGAGGAGCTCGATGTGGTGGTTGATGAGCGAGTTTGGGACATCCAGATGAGGGCAACTGAACACGCTAACACCGTTGATCTAGATTGACCACCTTTTTCTGTTCTTCTCTCCCTTTTTTTTGATGTAACCGGGCTGCGCCCCACTTTTGTAATCATGCTTTTATAATGAATGAAAAGTTTGAACATTCTGCTCGCCTTGTTATCAAAATTTTCCTCGGTCTTTCGAGCCAACCTACCGTGTTCAAAATATTTGTTGAACATAACACCAACATTTTAAACACGCGACCACTGTCAGCTCGGTAAGAGAGCGAAATCAGCTCCACATTGGTGAGCAAGGAACAGCTCAGTTGACCACGAACAAAATCTGCTCTTTATTAGGCGAGCAGAAACTAGCTCGGTCAATGATTAGCGAATCAACCACACAACTTGAGCAAAGCCGGCTCGCTTTTTTGCACGGACAACTGAGACTAGGTACGACGACTGTCCGTACGGGTGACCAATGTCAGCTCGGTCCTAACACAGGTCGGTTGAAACGCAAACTTCATGTTCGGCCGAGCAATGTCATCTCGGCCATAAAACAAGTTGGTCAAAACGCCAACTGTCTAAACGGGTGAGTAATGTCGGCTCGGCCAAAAAACAAGTTGGTTAAAATGCCAACTGCAAAACGGGCGAGTAATGTCAGCTCGGCCCTAGAACAAGTTGGTCAAAACACCAACCTTCTAAACGGGCGAGCAATGTCAACTCGGCCTTAGAATAAGCTGGTCAAAATGCCAACTTTCTATACGGGCGAGCAATGTTAGCTCGGCCCTAGGACAAATTGGTCAAAACGCAAATTGTCAAAACTGGCGAGCAATGTTAGCTCGGCCCAAGGGCAAGTAGCAAGTTGGTCAAAATGCCAACTTTCTATATGGGCGAGCAATGTCGACTCGGCTCTAGAACAAGTTGGGCAAAACACCGACTGTTCGATCGGGTGAACTGTTCCAGCTCGGCCTAATTCAAATTGTCGTTGGCTTCTTGCCCCTGGTATTTTCATAGTAGCTCAATAGCCTTGTAACGTATTTTCATAGAAATGCATAAAATAAGAAAAATGTGGGGCTATCTTTCATTACATGTCAGCAATTTACCTCAAATGCCAAATGGCCAAGGTTCAAAAGGTGATGGAACAGAAAGGATTACATTTCAAAAGTAAAAAATCTTAAGATTAGCTACATTCCATGGTCTGAAGATAGCTTTACCATCTAAGTCTTCCAGATGGTATGCCTTTTTGCCTGCAAGGCCAGTTACCTTGTATGGCCCTTCTCAGTTTGCACCTAGTTTGCCTTCTCTAGGGATCACTGTGTTGCCCATTACCTTTCTTAAGACCCAGTCTTTGATCTTGAATAGCCTTGGATGCAGGGCCTTGTTGTATTTCTTGGAGAGCTCTTGCTAGTAGGTTGCTATGTGGATCAATGCCCGTTCCCTTCTTTCTTCAGCTAGGTCAAGTTCCAAGGCCACAACTTCATTGTTCAAGTCTGGCTAAAAACTTTGAGACCGGATGGTTGGCATTCCGATTTCCAATGGGATGACAGCCTCCATGCCATAGGCCAAGGCAAATGGAGTTTTCTCGGGTGAACGTCTCGGTGTGGTGCAGTATGCCCAGAGCACATTGGGGAGTTCTTCAGCCCACTTCCCTTTGGCTTTCTCGAGTTGCTTCTTCAGCCCATCTAGGATGGTCTTGTTTGAGGCTTCCGCTTGACCATTTGACTGAGGATAGGCCGGTGTTGAATTGTAGAACTCAATGTTTAAATGAGTGCCATTATCCGAAATGAGGGCCTTCGGTATATCGAAGCGAGTGATGACATTTTTCCAAATGAACTTCTTCATATCTTTTTTTTTTATAGTTGCCAACGGCTCGGCCTCAACCCACTTAGTGAAGTAGTCGATAGCAGCAATGAAAAACTTGCGGTTCCCTGGAGCTGTTGGAAGTGGTCCCACAATATCCAGCCCCTAAAGCGCGAATGGCCAAGGACTCGTAAGGGGGAGCAACTCTCAAGCCTGCTGGTGGATTTGGTGAGCAAATTTTTAACATTTTTCGCACCTGCGAACGTATTTCTGTGAGTCCGCCTACATGAATGGCCACCAATAACCTTGGGAAATTGCTCAGTAGGCCAAAGACCTGCCCCCAATATGACTCCCGCAGATGCCTTCATGTATCTCGAAGAGGAAAGCTTCTACCTTGTTGGGGTGGACGCACTTCAGGTACGGCCCAGTGAAAGACTTCTTGTATAAGGCGCCAGATGGAGAGAGCCAAAACCGCTCTGATTTGGACCTGATCTTGTGGGCCTTCTTCTTTTCTGTGGGCAAGATTCCATCCTTTAGGAAGGCGATGGGGGGGTCTATCCAGGACGGTCCCAAGTCGGTGCAGAGTACTTCGGGCACTTCTGGTTCCTCGATGCTTGGCCGGGGTAAGAACTCTATTAACGAAGGGTTGGGAAAAGTTGTTTGTATGGAAGCCAGGCAGGCCAGTTCGTCAGCTGCATTGTTTTCCTCGCGATTAATTCGTTCCATTCTTATTGCAGCAAACTTTTTGATCTCTGCTCGTACCAGTGCCTGATATTTGGCCATTCTTTCATCTTTGGCCTCATACTTCCCGGAGACCTGATTGACCACCAACTTGGAGTCGCTGAATACCATAAGTTCCGACGCTTTCATTCGTAATGCACTTTTTAATCCAACGAGGAGGGCTTCATATTCCGCCTCATTGTTGGATGCTGGGAAACCAAGTGTGATCACATGCTTGATGGTCTGCCCTCCTGGGGAAGTCAGCACGATCCCCAGCCCGGCTTCGTGTCTGTTAGAGGCCCCAATGACGAAGAGTTTCCACATCTCACCAATGAACAACTTCCAGCAATCAGAGGGATTTTGGGAGCTCCTCAACTCCTAGATATTGGTTGGTTTCTCCATTTCTTGTTCGGCTTCTTTTTGCCCTTTTGTCATTTGTTGTCCACCATCTATCTTTCGTGTCTGAGCCATGGGAGGCACCAAATCCACATTGGCCAGATCGACCAGGCAAACAGGGTGTGTTCCCGGGGCAAATTCTGCCATGAAGTCAGCAAGAGCTTGAGCTTTGATGGCGGTGCCGGGTTGGAACTTGATCTCGTATTGCCCCAATTCCATGGCTCATTTCAGAATTCTCCTGGTAAAATCCTCCTTTTCGAAGAGTGCCTTAAGTGGAAATTTGGTTAGCACAACAATCGTGTGGGCATGAAAATAGTGCGCTAGCTTTCTGGAAGCCATCATCAGGGCCAGAGCTAATTTTTCTAGCGACAGATACCTCGATTCAGCCGGAGCAAGGTCTTTCTTACATAGAAGATAGGGAGGTGCTGGGTGCCTTCAGCACGGACTAGGACGCCGCTTACCGCATGTTGAGAGACCACCAAGTAGAGATACAGTTCTTCGCCTAGTTTTGGTGTGACTAGGATAGGGGCTGAGGAAAGGTATTGTAGACATCCCATTTTTGACCGCCCTTATGACTTGGGCGCTACTGATGGCTTACTTAGTGATGTAGGCTATGCAATGCAAAGGTTCGATTTCTTTGACAAGAGGAGAGTCAAATCCTAACCTCGCACCCCATTTTGGACCGAAGCTATTTTGAATGATTTTAGATCTTAAAACCCTCTCTTTCAAAATATTTTGAAAAAGGTTTCGGCGATGTTCCGAGGCTCGCATTTTGTCAAATGTTGCGCTTTTCGGTAAACCGAGCAAGGACAAAGTGGAAAATGAATGAAAGAGAGATGAAATATTTGAAAAATCTTTTAAAACACCTTCTTTAGAGGTTTGGAGTTGAAGAAAAGAGGAGTGGAGGGAAGAAACCAAGTTGGAAAAGAAGATGGGCATGAATCGCTAAGAGAGAATCGAGCAGCCCTCACTAAATTAGGCCTATCCTTTTCAATACTTGGATTGCATCTATGAGGCCACCACCGTTGGAAATCTTACTTCTGGGGCTTCATTTTTCACTTAAGAATCTCCTAAAGCCGAGTCCGAATGGGGGAGATATGATTGGTTGAATTTGGGCATCATTCCGGTTGGACCGAAACTGAGCAGCCTTCACTAAAAGAGGGATATCTCTTAGCACACATGAAATTTTGATGTGAGGCTTCCAAATTTGGAAAGAAGACTTCTGGGGCTATAGTTTAGGCTCAAGAATGACTTGAAAAGAAGTCCAGATGAAGGAATTAGGCTTGCTTCAAGTCAGGGACCAGGATTGATTTTTTCCATTGGCCTCTATTGGACTGCATCGGCCACAATTTGACCTCATCGGCCATAGGTTAGCCAAAAGTGAACCTTATCAGCCACAAATGTTGGCCGATTGGCCAGAAATGTCCAGAAAGCCCAGAATTGGCAGATATTTCTCCTCCAGCTGTTTCCAACTTGTGCCACCTGTCTCAAATCAGATATTTCGACCCAAGCTTGATATTTTTCTATCTATGAGGCCTTACATCTCATTTTCCAAGGGTTAGAACATTTTTTGAAGGCTTAGATAATTTTGAGAGCTTCTCACTCTAGAATCCTCTCTCTCTAGAAGATTTGTGAGCAAAACTCTCTCCCTCCCTAGAATTCTCTCATTTTCCTCTTGTTTTTGAGCCTTAAACTTAGACTTCTCTACACTCTTGCAAAGAGACCCTAGACCAAACACCTCTACCTTTTGGGCTGAGATTCTTGGAGGTCTTTTTGAGCTCCAAAAGGCTGGTTTTGGCTCAGATTTTGGCTGGTTTTGTTGCTGTCCTTCAAGGTGTTTCAAGGGTAAGAACTTCCTCATTTCAAGCTTGTTTTTGTACACTTGCTTTATTCCCCTTTTTTCCATTGTTTTGTTTCATTTTGGGGCTGGTTTTGGACTATCAAAAACTCTGTTTCTAAGGTGTAAAAATGGTAGTTTAAGGCTTGGTGAGTTTGAGGGTTGTTCTTCTTTTTTGTTCCTTGGCTTGTGAGGCCTTTTGTGCAACTTCTCACCACCTTCAAATCCAACCTTTTTGGCCTTTTCACCACTGAAAATCAGAGGTATTTCAGTGGTGGAAACCATGTCTTGAGGTCCGAAATAGGAGGGGGTGGCCTCCACTCCTTGTCTCTCCGTGCCATGCCTTGTTAGCACTATAAAGTAGCATCTTTTTGTGGCTTATGTTAGCTCTTTTCAAGCATGTTTTTGTGACTTTTAGGACCTGATATACCTCTGTTTTGGGCTGGTATGCTCATCTCTTGCATGCTTTATACACTTGTAGTGTAATCCTTGCTAGCTAGCCTTGTATGCTTGCTATTTTAGCCTATAATTCTAGCATGTTTTGGTTTATTCTCAGCCTATTTTTGGTGTTGTTTTGACATGCCATAACTTTGTTTTGGTTGGTGGAGTCACCTTTTACTTGGTTTGTGCAATGTAGTGCAATCTTGCCATTAGCCTAGTGTACTTGGTGTTTTGGCCCTTCATGCTAGCTTGCCTTGGCTATACTCCATACGTGTTTTAGCATTATTTTGACATGCTTTAGGACTATTTTGGGCTGCCTTGGTCATATGACTCATGTTTTGTATAGCAATAGTGCAAATGCCTTGACTAGTCTTGAGTTTTGAGGCCCTACCATGCTATACTTGTGATGTTTGCATGCCTTGGCATCATTTGGCATGGTATTTCAGAGCTTATATCTTTGCCATATTCTCATGTTTATCACTCTTTAATTGTATTTGAGAGTTGAGCTTTGTGTGTTGCTTGCGAGCCATCATTTAAGCATGTTTTTTCTTGCTTATCATGCTATCATTTCAGTCCATTTTAGGCACTGTTTTGGCATGCATGAGGTCTGTTTGGGGTTGGTTTAGTCAATTGAGCATTGTATTGCATGGTCCTAGTGTAAAGCTCTTCATTAGTTTCAACGCTTAAGTGTTCTAGCATGTTGTACATGCGATTTTTGCATAGTAGAGTCTTGTATTTCATGCCACTTTAGCACTGAAAATCTGCCATCCTCCTCATTTCTTCACTTTTGATTTGTTTTGAGGATTGGTTAGTCTTGAGTTTGAGTTTAATGCAAGGAATTGAGACTTGTGCTTAAATGGCTTCAATCCTTTTTTGAGGGTTACTCATAGTCAAAGGCATTGGTCTCTCCCATGCCTCAAACCATTCACTTTGACAGACCTCTCTCTCATTAGAGGACTCTCATAGCTGGACAAATTGATTAATGAATGGATTGGTAATGTTAAAATGTGTAAACAAAATCAATCAAGTAAAATGTGCCAAGATAAGCATGTTGCATGTGTGCATTGCATTGTGTTCGACTAGACGTTATCTTGAACACAAAGTGAATTGGTCCATTTCATACTTGAAGTAATGAAAATGGGCCAATCCCCTTTGTCTCCATTGCCTTTGATTATCAATGATAAGGTGATGGTCCAAGTGCCTTGCTTGTCATGCATTTATTGAGCTTGTGCAACTTGGCCTCTTTGGCCATCATGCATTGAGATGCTTGATTGGTGGCTCAAGATCCGAGTACTACACTCCTTTGAGTTTAAGACATGATAATGGGTGTAGTTGCACAAACATTTCCTTGTAAATACACTACCATGCCTCTGTTTGTGCTCTGTTGCAGCAAAAGAAGAAATTGCAGGAAGCGGTGGCCGATCGGCCATCAGAGCTACCGACCGGCCATCAAAGGCTGCCGATCGGCTATCGGATTGGCTGATAGCCACAAACTCTGGCCGATGGCCATTCATCTTGGCCGACCACCCCTCATCATATCCATGAGGTGGATCAGAAGCGTCTTGGAAGTTGGCACAATTTTTAGAAGCCCAAAACAGTGCAAACAGAGGCATCACCAGGCTCGGCAGTGGATTTCCGAGCAAAGCCAACCGAGCATGCATCTCTTCCTTGCCCGCGAGGCCATCTCACTGCTTATGATTAGTTTGCATGATTAGTCATTCAATTGGTTGTAATATTTTAATTAGCTTAGCATAACTATTTGTTTCAATTTGGATTGTAATAATTAATTCGCTAAGTAGTTAATTAGTTTATTTGTAATTAATTGCTTAGCTTAGCTTTTATTCGGACCCTCTATCGAGAGGGCGAATTTTGTAGTAAGTGTGCGTGAGTGTGTGAATGTCTTCCAACCCCACGTCTTTCTCCCTTTTATTTACCAGCTTTTGATAGTTAGTTTTAGGGCATATTTCAATTACCATCCTTATGCTATGCATGCGTGCATCATTCATCTGTCTTACATGCATCGGGCTCGGCACATCATACTAATTGCATTGTATTTCAATACCAATTTGAATACATGCTATCAAGTTGCATTAACATGACACCTTAGAATAGTCGAGCCTATTTTAGTTGCATTTTTGCATGTGTTGCATTAGGCATTGTTGACATAGCTAGGATCATGCATTGATTACTAACTAGTTTCCTTTTTTGGCTCGGAGTTCACTGCGAGTGTTTACACTTTAGCATCCTTGCATGTATGTAAGTGACTGCCATGATAGCATGCTTGCCATAAGGCTATTTGCTTAAGTGATTAACTGCTCGAATGCCTGTGGGTGATAGTTGGATTGCTTGAATTGGAACAATTCATCAAAATGTGTGTTTTAAGCCCACTTGAGAGTGGCCAAATGATGTTTTCTAAGCCCACTTGAGGGTGGCAAATCCGTGACTTAGCCTACTTGTGATTAGCAACTTCAAACCATTTTCAAACAAACAAATATGAGATGTTTTGTTCCAAATCGAGTGATTTAATCTGTACTTGTGTGCCGTGCGCATCACATAGTAAGTTAGCTAATAATTTGAACAAGAACACATGTGTTTTCAAAAACAACATATCATGCTAGTAGAGGCCGATCCTTTGATCGGACGAGCGGGGGTGCTCATTTCAGGACATTCCCCTCTCGTACCCAAGTTCCTGAGCCGAGGCAACTTTAGTGATGACAGACACGTGGCCTTAGGCATGAGTTAGGGTTTGCTAAATTTCCCAAAAAACAAAATATTTAGGTGGCGACTCTGAAATCTGGCAAAGTAGTCCATGTTTGGCGCTTTTTGATAAAAATCAGTTTTCCAAAACGATTTGCCGGATTTGGACTCTTTGGTGATTTATTAGTCTCACATTGTACTTTGTGAGATTAGATTCAGAACCGTGACATGAGTCCAAACTGTAGTAGCTAGGAACAAACGATTCGCGCCCTCACGCGCGGAGCGGAGTTCCGGTGCAGTCTACAGGTATGCCTTCAGATCTGCCAATGCACGGTCACATTCGTCATCCCAGAAGAACTTGGCCTTCAAAGGTTTGAAGAAGGGCCTCCAATGATTTGAAGACCGACTGATAAATCTATTCAGTATGGCCACCATCCCGGTAAGATGCTGCACGTCCTTCGTAGAGTTTGGGCGCTCCAGCTCTTGTATTGCCTTGATTTGGGAAGGTCCAGCTTCAATTCCTCGGTTCGTGACCAAAAAGCGTAGAAATTTTTCGGTGCCAACTCCAAAGGCGCACTTTGAGGCATTCAAACGCAGCTTGTGATGTTTAAGTGTGGCGAACATCTCTGCTAGGTCGATAAGGTGTTGGGACTTTTCCTTGCTCTTTACCACCATATCATCGATGTAAGCCTCCATGGTGCGGTCCAAAAGGGGAGCGAACATCTTGGTTACCATCCGTTGAAAAGTTGCCCCTGCATTTTTTAGTCTGAATGGCATAAGCTTGTAGCAGTACAGGCCTCGCGGAGTGGTGAACGAAGTGATCTCTCGGTCTGGTTCATACATAGCTATTTGGTGGTAGCCACAATATGCATCAAGGAAGCTGAATCTCTGATGGCCAGTGGTCAAATCCACCAGCTAGTTGATTCTTGGGAGAGGAAAGCTATCCTTTGGGCATGCACGATTGATCGTCTTATAATCAATGCACACCCGCCACTTACCGTTCTTTTTCGGCACCACCACCGTGTTAGATATCCATTTAGGGTATTGCACTTCTTCTATTGCCCCTGCTTCCAACAAGTTCTTGACCTCTTCTGTCACTATCTCGGCATGGTGCAAGGCTGAGTGTCGTGTCCTCTGGATGATCGGCCGTGCATTTGGAAAGGCGTTCAACTGGGGGCAAATGAAGCTAGGGTCGACGCCAGGCATATCGTAAGGCATCCATGCAAAGGCCTCCATGTTGGAAACCAAAAAGTCAACATACTCTAGCCGCTCGGCACTAGATAGAGATGAGCCTAAAAGGATGAACTTGTTTGGGTCATTCTCGTCTACGCGCACCTCCACTAAGTCTTTGACCGATTTCTCCTCGGCCTTTCTTCCTACGTCTTCCAGGACTTCCTTTTCCTCCGGGCCCTCTATCATTTGCACAAAGCCTTTGGCAGCTCTGCTGCCATTTACTGCGACGAAACACTGTTTTGCCATCACTTGGTCTCCCCAAACCTCTTCTACCTGTCCGGTTGATGCCGGGAAATGCAGTACCTAATGGTAGGTCGACGCTACCGCTTGCATGGCATGCAACCAGCCCCTGTCCAAAATTAAGTTGTAGGTTGATGGGACCTGAAGCATCCAAAATTCCACTTACTTCGTGACTGATCCCGCTTTGACTGGCAATATGGTCTTTTCGATTGGCCATTCCGGTTGAGAGTTGAAGCCAACGAATGGAGACGTTGCGAGGCCAAGTCCTTGTCCTCCAACGTCATCTGTTTGAAAACGTCTTAATACATGATCTCGACCGAACTCCCCTGGTCAACCAGAATTCTTTTGATGTCGAAGTCTTTGACACGGAAGGTCACTATTAAGGCGTCGTTATCAGGCGTTTTAATTCTCTCCAAGTATTTGCTTGAAAAGGCCAGGACGTCCTTTTCCTCGGTCTTTCCTTTCTTCATGGCGGGCTGAACGGAGAGCACCTCCCTCATGTGCTCGGCTTTCTTGATCATCCCTCTTAGCTTGCAGACCCTTGCCGGCTCAATGATGCCATGGATGACATTGATTACGCTCTGCGGCGCTGTATCCAAGATAGCGAGGCCGTTTGGCTTGGCTTGTTCCTAGGGAGTAGCTCTCATACCGCCGTCTACCCACTGGTCCAAATGCCCTGCCGCCACCAACTCCTCCAAATGTTGTTTGAGCAGGACACAGTCCTTCGTTCGGTGCCCTCATTCTTTATGAAAGGTGCAGCGATACCTCGAGTTGAAGCCTCTCTATGTGTTTCCCAACTTGGTCGGCCATCGGACGTAAGGTTCACCTCAGATTTTACTTAGGATGCGGCAAATAGGGATTTTAAAGACCGTGGTGATGTCGGTTCGCGCCTTCAACTTTCTCTTGGTATCCTCCTCTTTATCACGAGGAGTGTTAGCTCGATCGTTTCTACGACCCTTGTTCCTATCATCGCGGTTTGAGCCACGACGTTGATCCTTTGACCGGTCATTCGGACGGTTGTCCTCCTGCCCTACCGAGTGAACCTTCCCCGCCACTCTTTTGTCTACTGCGATCGGATTTGCCCTCTCGGTTGCGGTGGTGGCATCGTCCTCTACTCGGATGTGTTCGTTGATCCGCTGCATCAAAGACTCCATGGTAGTGGGCTGGTGCATCGTAAGGGAATCTTGCAGCCTATGCCCGATTGGGAGACCTCGATTGTATTGGGTGATTACCAGATTGGTGGGGCAGTCGAGGATCTCATTGTATGTTTCCTAGTACTTGGCATTGTACGCCTTCAAAGAGCCTCCAGATTCTATCTTAACGCTTAGGAGATGGTCGACCTCCTTCGGTGTTCGAGTGTTGGTTTTGAATCTAGTAACGAAGGCCTCTGCTAGCTGTTGCCATCCCTCGATGCTCCCCTCCGAAAGCCTCTCGAACCATTTCAGGCCTAGTTCTCCCAAGCTTGCTGGGAATATGAGGCACATCAAGGCATCATTGTGTCGATGTCCTGCCATTACTTGCTGGTAATGACTTACGTACATGTACAGATCCGTCTTGCCGTCGTACAATGTGAACTTAGGCTGGTGGAATCTAGGAGGGAGCGGCGTGCTCTCCATTTTTAGGAACAGTGGGGTAGCGGTAAGTCTTGCTAGCTCTCTGTCCCCTGGTGCTATCACTCTAGGCACTGGCATTGCCACTTCCTCACTACAACAGATCTGGGAGCTCAGTCTTTGCAATGCCGGTAGCCTTTGGGTCTCTCTACGGTGAGCCCTCTCCTCCAACACATCCCTCAGGTCTCTCGAATAGATAGAGAAAGAATATCTCGACGTTGACGCAGGGCGTGAGGGACGGTAGCTGTTGTCTCGTGTATGAGATCTTCCCCCCTGCGGATTGGAGTCCCCTACCCCATAGCTTCTGGTGATAGAGAGAGAGAGGACGTCTTGTCTTGGCGACAACTGCCAGAGTGAGGGAGCGGGGTGCGCTCACTGAGGTTGCCCTCTCCAGCAGCACCCTTCCCCTTCAACTGGTGCTTCAGCACCTCTATTTCTGCTGCCATCTTGTGAATGAGAACGTCCTGGTTCTCGAGTTTGTGCTCCAGGCACTGAGCATGCGACTCTCCCCGTCGTCGACGGCCCTCTGGACTTTTCGAGTGATCAGTACTCCTTGCGCGTTTGTCACGCGCACCCCTGGAAGAGGCTTCCAAGCCTTCCATGGTAGGAATAGTATGAGGGCCATCTCTCCGTCGAACAAACTCTGGCGTGACACCGTTGACAACGGACAGTGGAGTTTCGTCATGGTTAGCCATGGAAATAGCCGAAGAAGATGGAAGAGCAAGGTTTGTCTGTCAAAGTTTTTCCACAAACGGCACCAATTGTACGGGGGTTAAATATTCTCTGTTCTCCGTACTCCTTGCACTCGAGCTTTACGTAGCGTCGCTTGGCCTGAAAACAGAAAGACGGTGAGCTACTCGGCGGTGTGCTGCCCGATAGACCCTCCGACGATCAAGTCAGCACACTTGAAGAAGAAGAAGGAGAGAGCACTTTAGAGAGAGAGAGTTGGGAATTCCTCAGATTGCTTACCTCCATCGTCCCCCATGCCTCCTTTTTCTAGGCTGGCCATGCATCCTCAGGGATTATGGGCGCACTACCTCTGCTGTCCTTCCTTGAATAAGTGGTAATGCTCCCCTCTACCTACCTTACGTGTTTAAAGGTGAAAACCTCCAAACAGCATGTGTGGAGCTGTCAAATGGTATTAAGGCGTGCCAGAAGTGGATTTTCCCTCCATCACACCATTGGTCCAGGTGGCACACTCAACCGGGATATCATAACCGACCTATCCCTTGGATAGAAACACCATCATGACTGGGACGGCCGAACTGTAAGAAGTTGGTCCATCCGAACTGACTGGCCGTAAGGCGTGCCGGCCTTCGTCTTGGTCTAAATTCATTCCGGGCTGTGGTTGGCTCGCTCAAGATGCTCCATTGCGGATCCAACCAAATACCTAGCCGAATTAGAGCTCTGTTGGGCACGTGCTTGTCTTCGCACTCTGGTCAGCAACATAGCTCGGCCAAATGTGATAGCCCAAGAAGTCGTGCAGATTCGGTTCGGCGCCATAGCCTAGCGCAAATCTCCCTCTCAGCATACATTTTCTCTTTTCCTTTCAAAATTTCTACCCAAATCAGTAAACCATACACAACCAATAACCTAATGGAAAGTGTTGCATATAGCACCTACTCTTCACACATTTTACAAAAACTCAATATATATATTTACATGTGGCACCAGTTCAACGTATTTATCAAATTTTCTATAAATAAAAAAAAAACAATTGTGTGCATAGGACTATTGAACATAGGCAGAAATGAGAAATGTGTTGTGCCTATGAGGCAGAAACAATCACACACAAGCACACAAGCAAGACACACAAAGAATTACGTGGTTTGACAAATCGACTGCGTCCATGGGCGACGGATTTCACTATATCTAGAACAAAGAATTACACACTCTATAATTCTTTCTCTACTCTGTATAGAGAGAGAATTATATACAAAGGAAGTTAACATAAAATGGCACATAGAGATGTGCTTATATGGCACATCATAACATTTCACACGTATTCGTTAATAACCCATATTAAAGGAAGTTAACATACAAGCTTTACACAACAGGATCATTCAAGTCATATTCAGCCAAACCAAAAGCTTATATACAAAGGTGATCTAAAGTTTTCACCGATATAGCAAAAATATAACAAAGGAACAAAAGGCGAAAACTAGTCTCGTGCGTGAGACATATGGGCAGACTCCTCAAAACTCTGACTGTTCCTCACAGACTTCACTGGGGTTGGGTTTGTACATCTCTTGGCTCACCTACAGACACATGAATGAGAGTGAGCGAAAGCCCAGTGAATAATATCAAATGAAGAAAATACATTAATGGAATTTAAAACGAATACATCGGACGGCCTTGGGCCTAATTCATGTTTATGTCTCGTACATCAGGCGACTACAGGTCTAGACATATCAAACGGCCTCGGGCCCAATTCATTCATGTCCTTATTCATATCCAACTGCCTTTGGCCCATTCATTCATGTCAAACAGCCTTTGGCCCAATCAATCATGTCAAACGGCCTTTAGCCCAATCATTCATATCCAACGGCCTTTGGCTCATTCATTCATGTCAAACGGCCTTTGGCCCAATCATTCATATCCAACGGCCTTTGGCCCATTTATTCATGTCAAGCGGCCTTTGGCCCAACCAGTCATGTCAAACGGCCTTTGGCCCAATCATTCATATCCAACGGCCTTTGGCCCATTTATTCATGTCAAACGGCCTTTGACCCAATCAATCATGTCAAATGGCCTTTGGCCCAATCATTCATATCCAATGGCCTTTGGCTCATTCATTCATGTCAAACGGCCTTTGGTCCAATCATTCAGGTCAAACGGCCTTTGGCCGAATCATATGGCATGACAAATATTGTCCACCTTTCAAATTAACAAACTTACGAAACTCAAATAGGAGTAAGTAATTGGACCATGGCATAATTCAAATCATCCTTATTAAGATATTACTCACAGTGTTCTGCTGGTGGATTTGTCCTTGTGCTTGACCATACATAATACATAACACATATATGGGTCACAAATGATTCAATCCGTTCTTAATTCATACATCCCTCTTAGGCTTCTTTATTATCCTTTTAACTCATTTTTAATGTTCAATGCATGCCTAGGAGTGCTTAGAAATGGAAGAGAACGAAAAACAGAACACATAATATCTTTACAAAATTTCTGGAACAGGGCTTCCCGCTCGAGCGTGGCTTTCGCCGCTCGAGCGAACCCCCACGGCCTGCAAAAGTACTGGTGTAGATACCCTATTTTTGACCGTCCTCAAGACTTGGACGTCACCATTGGAACACTCGGTGATTACCCTTGTTTGTGTTCGTTTGGAGTTCCTGGAGGTCTCGGCTACGCGCCTTGCCTCAGGATCTCCGAACTCGACTGTTTAGTGTCTGGTTTTGCACCAAACACTTGTGTTTTGCCTTGGAGGGGCAGGGAATGCCTTGTGAGGCATCCCCACACATCACCGGCCATGGCCAGAGGCCACCGGCTAGTGTTTTGTTGCCATCGGCAATCTATATTGCCGGTCGGCACTATTTGTTGCCGGTTGGCACTCCTTTTTGTCAAAATGGCAATTTTGAGCAGCCGACTACTGTTCATCTACTTTAGGTAGATATTTTGTGCCAGCTGTGATAGCTGGCACCAACTCTGTTCCCCTCCATACACGTGTATAGAGGGATTTCCCTCTAAGCAAGCTTGTTATGTAAGCTTTGCAAGGGGGACTTCTATAAGAGGAAGGCTCTCCTCCTTCTTCTAGGTTGGGAAGTTTGAAGAGAAAAACCAGAGCTCATACATATACATACACTCTCTATCTATATTTCCCTCTCTCTCCTCCCTTGTGTGTGTTTGGTGGCCTTAAAGTGCATTTCTACCTTAGTTTTGCACTTTCGTTAAGGGTGTTTTGTGGTTTGAGTTCAACCTCACCCTTTTAGGCCTAGTTTGGCCTTTTTGGTGCTTCCTTTGTAAGGCCTTGTTTGCTTGAGTGTCTTAGCCTTCTCACCACTGAAAACCAGTGGATTTTCAGTGGTGAGGAAGGTGGTTTGAAGTCTTGTATAGGGGAGGGACACCCCTCTCCCTTCATTGCTTCATTTCCTTGCTTTTTGGCTTAAAGGGTAACATGCATGCTTGATTGATTTTGGCCCTTTTTCAGAGGTTTTTGGGTGTTTTTAGGTCACATGTAACCTCTGTTTTTGGTCGGATTTGTGCCCTTTTGCATGCTTAATATACTTGCTTTACATTCCTCTATTTGGCCTAGAAATGCATCTTGTGTTTAGGCCATGATTCTTGCATGTGTTATCCTAATTTCATGAAGGTATTGGCATTACTTTACCATGTTTAAGGCCTGTTGGCCATCTGTTTCAGCCATGCTTGCCATGTTTGGTGCCATCTCTATGTGTTTTGGCTTGTAAGCTTTGATTATATTGGCCTCTAGCATGCATAGCTTTGACATTTCCCATGATTTGGCATCATTTAGGATCATATTTCAGTCCATAAATCATGTTTGTATGTTTGCATATGTGACCTCCTTCATGCTTTGAGGATGTGCCCTTTTATGCCTAGAAATGAGCTTTGGTGCATGCATCTCATTGGAGCCATTCAAGCTGCCATATCAGTGGTTTGGAGTCCATTTTGCATGCTAAGTTTCTGTTTTTTCTTGTCTAATTCATGCCATGAATGGTCATGTTAGTGGAAGTAAAGTGTCCCCTTTTGTGCCTTAGTTTTAGGTCCATTGGCTTAGGTATTGGCATGAGTGTTTGTTCACCATTTTGGGCACTTTTGGCCACTGTTTTGGGGTGGATTAAGGTCTGCCCCTTTATGGTTTAAGCCCACCATTGCATACTTGTCTCATGTTTGTTGCATGATTTCTTCATTGGGTGTCGTAACACGACATTCCTATTGCTTCAATCGTCCATGTTTGCATTGCATTTGCATCTTGCATGCCTAGCATTGCATACTTGCCATGGTGGTTGCATGGTACTTGGCATGACTTGCATCTCAATCTCATATTGTATCTTTGAGTCATGAGTACGTAACATGCATTGTATTACTTGGTTTGGGGTGTCAAACCAAGTGTGAGGGTTAAAGAGCGTTCATACTATAAGTGATGTAATGCATCTTAACTCTCGGTCACCGGGGCCCTTGACTTCGACATGATAGGGTCTTGGTCCTCATTTGTGTGTTGCATGCATTTTTACATCAAATGGCAAGCTTGATCACTTAGGCTATCATGCACAATTGATGGCTCGAGAATCGAGGGCCATGCTTCCCTGAGTTCAAAGCATGATGGGGAACATAACCATGCTCACATGTCCCTGAAATCCCATGCCATATACTGTCTGTCCTCTGTTGCTGTCAAAATTGTCTTCTGCAGGACGTTTCTGCCGACCGGCATCATGCAATACCGACTGACCATTTGTGAATGGCCGATAACTCCATCAGTAGCCGATGGAAATTACCTATGGCCGGTGGGCATTTGCTCCAGCCGATGGTATTCTACAGTGTGCAAGGAACCTGTCCCAGAACTTTGGAAATTTTTAGAGAAGCAGGGCGGTGTAAACAGAGGCGGCAGTGGTATGGTGCGGACTTTCCGGGCGAGACGGGTTCGAGCATGCATCATTCGCGCATCCCAAGGCGGGGGCTGTGGCCACCTTTCTTTTTGTATTCGTTCTGTTAATTAATTAGAAATTCTGTAATAATTTATGCGTTTATTATTTTTGCACTGGGCTCGGTACATCATACTAACTGCATTTGTACTTCAATTCCGAATCGAATACGTGCATCAATTGATTGCATTTCACATGCCATGTTTAGGTTAGCCGAGCCTATTCTAATTGCATCCTGCATGTGTTGCATTAGTCAATTTGACATGAACTAGGACCATGCATTTATGCTTTAGCTTATCTCATGCGTGTGAACGCTATCATGACAGCATGCTTACCATGTGGCTAGATGCTTACGTGATAAACTGTTTGAATGCCTGTGGGTGAAGGTTGGATTGCCTGAGTTGGAAACACTCGTTGAAATCCGTGTTTTAGCCTACTTGCGAGTAGCAAATTCCAAAACATTTTTTTTCAAAACAAACGGATATGCAATGCTTATTCCCAAATTAGGCAATCTAGTCTATACTTTTGTGCTGTGCGCATAACATAGTAATTCTAGGCAAATAAATGGAATAAGAACACATAATGTTTTCAAAAAAGGATATCACGGCTAGTAGAGGCCGATCTTCGGATCGGGCGAGAGGGGGTGCTCATAGCTGACCTTCCCCAATCGTACCCTAGCTCCCGAGCCGAGGCAACTCTGGTGATGACGGACATGTGGCCTTCGGCACCGAGTCAGGGTTTCCTAAATTCCCCATAAAAAATATTTAGGTGGCGACTCTGTATCTGGCAAAGCAGTCCATGTTTGGCACTTCTTTTCAAAAAATCTGTTTCTCAAAACGATTTGCCAGATTTGGACTCTTTGGTTCAGATTAAGAACCGTGACACAAAATCGAGTCCGAACTGTAGTGAGGCCCACGCGGGCGCGTCTACAGTTTCTGGCGACTCTGCTGGGGACTTAGAGAGCTTGACTCGAACGCGTGATATCTTATTTTGATTTCATTTATATGTCTCTTTGCATTGCATGTGCATTGGTGCGCCTAGGAACACAGTGTTTGCCATCTGCCATCCTGAACGGTTTGCCGGAGGCTTGTCTTGTCAAGGCATGACCATAAGGCTAACCAGTTATGGGCTCTGACAGCATGGGAACACAAACCCCGGTTTACCGGGGCACCCTTTTTGACCATTCGACCTAGTGCACATTCGGATCCATAGTGACCATTCCAAGTTAGGACAGGTTGCTTACCCGATTATAGGTTGTTTGAAACTGCTGTGTGCATAGTGGAACCCTAGCTCCTGACAAAATAGGACAGGGAAACCCTACCCCAACATAGGGGTGTTTTGGCTTTCTTTACTTGCTATGTGCTTTTAGAGTGTTTCTCTACAGGAACGTACATATCAGTTTGCAAGGTTGAGTATTAGACCAGAGGGCATCAGTATCAGTTTTTGAGAATCAGTTATCTGCGGGTATCAGGTTCAGTTTTGGGAACAGTGATTCTGGGGAAAGTAATCAGTATCGAGGAACAGTGTGTTCGGCTTACCAACTGTGTATTATTAATGCCCAACTGTGTGTTATATGTGTTTATTTTACGCCGTTGTGCTGTCCGATTGTTAGTTTATTTACTGCTTTATTTATCTTTTTGCTAGGTAGTTTAGCATCATTGCTTCCAACCCGGTAGATATTCCCCAAGCACTCTGGATCAGAGGTCGTCGGCTCCATCGATCTGAGGATCTGGTAGACGGACAACCAGTGTACCACTCTCTACACCCGGTTACTAGACGGAGGACAACTAGGCAGAGGGCATCAGTTCAACAGTCAGTACAGAGGGCTTTATCTACCCCACCTGTGTATAGTAGGGATCAAGATTCTGTTTCACCCACAGAAAGGGAACATATACCGATAATTAAGTCAGAACAAAACAGCATGGCTAGTTTAGAAGAGATGGTGCGCCAACTCCAAGAAAGCATGAAAGTGATGCAGCAGGATGCTGTCCGACAGGAATTCGCCAAACAACAAGCCACAGTTATGAATGAGCAAGCGGAGTTAATCGTGAGATTGCAGCAGCAAACTGGAGCATCTGCTTCACAGCAAGTCCCTCCCCCACTAAGGGTTTCGATACCCGAAGAGACGCCAAATGCCCGGAATGTCCAAGAAGATACAGACATCCCAACGGGGCCAGCTCCACCCCCAATTCTGCCTCAACTATCCAAGGCACCCACTCCTATCAATCAACTGGATTCTCCCTTCGAGTCCGAGGTGGACCCCATGGCATTAAAAATGAGCAAGCTTGAAAAGCTGTTTAAGAAATCTCAAGGTGTGAAGTCCATTCCGGACATTGAAGATGGATACACCAACGCAGCCGTGACGCTGCCAGACAGGTTTAAGATGCCACAAATTGATCGATTTGACGGATCCGGGGATCCCATGGTGCACCTGCGGCTGTTTTCAGACATCCTAAGGCCAATGGGCCTCACTAGACTGCAGAAGCTGTCTTTATTTGGCCGAACCCTGTCGGGCGTAGCAGCCATATGGTATGCCAAATTGGAGGATGATGTTAAGAGAAGTTGGGACGAGATGGCTGAGGCCTTCATCTTGCAGTACTCATACAACACGCAGATCGAGATCACGACCCGGGATCTCGAGACAACGAGGCAAGAACCCAAAGAAAGCTTCTCAGAGTTCGTAACCAGATGGCGGGCTAAGGCTTCGATGATGACCTTAAGGCCCACGGACAAAGACCAGATTCGGATGATTGTGCGCAATCTTCAGCCGAAGTTAATGCAAAAGATGATTGTACTCCCCTTCCCTACCTTTTCTGATCTGCATGAAATGGGGGTGCAGATTGAGGACGCCTTGAAGCAAGGCTTGATTGATAATGACCGGGAGCAACCCCACAGAACTTTCAATCGTAATACTAATGTAGGCCCGAGTGGCGCTACAACTACCAGGACCTCCGAAGTGAGTATGGTCACCACCAACCCCTCCCCGAGAACTATGGCAGCCGCACCATTCTCCGGTGCGTCCGGAAGCAACCCACAAACAGCCAAATACCCTCCAAAAAACACCAGAACCTTTGCTCCGCGTTATATGCCCCTATCCAAAGCTTTGGGGTTTCTAATCAGAAAATGGCATCTGAAGCCCCTAGAGCCGCGACCCTTACCTGAAAGACTCTC